>JACCIC010000080.1:1870000-2336283 GCA_018907035.1 Sycobia sp. Sy_11 | reverse complement strand
CCCGCACTTATGACTGGGGTTTTTTTATGCCGGCTAAATATCAGTGTTTAGGTTTATTTATTAATTAAAGATTTTATACGTTTAAAAACTCCCGTATATTTATTTACAAACATCCACCTTTCCGCCACTTTAATATTGCTATATATTTATATAAACTTACTCGATTCAGGTAAGAGATACTTGTAATTATTATAAATTAAAAACATGGTGCCCCGGGTGAGGAAGGTGTGATTTTGTAAATGTGTATATCGGATCTTATTCTAAATCTTACTTTAAGTTTCAACATTTAGTGTATAATTGGTTCTATTTAATTTATAATTAAGCGTGTATTAACATTGTATTTTACTGTTAATGATTTTATTAAGTTCTGTGTTTTGTGTGTGTGTGTTATAGTTATTAAGTTGATAGTATTTTATATTAATTTGATTTATATATTACATTATACTAGATTATCATTATATTATTTATATTAATTAATAATTAAAATTTAACTACGGTCGAGGCCCACCAAGCGTTGTGAATCGTTCACAATTATAATTTCTGTTTATTCTACGAAACGTGGCAGTATCAAGATGGCTCCTGTCTTGCTTGCGCGGCTTGTTACTTTACAAAATCAGCGTAATGATGAGATAAAACAGATTGGTAATCGAATGCGCGATAGAGCCCTAAATACGCTTAACAAAGCTATTGTGCAAAGCCGACTCGACACAATAAATGACTTATGGGTTGAAGCGCGTAAGACCCATACGGATATTGCGATGCGCGCGGAAGCCGTGGGCGATCCGTACTTGACGGAAAACCGATTCGAAGCAATGCAACGCACTTATGAGGACAATCTCGATTTGCTCCTTACCATTCTCGGGAAATTTACGACTGATTCGGAGTGCAGCACTCGTGTCCGCGAAAGTGTTGAGGAGGATCGTGGCGAACGCCCAGCCAAGTTACCGCGGTTAGACTTACCAACCTTCACCGGAAAATTTGAAGATTGGGACAGCTTCGCGGATATATTTACCACTCTCGTACACGATGCACCGCGTATAGCTGATACAACAAAACTTCAATATCTGAAGTCGTGTTTGAAAGGTTCCGCAGCCGAGTTAGTAAAGGATGTCGCAATCTTGGGAGTTAACTATGCGTCGACCTGGAAGGCACTCCGCGATCGTTTTTATAATCCGCGCTTAACAATTAACAAGCTGCTGGATTCTCTGACAAGTATGCCGTACTTGAAAAAAGAGTCAGCCGTGGAATTACGCGCGTTTGTAGACGAGGTTCGGAGAATCGTTCGAGCGCTTACGAATCTACGGGCACCGGTCGAGCATTGGGATATGTGGCTTGTCCATATGCTTGAAATTCGTTTAGATCCCGAATCGAGAAAAACCTGGGAGTCGGATCTAATAGTAAGGGAACGCAATTTGTCTTCGCCGCGGCCCGAGACCGTTGAGGTTGACCCTTCGCTCTTTCCGACATTTGAAGAGTTGGCTGCGTTTTTAGAAAAACGTGCTCAATCTTTGTCGGTAATTCAGGCAGATAGGGAAGATAAGAGACATAATCAGCAATCTAGCACCGGTTTTAGCTCGCGTAAAGTCCATAATATACGTTCGTCACAACGCACCATCGCGTTAAAATGTGCCTTATGCTCGGGAGATCACCTCATCGCGCGTTGTCCTACTTTTATAGCAAAAAAAGTGTACGACCGTCAAACCGATGTACGTCAGTTGAGGCTCTGTTTCAACTGTCTCGGTAGCCATAAAAGTCGAAATTGCACCTCGATTTTTCGTTGCAAAGTGTGCAAAGAGAAACATCACTCTTTGCTCCACTACAAGCGATCTGAAAATGGAGATAACTCTTTACCGAAGGAGACTGAAACCGTTTCCTTCTCGCGCGTAAGAGCGCACGTAACACAGGCTGCCGTCGGCTCTAATCTTGCGATAAATACGTGCTCCGCGGATAGAACTAAATGCTCCATTCTGCTCGCTACGGCTCAGGTTACGGTTGTCGGCCCGCATGAGCATCAAACTCGAGTTAAAGCGCTTCTGGATCAAGGCTCGGAGGCGACATTCATTTCGGATTCGTTAGTTCAACTGCTTAAGCTACAGCGGGACCGCGTACAGACGAATCTCACAGGTGTTGGTGGTTGTCGAGCGGGTGTTGCCAAACATGCGACGCGTTTCACTATGCAATCGCACGTCGACTCTAATTTTAGTCTCGAGATTAATGCCTTCGTATTGCCGCGACTCACCTCTGAAGTACCGGCGCGTGACGTTGTCGAATTGGACCTCGGTCAGTTTAAAGGCTTAGCTCTCGCGGATCCGCACTTCTATGAATCTAGTCGCATCGATCTCCTGTTAGGCGCCGATGTTTATGGGCAGCTGCTTCGCTCGGGTCTAAAGACATTCAGAAATACGTCCTTAGTAGCCCAAAACACCGCTCTCGGGTGGATAGTCTCGGGTCCGACACGAAACGATTCGTCACGGCGGGCGGAACCGCGCAATCAGATATCGGTCAAAGCACTGCACTGTGCTGTTAACGACGATCTGAGTGAAGTGCTACAGCGATTTTGGACGTTAGAGGAGGTACCGATAGTGGGGAAAAAATTTAAACCGATTGATGAAGCATGCGAAAGGCTCTTTGAAGAGACACACGCACGAGATTCAAATGGGCGGTTTAAGGTACGACTTCCATTAACAACCGAGCCGCCATCCGTAGCCGTGGAAACGCGAAATATGGCTTTAGGCTCGTTAAGACACCAACACCGGAGATTCTCGCGTGATTTAAATTTGGCGCGCGAGTATACGGATTTTATGAAAACTTACTTAAACTTAGGCCACATGTCTCCCGTTCCTTACGAAGATATAAGTAACCCTCGCGCTTGGTATTTACCACATCACGCTGTCATAACCAGCACGCCTAGAGCTTCAAAAATTCGAGTCGTATTCGACGCCTCCCGAAAATTACGCAACGAACGCTGTCTAAACGACTACCTTATGATAGGCCCACCACTTCAAAGTGATCTGTCTCTTGTCCTGTTGAATTGGCGGCGGTATCGCTATGTTTTTACTGCTGACATCGTGAAGATGTTTAGGCAGATTCAGGTCGCCTGCGAGGATCAGGACCTGCAGCGAATTTTATGGTCTCCATCAGCTGAAATACCTGTTACAGATTACCGCTTGACAACTGTTACGTATGGTACGGCTTGCGCTCCCTATCTGGCGATACGAACTCTCTTGCAGTTGGCACGCGATGAGAAGGCGCGTTTTCCGTTAGGCGCAGCTTGCTTAGAACGCAATACGTACGTGGATGACACGTTCGCCGGAGCCGACGACCTTGTGGCAGCGATACGTAAGCGAGACGAGCTTGTGGGGATACTAGAATCAGCCGGTATCAAATTGGACAAGTGGGCCGCTAATCACACCGAGTTGATTCCGACATATTCTCAGTCTACGAACGATAAGACGGTGAAAAACATTGACAGCGATAGTTCGGTAAAAACACTCGGTGTTCATTGGGATCCCTCTACGGATTGTTTCAATTTTACTTCTGCAAACTCACCTAGTGTTACGGGAAATCCGACAAAAAGATCGATCTATTCAATCATCGCGCGATTATTCGATCCGTTAGGCTGGCTTGCTCCAATAACTGTGATTGCCAAAATTCTAATGCAAGATTTGTGGATCGGAAAATACGAATGGGATGAACCCCTGCCATCGGAAGTTCGTGAAAAATGGCACGGCTATTGTCAATCGCTTTCGGCACTGCCATCGTTATCAGTAAATCGTTGGCTCGGATTATCGCTAGGGAAATCATTCGAGATTCATGGTTTTTGCGACGCGTCTTCTCGGGCTTACGCGGCGGTAATCTATCTCCGTATTCACGATGATGAGGATAAATTTTCGGTCACTCTTCTGACGGCCAAAACCAAAGTCGCTCCAGTAAAGACGGTGAGCATCCCGAATCTTGAACTTTGCGGCGCTACTCTTCTCGTTAAGCTCGTGACGCATGTGCAAAAATTAGGTTTTTTACAAAACATACCGATTCGGCTATGGTCAGATAGTCAAATCGTGCTCACTTGGCTTAAACGGCATCCCTGTCATTGGAAAGTGTTTGTAGCTAACCGCGTATCTCTGATACAAACGGAGCTCCCTTCAGCGACGTGGGCTCATGTCCCCACAAAGCAAAACCCGGCGGATCTGGCTACGCGCGGCTTGGCGCCCTCTGAGTTGCAGGCGAATGAGTTGTGGTGGCATGGACCAACGTGGCTCGCTTCTCAATCTGTAAATTGGCCCCAGTCTCCTACGGCTCTGCAAACACTACATATTCGGTCAAGCACTGACGAGCCAGTGTTATTGGCAAAATTCTCGAGCCTCACACGGCTGACTCGTGTAACTGCGTGGTGTTTGCGGCCCTTACTGCAACTACGGCGGCGCAAAGCTCGTCAAAGTCCCTTACCAAAATCGCTAACTACGACTGATCTGACCTACGCGCGATTCGCCGTGATTAAATTAGCTCAATCGCACGCGTTTTCCCAAGAGGTTAAACTTTTGAAGGTAGGTAAATCTTTACCAAAACACAACCCATTATGCAAATTGCGACCTTTTATCGACTCTCATAGTATCTTACGTGTCGGCGGGCGTTTAAATAATTCCGAATTACCTATAGGGATACAACATCCTCCGATACTGCCTCGACGCTCGTCACTGAGCCGATTATTTGTAAACTATGCGCACCGTGCAGCGCTACATGGTGGCCCGACTCTTACAATGAGTATTTTGATGCGACTCGCATGGATTATCGGAATGCGACCACTAGTCAAGTCGACGATACGTAAATGTATAATTTGTCAAAGGCATAAACCACGCTTAGCCCAACAGCTCATGGGCGATCTCCCAGCGGAACGTGTGACTCCAGCGCGACCTTTTACAACGACGGGGATGGACTACGCCGGCCCTCTTCAAGTGCGTACCTCAAAGGGACGTGGGCAGCGTTCATACAAGGGCTATATAGCGCTCTTCGTCTGTTTTGCTACTAAGGCGATCCACCTAGAGCTTGTAAGCGACTTGACAACGGCAACGTTCATCGCTGCATATCGACGCTTCGTTAGCCGAAGAGGCCTCTGCAGGCAACTCTTCAGCGACAATGCAACCACTTATCGAGGTGCCGACGCTGAGCTTCAGGCTATGTTTAGAGCTGCATCTGAGTTTTACAAAGACGTGTCTTCTATTCTCGCCAACGATGGAACAGCGTGGACATTTATACCTCCTACGACACCGCATTATGGAGGATTATGGGAAGCTGGCGTCAAATCCACGAAGAACTTATTGAAGAAGACTATTGGAGAGCACGCATTGACTTTCGAAGAGCTTTCCACCGTCTTAACAGAGATCGAAGCCTGTCTCAACTCGCGGCCGTTGTGTCAATTAACATCGGACACTGAGGACTTGCAGGCGTTAACTCCATCTCATTTCCTCATCGGCACGGCTTCAGGCGTTATAGCAGATGAAGAGACCCCCTCGCTTCCTGAGAATCGTCTTACTCGCTTCCAACTTCTACAGCGCCTCCGCGATCAATTCTGGAAACGCTGGTCAAGCGAGTATGTGTTGCAGATGCAGGAGAGAGGAAAATGGCGGGAGCCGACTGTGAATTTTGCCATCGGTCAACTTGTTCTGGTAAAAGACGCTCGATATCCCACCGCGAAATGGCCTTTAGGACGCGTCATCGACACTCACCCCGGCCCTGACGGTCTTGTAAGAGTGGTTACGGTGAGAACAGCTGTTAACACAATCCGTCGACATATAGCTTGTTTAGCTCCATTGAACATAGAAGATCCAGAAGACTTAGAATAAATGACACAGCGTAATTAAAGTATAAGCATCAGGAATTCGTCCAGAGGACGAAGGCGGGCGGATTGTTCAAGACATTTGTGCTCCGTATGTAGCGGTAAACTAGGAAAATTTTTGTCAGCATTTCCCTTCTTAGATCGGCGAGATGCTACAGTAAGCCCTTACCTCCGCGTCTCCATAAATACCGAGAACTGTCTGGAGAGCAGATGCGCCGAGTGTTGTAAGCATGAGCATAGCTGTTGACCATGCCGAGGAGGGGAGGGAGCTGTGAGGGCACGTAGGAGTAATAAAATTCCGCGCGGTCACACGGTAAATATGATCTCTAGGAGTGTGGCTATGGAAAAGGACCGAGAGGAGTGGGGCGTGGATTTTCTGCGGATGGGAAAAATGCGAAGGCGACCGGCAGTATTGTCCGTTTCGTCTCTGCGTGTGCATCATTGTCCGTAAAGCATTTGTACGCTAAATATACGCGGTGTTTTCAGTCATCGATTTGAATCGAACGTCGTACTTAAGTGTGTCACGTATTGTATTTTGTGAGTGTTTCGAAGTGGTGCTCGTGTCAAACCAGCGACTCCTGCAGAGCGTCCTCACGTCTCTGTGGTGTTTTGTGTTCGTTTTCTGCCCTCAGTTCGGCAAACACGGCGGCATCGCAGTGTGTGTCCGAGACGTCGGAGCTGCGGTGCGCCTAGATCTTGTGAAAAAACACCTTCTGCTCGACTGGGGATTGACCGTAGACGAGCACCATCAGCATCTCTCTCTCTCTTTCTCTCTCGCTCTATCTCTATCTTTCTCTCTCTCTCTCTCTCTTGGAATGGCCGGTGTGTTCCAGGTATCGTATAAGTGAGGTAGTTTAATTTCTATATTTGTGTGACTGTGAAACTGAATACTTTGTAAAAATTGTCGTGTCCTTGGATTATTTATATTAATCTACTTTCTGTGTTTGTGTATTTATTCAAAGATATTTATTATATAACACACTGATATTTAAAGGGCTTTTCCCCCACCTTATGACTGGGGTTTTTTATGCCGGCTAAATATCAGTGTTTAGGTTTATTTATTAATTAAAGATTTTATACGTTTAAAAAACTCCCGTATATTTATTTACAAACATCCACCTTTCCGCCACTTTAATATTGCTATATATTTATATAAACTTACTCGATTCAGGTAAGAGATACTTGTAATTATTATAAATTAAAAACAGTCCCTTACAGAGAAAAGAGGAGAAAGCTATCGTTCCTAAATCTACTTCGTCTGTGTTGATTAAACTTATCCATGATTTTTTTGGAAAAATCATTAAAGGCAAATGAATTCGATCGTTTAGAAATTCTATTCCACCTGAGCAAAAGAAAACGAGAACTTTTTGTTTATTATTAAAGTCTAAATCAAATTACGTAAAACTGAAGCTTGGCATAAATTAACTATCGCTTTTGTAAATTTTCCTTGATTTGATGTAAAATATGTATGTTAAAAGTTAATTTTTGGAAAATCTTACGTCTTTCCCACAAGAATTGTGGATCGGAGCGACAACTAGACTTTCGAAAAATTTATCGAAACTTTTTTCTTTTTTTCGCAAGTTTGTTTTACTATATCAAGTTCCAAGTTCTAACGCTGTGGCTTCCCCAAGATATACTACATTCTTGCTTATGTTTAGTACTTCTCTCTAATTAAATTAATCAAAGGATTTTGTTATGAAAACTTGTATATTCAGAGATGGATTTTTAAAAAAAAAATAATATTTCAAACACGTTCTCGGGCACCTACATGGCCTTAAAAAATAATCCTAATAAAGATGTATTGTATCCACAAACGTGCAGTTTCTTGGTTATGTTCGACTGAAGTTCAGTTGACTTCACATACGCGAGTAAAGAGCGACACATTGGATAGCATTCGTTTCTTTGTATTAAGCATTTAAATAGTATTAGTTATTCGAATACCAGGCAGAAAGTAGGGTTGTACATTAATAAAATCTATCCGAGGATAAATTTTATAATTGTATAAGTAAGAAAGAATTAATCTTAAGGACCGTTAAAGAGCATTATAGGTCCTAAAAGTTTTCTAAGCTTATTTTGAAGGTAAACCGAGTTACCTCCCTCAATCTGCTCCAAATCCATTACCCACACAACGTACAAGCTCTATTTGTAAGTCTTTTAAAAATCTTTTTCATCGAGCAAATGGATCCTGTCATTCATTATTATTATATATTTTTTTAAAAGAGCTTTTCAAGAACTACTGTAATTTTGGCATGTCTAAAATCGTACTCAAGTAAAGCATAGGAGTTTTATTCATGAATTGCTGTAAATCTGCATCATTTCGTCTCTGACGACTTTAAATTGAAAGTTTTCCTTTCGTGTATAAATAATACTGAAGCTATTAAGCGCAATAAAAACTGGTACGTGCTATTAGACTTGGATCACTTCGTCTACTTGATAGGGAATGTAATATATATATATATATATATTTTTTAAGTTATGATTTCATTAAAAACAACTCGTCTTATTTTCCGTTTTATTATCATTATCCTGACTTACTTATATAGTTTTTAATTTTCGTAACATATCTCTTGCTATGACGGTGTGCGATTGCCAAGTATATATATATATATATATATATATATATATATATATATATATATATATATATATATATACATCAGTTAAATTTATATGCATATTTTAGACTAACTTCGTTTCTTATTACTTATGTAGATGTAACTTCAGATTAACTTTCTTTACGTATATATATGGAATTTTAGACTACTTGGCATTTTCGATTGACTGTCTATGAATACGAATGCTGCAACTCTAAACATTTTCACGGCCTCCAAGTTCGGAGGCTAACTCTCGGTTTTTCGATTGTTAAACCTGTCAAGCGATTGTAATACTCGTTAGGAATTTTTACAATTCTAACTGTCGATTTAAATCGGCAGGAGTATCCGTCGTACGGTGTTGGAGTAGAAAAAACAACGTAAATTTTTCGGTAAAAAATCTCCTGTGATCAGGAAAACGCTGTAAATTAATTTAATGAAACTCTCCGTAAAATTTTTTCCCTAGGTTCAGCTATAACCTGATACTGCAATCTCTCTATTGAAGGTCCGTCCACCCATAAGCGAAATAAGCAAGAATATTAAAGTGTAGACGAAAATTATGACCTTCTTAGAACTAATGGATAGGCTTCCGAAAGTAATACCCACTGAAATTGTCAGATTCAAGCATTCCTGGCCGACGGAAGATTTCTGAATTGAAAAATTCGTGCATGCTCCTCCACCCCTTCACCTGTGTGTCGCGGAACCGTAAGTGGCTGCGATAACGGGAGCTCTTTTAAGAGCGCTTGCGCAGATGGTATTTTGTAAAATTTAACTGTCGAGGATATGTACACGAGAACCTTACTGAAAATCTGGCATGCTCTCGGCTTTAAGCCATTAAACACCTGACGGCCGTCTGACGTCCTTCCTCAACCACGCTTCCCGTTATCGCGAAATCTCGTACGGCATTTCGCATCATCGACCAATGATGTATATACATATATACGAACTCCGATAAACGCACATCGGAAGCATTATATAGTACCGCGCACCAGTCTCGCGAATGCCCGGACGCAGTACGGCGCAGGAAGCATCGGGCGCAATAATAATTGACACGGGGCCGCCACGTATATATACGATGCTGCCGTCGACGTCGGGAGTCGGAAAATCGCGGGCGCTCGTTAAAACGCAGAGGCAGCTAATGGCGCTCTACTCCCCTACATGGCCGCCTATTGGGCCGCGTATGTATATGTGCAGCAGTATGCGGATTTATTGCGAGGTGGATTTTACATGATCGCGCGGGAGTTAATTATTATCACGAAAGAGGATTATTTATTCTTTCGTCCCTTTCTTTTACTTTGACACTCTTGCTATATATATATATATATATATATATATATATATATATATATATATATATAACTCTATCGTAAATTATAATGAATATTGAAATTTGTCAGAATTAAAGATTCCCATTGCTACCGAAAGGGCAATAGAAATTAGAGATTGCATAAGAAATTTTAACTTTTGATCGAAATTTTGTTGAAAAAAGTTTATCATTTTTTTAATGAAATTCATATACGAATGCATGTCAAAAATAAATGCTTAGTTGATCTAATACAATAGTTTTTCTTACTATTAAATGATTATATTTGTTAATATTATTACGAATCTTCTATAAAAACACAGCGAACTATATTTTTTCTTTTAATTGCAATTTCGATTTCCGATAAAAAGGATGATAATGAGGGTGTGTTTACACTATAAAAGTTTTTCACATTCATCCTCTGGAAGTTCTGAGGGCTTCTTTATAGCCTGATTAACCTTCCGCCCTTCACGAAAATATATTACTATATTTGAAGGTTATAATAGACGAAAAGTCATGTGTGAATAATTTTTATAAAAATTCGTATACTTTTTTAAAATTCTTTGTATTTGATGATTTTTGAACACTTGCATTAGGATGAATTCTGCAAATTTAAAAAAAATAATGATCTATTATTTATTCTTTTTATCCAACTTGTTTCTATGCCATAAGGCAAGTGTTTGTTTTTTAAGGCAAATCTTTGTTTTTTATTTTTAGAGCTTCGAAAGCTCGGACTTATACTAAAAACTGTAATCTGTAAATACACATGCGAGAAAAAAGTGTCATTTTGACGATCACCCTTTGTATAATAATAGGAAAAATTGTATTAATTATTGAGAAATGCGACGACGCATGTTCTATTCGTTATGATCAAGACGAAAATAATTGTTTTATCTAAAATCAATGGATTAAATAAGTTTATAAAACAAAAAAAAATATTCGCTTAACTTAAGCTTTAGATGTATATAAATTTTACGATTTTTCTAGCCTCGAATTAAATTAAATATTAAATTCCAAGAATATAGGCATTTACTAAAAATGTAAGTCAGTGCAGTATCATAAGGCTTGGATACAGCAAAAATCTCAAAAATCTTCATTTTACTATTTTAATCAGATACACATTATTCGAATATCTAAGTGGATTCTAGATCCCCAGCCGTTGGACGCTTTACTTTGTCGCTAAATTGGATTTGATAAATTATACATATTTTATTTTCTTCTTCGTTATAAATAAGCGCGTAATGGTCTTTCTCCATTTATGCGTACATTTTTCCGAATGTCATGTCATAACCTGCAAGCGAAGTAAAAGAGCCAAGAGGACGTTACATTTTAAAAGTTACTTTATTCGATATTTGATAAGAACTGCTGCATGCGCTCGGAATTCCTTTGATGTGCGTCAAACGTCCGGAAAAAAAGATATTTATCGTGCGCCGTATAGAGACTGAAAGTCATTTCAGACAGAAAATTCCTTTTACGTAAGGTGAATTTAACGTCCTCCGGCATTATAAATAATCAAACTTGAACGCGCTTTATACGAAATATTTCAAAAGAGATTAATTAAAATTATGCTTAACTAAAGTAAAAAAACAAAGTGCCATTTTAATATTTCATATATACATTCTCGACAATAATGATCTTACATTTTAAAATTCTTTTTGCATTTATTCTAAAGATAACTTCACATTTTTTCAAGTCAATTCCTACTTCTCACTCCTTATATTCAGAGAATGAAAAATCTTCATTCATAAGATTCACTCACGGTTCAAAAGAGTTGAGTGTAGTAATGATTATATAAATGCGATTTTGGTTGGAAAAACTAGAAATTTAACGTTTACCACAAACGATATTTTTATGTGTATATGCCGTTATATTGTGACAAGAAATTATTCTTTTCACCTGATCCGATGACTTCAGCCTTGAATTGGAATTAGTACAAAAAAAAACTTCTTTTTCCCATAAATATCTTATTTATTGATTATATATTTAATTTTATAACTATTTTAAAAGAATAATGGATTAAAAAAATGAAGTGTTAATAAGAACCTTCGATCATCAGAAAATAAGTTAAAATTATGAATTGAAACAATTACTATTTGTATTTTTCGCCCTCAGTTATCTGGTGGGCTCGTCAGTAAGGCGGTAGGTAACCGATTCTTGCGTAGGATACTTGCTAAAATGAACGAGAAGCAATAATGTAAAGACAATTAAATGAACTATGGGCGAAGAATATTGTGTTTAAATGGGGGATTTCAAATTTTTAATTGCATGCATCGACACCCTACAGCTCAGTCGGTAACTGAGGTAGGTTCGCTTCATAAGATATATGCACTTTCCTAAAATCAATATCCTTGCATATTTTAAAATTATAAAATAGTAATGAATGAATCGATTTCAATACACTTCCTTAAATAATATATGTGATAAAAATTTGTAATGTCAAATTTTACTCCTCAATAATAGTTCGGCTTTCGTATCTTAGTATAAGAAAAAAGATCACTGTAGATATAGTAATCGGAAATTCAAGTATCAGTGCGCAAATTTGGCACGAACGTGTAACGAGCATGTAAAAATTAAGAGGGTGAATCCAGAGAACTTGTAATAACGATGAAGAGCGCAAGCCGGCATTCAAAAGTGTGAATCGATCTGCACCGTTTGATGTCGTCGAGCGACCTATCGCCGACCGAGCGAATAAAATAAAAAAATATTTTCCTACGGAGTCAAAATTATTGGATTGTTTTCATTACATCATTTATTATATATACTTATAAGCCATTTTCACACTTTCACCGATAAATTAATGTGGCATTATTTACCAAGTAGCACTGCGTTCTTCGTATTTCTCTTGCGACTTAATGTTTAATTCAATTCAAAATGAACATCTACAGCGCGAGAAAATTTTTAAGAAGTTTACCTTAAACAATGTGACATTTATCTCATTATTTAAGACACCAAAGCTGTATTTATCGAAATAACTTTATAGAATAATTTTTTTCATAATTCTGCTAAAATATAGAAAATTAGCATATATTTTAAAAAGATTTGCAAACGAAAAGTTATCATTAATCTATTAAAATTTATTAGAAGCTATACGACCATTTCTGAGTTTTTTACAATATATGATCTAATTACCGGACAGTAATTTTTACTAGACAATATTTTTCCGAGTAAAAAATATTATTATCAATCTATACACAAATCGGCTGCCCATCAAAGAATTCTTTTTTCACAGATGTGCCGCATCAGTCGTCGACTCAGCGCTGCTAATTTCGCGGAACCTCCGGCCATCTGGCTCGGAATTCCGCGATTTTCGAAAGAGCTCTATCCTAAAAGGCGAGAAAATCCGAGCTCGTGTAGATTAAATCTGTATTAACGGAGGCAAGTGTAAACTTCATTTTTTTTTTTTTAAGAAATATATATCAGAAAGACGTATTCATATAGCCCTGTGCCAATATACGACTGCAACCGAACTGCGTGTATACGCGTATGTGTATGATACCGGGCATTCATCGACGAATACACTTCGCATCCGCCCGAAAGACGTTAAATCCAAATCCGCAAAAGTCGTAAACAAACCAGACGCCCACGTAGGAATTTCATATTTCCAGACCGCGGCCATTTAGAAGCCGGCAAATATCATTTGCAGCCATATAACCGCGACGAGGAGGGGGGAAAAGTTCAAAACCACCGGTTCCACAATAATCCTCTGAGTGATTCCGCTGGCGATGCTTGTCTTTTTTTCATTTATTTTTCCAAATAAAAGCTCGACATTCGAACGCCGATAGGTTACGGATAGAGCCATTATTCGACCACGCGTTTTTCTATATACGCAGAGTCGGATCAAGGGGGAGAGCTTGCAGTGCTAAAGCATACTTTTGCACAAAGTACTACCAAAAAAGCTTGATAGCAGTGGTCGGATATTGAATAAGAAAATCGATTAAATAAACTACGATCTATAATCAGATAGTAAGGAAAAATACTTTAATAAAACATGTATTCCGTATGAAAATCAAACCGATCACTTGACTTATTACTCTTATGGACATTTTAAAAAACAGTCACTATATGATATTTCATATTGATTATAAATTAATAAATTTTTACATCGACATAGAATTTAGTATGATAGAAGCTGCAGCAAAGTACTGTACTTCAATCTTGAAGGAAATAGTGGTAGTATTCTATAATGTTTAATAGAATAGGGATTTCAATTAAGTATTGAATGCGCCTTAGAACGTTGACTATATTGAAATCCTAGAACTGTTTTCTGTATGAAACTATATTAAAACAATATATCGATACATATGCCCAAAAAGGTCAAAGCAAAGTTTCTTACTTATCCTCAAATAGAATTTGCCAAGAATTCATATAGTTAATGGTTAAACAAGTTGTGAAACATATATAAATAACATAAAGCAAGAAAAATATTGGGATCTTGTGGTGGCCTTTAAACTAACATTTCATATGTTGCTTAGTTTCAGTTTTCTTTTAAATGGATATGTAATGAGTGTTATTTTGTCTGCAAATCAAAATTCATAAAGGAACACATTTAAATACAATAGTATAAAATTACTCAATGAATACGATATTGATATATGAACATTGAATGCCAAAAGTTCGCAGTTATTAGATATGAATGCAAAGAGATGTTACTGCATTAATCAGTTTGAAAAAATATTTAATGAGGAAATTTTATCTGTTTTAAAAAATTCACAGCGCTATTATTTTTTGATCATCTAGAGTTAAATTCTCAACCACTGTTTAAATTTGATTCAATATATATGCTCATAGAAGTCCATTACGATCAGGTATAATTTTTTTCCTAAGTTTGAAATTAAAAATGCATACTTTTCGGTGATAAATACTTTGACCGGGATTTCCGAGCCTGGGGATCGTTTTATCCAAATTTTCGCTGTCGTAAAAAGCCTATCGGCTGACGTACGTTTCATATTGCCAATCATTCGTCTGGCGTGCATTCGATAAAATGATTTATAGGGCTGCCAAGGGGCATTGGGTCATATACAGGTACATTACGTGCAACTTACGCAATAATCTTATTATTTGATAAGCGATAATTTTGTGCGCAATTCGATTTTCAAAAGTGCTTGAGGGAGCTGTTATTGAATAAAGAAATAAATAAATAAAAAAAGCGTCAATTCGGCAGGTTATAATTCATGATTTCCTATTAACTGTTTTGCTTGTCCTTTAACGTCTGGCCTAATAAAATTGAGCTTGTTAATATGTTTCTCAGGAAAAAACTCCCCATGGTCTGGCCTGTATGCGCCTCGTTCAGAAACTCTAGTTTGATAAACGTCACTTGTCAAGGCCTATCTTTCTGTCTCTCTATCGTGTAGAGGAACGGAAAAGAGGTTAGCATCAGACTATACGAATGAGATATTTTATTGCTTTGCTTTCATTGATTCCCCAGTAAGACGCGGCAGTTTCAGGAAAAACGTGTTGTATATTTATGGAAATATGTACGTCAGTTTTCATGGAACGGCATTGTACAATGATATATAATTCGATTCGATACATTTATGCCATTGAAGCGATTGCTCGGTTATAAAGGTGAAATCCTTGTAGTATTGGAAGCATAAAATGTGAAACTGCCTTTTTATTTATTTATTACAGATGTAATACTGCATATATTCTTGATTGACAAGGAGAGGCCGTCGCATATGTGTGAGGGATTAGATCTGGATTGTGGGCGTGAACTTTTAGGGACGAACGCGTGGTCTTATTTTAAAAAAATGCTTTAGTTTTCCTTACAATATAATTGGGCTTTGTTAAATATAATATAAATAGCGCTACCATCTAATTAAATTTTTTGCACTGATCGGAGTGAATTTTTAATAAAAACTCTTTTGATAAAATCATTTACAGCAAATACGATTTTCTAAATCTAAATCTATATATGTATATATATATATATATATATATATACTCAAATCTATAGTTTCTTGAATGTTGTCAATTGAAGCTTAGCCGAATGTAAGAATTTAATCATAATCTATTTACAAAATAAGGTAACCCAAATTTTTTACATCGAAACCTTTTGACTTGAAATAATATGGATCCTTTCTTCGAATTCGATGCCAAAAGTCAGGATGGGACGTTGTTTAATGAAAATCAATTCAAGATAAAATTAAGAATCTTTTTCCCGATTGTATTGTAGCGTGTTCCTTTAAAATGATTCTATTAATACTTGAAATCCTGTCAGATGGTTGTACTAATATACCACTATTCCATGTCTAAGGCATTTATACAAAATTTTTATAACTCTTCATTATTAACACTACTGTTTATTCATTCATATACCTTTGATTTTATTAGTTTATAAACTTTTCCACAGTTTTCTCAGCTTGTTTAGTATACTATTTACAATTACTTTATACTGAACACTTATTTCATTTCTTGAATGGCAAACATTTTTAATTAGTTTTCATTGTGCTTATTCACTTATAAAAATAGCTAATATAAGAATAATAATCGAAGATTCTAAGTTAATTAATTCTTAATTTTACGGGCGAAATTCCTGCTAAGTCTAAGACAAATTAAATGACACTTTTTGTTTCAACAATGAACAAAATCAAAATATCTTTAAATTTTCCGTTTTCAAAATTTTCACCGTAGTGGTGAAGTCGTCCAACAGAGGCGCATAATATTTACATCCTTGCACCGGTTATCTATAAAAATAAAAAGTAATTGTTTCTCTTCGGTATAATTATTTTCTAATTAAGATTCGCATAATCTAACGGTGTCTCCGAATCAATCATAAGTGAAAAATTTATTCATCGATAATGCAGGAGTACAGGATATCTAGAGGTAATTTAACCATTTTTCTTCTCAGTGTGTAAATGGAATTTGCAAACTTGCCTAGGCGAAAGATCATACCAAGTATTCTAAAAACAATGCTGCAAAGAACATACATAATAGTACATCCTGATAGAGTCTTGGAAGAAACACTGACGTTCGCATAAAAAGATCACTTTATGTGTGTAAACTGTCTGCCATCGTGTGTTACATTGAATTATTAGCACCGTGCCGTCAGCGATTTTTTTTCAGGTACAATTGATTCGCGAAATCGCTTTAAAATTCTATACAAAATAAATTGCTTTATTTATATCTGAAAGTTGACATAAGCATTTTATTCCATCTTCGGAAAATCAATTGCACAGTACTTTGTTTATCGTGCATAAATTTAAATACACATTATAGTCTCCCAGTTAGCATTCAAAATATTTGTTCCAATAATAGATTATACACAGCCAAAGTCCGTTAATAAATAACGCGCTATATTTTTCGTTCAAATAATGGAAATAGACTACATTCATTGAAAAAATATTTCTTTTTTAACAATTATTAAAGAAACGAAATTTTTCTTTTGTAAAACTATTGTAAAACTATTTATGTTGAAAAAATTCTCTCTCTTATATAAAAATACCAAAATTTCTTGAATTATTTATGTTTTCTTTATTTTTTACTATATGTCCTTTTTAACTATATGTTCCGTTTATATGTGCTTCGTTTGCCAACACGTCGTAGTCCTCCATCGCTGATTAGCACCACTATTTGGGAGCAAAAATCACGCGGCTTTCAATAAAATCAAAAAATTCAATATGTAATAATAACTATGATTGGTAAAAAAATTTCGCTAAATTTTTCAGTTTTAATATCTTTGAAAGATTATATATAGAAATCGTGTAAGTTTGGAGAAAAAGAGAAGAAGGGAGAAAGGAAAGCCGCCGGTTCAAGTTGTAAATCAGTCCAGTTTAGGGCAGCCGACCAGCAAAAAACAAGTTTCTCTCTCATATCCGTAGGCGGAACACGTATTATTCCCTACCCAAGCCACGTGAACCTCTTTCTATAAACGTGAGCGTATACAAAAATCTATGGCAGACATCTACTGAAAATTGGTAATTTCGAAACATTTCCGATTGCCAATTAATTCAAAGCTTCGCAGTTAATCTTCAATAAAACATAGATTATTTATTATATTGTCATTTCTTTGTTCACTGACGTTATAGATTTTTCTTGCTTCTAGATTTTGGATTCTTCGATACGTTTCAAAATATTTTTTTCTTATCTAATATATCTAATATCTAACATTGAATAAAGTACATGTGAATTACATATTATTTTTATTCTAAAATACTAATTTTTACGTATGTTACATATCTATCGGAAACTTTTTGTACATTAACTGAAAAAATTCTGAAAAGCTTGCGTAAAACATTGAATTATCCATAAATCTAAGTATTGCTGGCTGGAATCGCATACATATCAATTTGCAATCTTGGCGACCCGGTACTTCGAACTCTTTTTTTTTTTGATGCGCTGAATAGAAGGGAAGAGAGAGAAAGACAGAGAGAGAGAGAGAGAGAGAGAGAGAGAGAGAGAGAGAGAGAGAGAGAGAGGAGGAAGAATTCTCTAGTAAAGAGTAATAGAAAAAATGTAATTGATGTCGGCTCTTCACATATTTTATCATGTTTCGCCTTTCCACCCCATTTATTGTAAGTCGAAAAGTAGAACGTTAACAATAACTTTCACGGGCAGCGAAAATATTGTAGATAAAAAAGATTTGACTATGATCGAGTATGATTCCCCGAGCAGATCAAATTTTTTATACTTAAATGCAAATGGAAAATCCATCGAAATCTGCGTACAGTGAGTGATTGAAATATAGTGCGAATTTGATATATCTTGAGCAATCGGTTTATATATATAGTTAGAAGCCGTACTCGAATTTTATCGAAAAAGTTTGTTTGATCAATAAGCACCCTTGTCAGCGCGAGGAAGGGACTTATTATTATGATGTTTCAACGTACCCCATTACCCCTTGAGACGATTAACTTTTTCCAAGCTCCTTGCTATAATATGGACGATTTGTGAAACAACCGAAAAATATCTGTCCCGAGGATTATCTCCTCGCTTGTGCTCGAGACTTTGTTTTGATTTATTTCTTGTCTTTGGTTTATGCGAGCGTGCGATATTATTCTAATCACGAGAAACCGATGGAAATGGCAAAGATTCATTGGATCGAGCAAATTTTGTAGTAGATAAGTCAGTAGAAATTTAAGAGCATAAATAATACGATGTAGCTGCAAACGATTCTGTATAGAATAAACTCCAAAAATAAAGTGTTGTATATGTATTAAGTACTTTCGTTTTCTTAAGAGATGCAGACATGCCGCTTAGATTGTCTGAACGATGTATATAATTGACCTTGTTTCTATAACTTAGCATTTGTCTATAAACGATCATTGTAAAATGATCTTATAATATATTTATAAACTATATATAACGCGAACCCGGAGAAGATCGACATGATTCTATAATAAGCAAAATTTTTAATCTTTCTATTCAAATCGCATTAAAACCCCGGAAAAATTTCGTACAGCAACGGTGACAATAAAACGTTTCTTAAGGTATTTACCTTTACATACACTATTGAATTTTGGTACAATAAACTGGCGGAATTAATCGAATTCCGCGTGACGCGTCATACTCGTCCCGGAGCAAAACAAGCTCATCCCAGTAAATAAGGCTTCTTTTTAAAAAGCTCAGCTCTACTCGGCCGAGAGCGGAATCTCACTCCGGATCCCAGAGCTCTCGGTAAACTTGACATAAGCCAATTAACGCGTCCCCTCGAGAAAGCGAGCGAGCGAGCGAGCGAGCGAGAGAGAGGGGAGGGGGAGGGGGAGGGGGGGGCACATCCCAGAAGCGCGGGCGTCCGTAGCCGCGGCGCCCCGGGGAGTCGAATTCGGAACGTTCGCGAAGGTGGCTCGCGAGCGCCGCCCGCGTAAAAAGCGCCCGTCGAAACTTCGGCCGCGCCCGCTCCGCCGCGGCCGAACCCCGGCGGATTCAATTACAACGCCCGCGTCCGATCGTCCCGTCCGCTCTCTCCGACGCCGCATTATCCTCGGGGCCCGGCCCATTCTCTCCCTTCCCGCGCACGCGTCAAGGTGTCAGGCGCACGGCGCTCTGGCACGCCCCGGTCTCTGCGCCCCGCTGCCCGGGCGACGGGCGTTTACGGCTATAATGTATGTGTGTGTGTATATATATATATATATATATATATATATATATATATTTCATTATCACGCGCGCGGAATCGCGTACGCGATAAATATCGTGTGTGATGCGCGTCGGGTCTGGGACGCGGGCGAACTTGAAAGATTCTCAGCGCTTTTATATTTTCAATCTTAAATTGATTTATCCTCTGGTACAGGTCTAAAAGTTAGGAGGAGATAAGTGTCTACGGGACGCCCCGTTTATATTATTTTATATCAGCTACAATAATATTATATTATGAATATTCATAATCAGACAATTGTAAACTCTCAACCCTTTTGATATACTTTTGAACTATCGCTGTTATCCATTTCTTGTCAAAATATTAAAATAAATTATATGTTCCAATCACGCGGTACATTTATCAAAGGCTAATTATTCTATAAGTACATTTATATATATATATATATATATATATATATATATATATATATATATATCATTTCGCCTTTCAACTTCTCTCCTCTCCTCTGCGTCACGGGCTGTCCGTATCCGTCAACACGCGCGGCGAACACGTCGATCCCATACTCTGCGCGAAAGGGGGCGCGTGGCGCGGTGCGTTTCACGGTAGTCCAATTATAATGCACGACTTCTTAAATGCGTGGTAAGAGGATGAGCGCGAGCGAGAGAGAGAGAGAGAGAGAGAGAGAGAGAGAGAGGGTAGAGGCGAGCCGAAGCGAACGAAGAACGTATGGATATGTAAAGTATAGAGGACGGAGCAACAGAAGCACAGCTCGACGCGGAGCCACTGCGCAAAAGCAGAGGGTTTGCGGTGCAGGCTACGAATGCACGCGGTGGTTATACCGCGATTTCGCACTAATATTATATATATATATATATATATATATATATATATATATATGCATATATACATATATACATATATACATACATATAGATACGTACAGCAGCGCACGAGTGAGGAGGTCGTCGTATACATCAGGTTTTGAACGGAACGCAAATTTCGCCGAAATGTAAATTGCGTATTCGATGCACGTGAGCATAATAAATATGTGTGTGTGTATTAAACAAGACGTGACGAAAGTACGATAAAATATATATTTATCTAGTTATTAATATTAAATTTAAATAGTACGTATAAATAATATTCAGACAATCTTTGTTAAAATTTTACGATTATCTCGCAGTATTAAAAAAAATATAATAATTTCGTTGCTCAAATTCATTTCAAAGTACTTATTAATTCAACTTTGTATTTCATTTGAAAGATACAAGTATCTTGAAACAAAACTTGAAAAGTTCATATTACCATCGTAAATAAAACTTACATCGATCGATAGAAATCCGAATTGCTTGATTGATATATTATAGCTTTAAATTATAATGTATAATAAAGGCAAAAATATAGAGCTGCTCAAATATACCGTCCCCAAAAGAAAAACCTAACGTTACCAACGCTATAATAAGAAATTTTCGACTCCAAATGAAAGTTTTAATATTGCATATAGTGCAATAAAAATAACAATGATAAAGAAAATGGCCGGACCATATATAAGCAGATCATCTGCAACACCGCGACCTTCGTAAATCAAAGCAACGGAATTTCGCACGGTATGTATGTAGGTATATATATATATATATATATATATATATATATATATATATATATGTATATATATGTATCTATGTATCTATGTAAGCGTTCGAAAGTCGTAAAAGCAACCCGCCGCCCCGCTCCTCTCGTCGTTTATAAAGAAGCCATCCTCCGCCCGAAATGGAAGTGACCGAAATAGCCTTAACACCCGCATACACTTGAGCACAAATGCCCGCGAACACGTATATACGATCGTCGTCTAAATTCAAACTCACTTATACACGCGCGGTTGCTGGAGAGGGCGCGGCGTTACTTTAGCCGCTCGAGCGGTTTTCAAAGTCGCGGAGGTCCAGCGTGCTGAAGAAATTAGCGGAGAAGGGGCTCTCTGCAATACGCCGCGCGGCCTAGAGCTGATCTATGGATTTATTTATTTATCGTTGAAAAAAAAATTTTTTCCCCTCTTTCGTTCCATTTGGAAAACGTTCAATCGACCGTTCCATTCACAGACCAACGAAACGCAATCCCGTCGCTTTTTCTTTCGTCATTTTCCATTGTTTATAAAAGAAAAAAAAATTTTTCGTTTGGAACAAACGCGAGATTGCGGAGGAAAATTAACGACAAGAACTTGCACGTAACACTTGTCTTTTTGTTCAAGTATAATTTCTTGGCGTGAAACGGCTACGATTAATCCGACTGTCAGGCTGCGCCCTGCAGTAATATTAATTCGTATTCCGGAAATTGAATTGTTTGTAGTCGTCTTACGCTGAAAAATTTAAATTTATAAAAAGAAAATAGTGCTAAATAGAGCTTTTCGTCACAATTTCTTACGTCGAATCAGTCGATGTAATCAATATTAAAGGCGACAACAATATTAAGAGTACTTAGATTTAGAAACAGTTTTCCATGGAACTTTGAAATTACAAACGAGCCTATTTTTTCAGCTGCGTTGTTAAATGAACGTATTTTTTTTTTACATTAACTCAATGTATGCTTAAAATAATTGTCTCGTTTATTTAACAATTGACGTCAGTTTTTAAAGAATTATTTAAATTGTTCGACTAAAAATGACGATTATTCTTAGGAATTTCAATTGCGACTATAAACTGCAGTGTATATAAGCATAGAATATCGGTTTTCATTACTTTAATAGCCCTTCGGCTTTCTCAAGCCAATTCAAGTTCTTTAAAATTTAGCCAGTTCAAGGTGCAAGGCAAATAGAATAATCGCTCGCTGCTCGGTTCATTAACCGCAATTTCTTCAGCTACGAAGCACGAAAATTCAAAATTAATAAAACTTCGTCATTTCAACGAATTTAAGAGAAACACTTCGAAGCCTTTATCTATATTCAGGTTAAGAGATCCGCTACCATTGCTTTACTTTTCTTCATTCAATATTTCGAGATTTTTTAGCCGCCCTGCCCCCTCTCTCTTTCATTCTCTCACGTACTTATCGAAAGACCGAGCTTACTTGTTAACTTTTAATGGTCTATCGACTTTTTCCACAAAAGTAATGTAACGTTTTTCAAGAATTCTCAGTCTACTTTTTCTCACAAATTATTTCTCTCAAATAACACGGAAGCCGTGCGCGCGCGTGTTTATATATGTAGAAAAAAAAGCCAAATACTATATACGTCTATACATAGTTAAAATCCTAATGCAAAGCAAGGGCCATATAAAGCTGCTTTATTGTAAAACGTTTTCAGCGATAACATTGTTAAACGAAAAAATAATAGAAGCCCAGCACATATGGAAATATATCCAACTTTTTTAAAAGTCCGCGCGTGCGCGGCAATATGTAACGCTTGATCGTCGAAATAAACCGATAAAATCCAATGTATTAAATATATTCCCATGTGCATCGTGTTAAAAGACGATCTTCGCCCGCCGCCGCGTCGTCACGAAACCCGCCCAGGCACGCGTACGAGGCGCGAGTAATGGACGAGCAAGAGGAGAGTCTCGGTCCCGGGCCGTGTAGCGGGC
Source organism: Sycobia sp. Sy_11 (assembly GCA_018907035.1). Taxonomy (NCBI): domain Eukaryota; kingdom Metazoa; phylum Arthropoda; class Insecta; order Hymenoptera; family Epichrysomallidae; genus Sycobia; species Sycobia sp. Sy_11. The sequence continues at coordinate 2,312,951 of JACCIC010000080.1, read as the reverse complement.
TCTCAAGGAACCCACTTAATGACCTTTCGACGCCACGAGGGCCCCCGGCTTCCGTGAGCTTCGCGCGCGCATCTCGGCAAAATTCTTGAAATATTAAATGATCCTGAGCGTACGGAAGGGACCGAGTGTACCCCGAAAAGCAAGCTTCGTCGAACGACCTCGACCGTTGCCTCATATTTCTTCGAGCGCTCCGTACTTTATTATTACATTTACCGTTACTTTTTGTCATTATTATTGTTCTTCTTTTTCTTTTCCTTTTCACGAGACTTCCAGCTTTGCCGACGCAATAACGAGAAAATTTCCGTGCACTCGTCGATGCTCCGACTCTTCCCGTGCTGCGTCGCGACTCCGCCGTTCGCGGAAACCGTATGCGCAACGGATTTCCAACTTGAAGCGTTAACTGCACGATTATACGCGCGGAGTCAAGATGGAATACAGCAGGCATTGTAATGGTTATTAAGGGCGAATCGCTCGTGCCGAGTACATTATCGGAAGCAATCTCTCAAACCTTAAGCGGGGATTATTAACAATGTTAGCCTGCCATTATTAAAAATATAAGGTTGGGTTTATTAAACATTCTTTTTAAGAATATAGCTATGGCTTAAAGTAAAATGAAAATCCAAGGTCGGATCAATTTATCCTTGAATTTAATAAGATTATATGAGTCTGATATCGATAAATGCTACTGATAAAAGTAGCAGACTGTAGAGGCGACTGGTATTATGCATGTATATTAAGATGCAAATACCAAAAAATTGCCGCTAGTATCGGTTCGCAATGAGTATAGCTATATAAGGCAGAATCTATTAAAAATCTCGGACGAAACTAGCAAAACAATTCCGTAATAATTCCGAAAATCGACCCCGGCTACCGTTTGGTTTTCGAGCGAATCCCAGTACCGCGCACCAATGGGCCAAAATGAACCAACGAGAACGCGGGGTTTCGTTAGCCGGAGACGAGGGCTTGGAGCGACGCAAAACAGAGAAAGAAAAAAAAGGCGATTTGTCCCGTCGCGAAAAACGTAAGGGGCTGGCGGAATATCGCCCGCCGCGCCGTGATAATTAAAAATAGACAGACCGTGCGCAGATGCGCCGCTGATTATTCCCGCGTGGCAAGCGCTATCGTTATCTCGATGTTTGCAGTGTCTTTGATCAACGATACGGCTTTATCGAGGTATTCGCGGCCATCGCGTGCGCGAGCTCGTGCGACAGCCGATGTATTATTTTTACGTTTAAACGGGCATTTTACAATGTCGCCAGTTTCGAGAAACAGTTCCACGTAGGGCAAGAATAACAACGGATGCCGGTGAATTCGCGGCAATTTAGCAAATTTTTTAAGTTTCTACTTATAATATATATGTATATTATAGATATATAAAATCCCGAATGCTTTGATAATTGTGACCATTGTAGATGTTCTGCTCGGATCTATAGTGTATTGCCTAAGTATAGTTCGAATCTAGTGGAACATCCGATGCGCCATAAAATTAATGATGATCCTACATATCGAAATATCTGTATATTATTACAACTATAACGTTATACATAATACTATACTATAAAATTTACTTCTTCCTTTAAGCTCTATTTCATAAGCATAACTTTTAAGCTTTTATTATACAGAATAATTAACCATTATCATATATAGATATATATATATATATATATATATATATATATATATATTTAACATATATGGTTTTATGAAAATTTACGGCGATTTCAAATCTTTCATTGTGTTGTACTTTCATGAATATAATCTATACGTAGATTAAACGTGGAAGTGACAGAAAGTGCCTAATATTATTATCCATTGGACCGATAAATACCAGAAATGTTTGTATTCTTATTATTCCTACTAATATTATGTTCCATTTATTATCCAGTACAAATCTGTACTGTATCAAAAGTACAGTAACAAACAAATTTGAAATGTATCAAAAGCTTATGAAAATATGTACTAAATGATGTAGATAAAATCATTTCGAACATATTTTGAAATATTTTAATACAATTTCGCGCAGTTTGCTACATGTTTTGTTATACTTTAACGCGCTAGTTTCTCGTAAAATCGTCGACAGGATAATTAAAGACAAATAGAATAACTCTTTGGAGAAACTGTTCTAAAAACTAAAACTTGAAAAAAATTCAACCCAATATATACGATCTTAATCCAGCGCTAAAACCGACCTTCAATCGAAGAAATCATATAATTAGAACCAGACTGCGGATCGGTCATACAAATCTAACTCAAAATGTCTGACCCCCCAAGATGTATTCAATGCAAACAGTCAATAAATGTTGAACATTTGTTACTGATATGTCCAACCTTCGATAACCAAAGAAGAAAATTTCAATTGAAAAATAATCTCGAGGAGATGCTCGACAATACGGAACAATGCAGAAAAAGTCTAAAATTTTTGAACGAAGTAATGTACATTAATTTAATTTAGATACTTATTGAATACCTTCTCAAATGTTCGCTATATTTAAGGAAACTGTTGTAATATATATTTATATTTCCAAATCTCTTTCGCAAACTTACTAGATTTATTACCACTATGACTATCTATACTGTATATATTTAGATATAATGGTCTTAAATAACAGCGTTGTAATGTAAGCAATGTAAACTTGTAAATTACTATAAGAGTCGCTAATACCGAAAGGGGATGCGACTAAAAATAAATAAATAAAAAAAAAACACGACAGTTTCATGGATTTACGTATAATTAATATTTTTGTCATTTTGCAACATTTATCAATATTGAAAATTTTGTAGAGATTGTTCAGTTTTGTGTAATTTCATATTTATTGAGACACTTCAGTATTGCGTGATTTCTTCTGATAACTTTTGACTCATTCGGATTTTAGAAAAAGTATCAAAATATATACAACTACATTGAAAACTAAAAAAACTGTAACGAAATATTCAAGCCTAATTCGAAATGACGCGTTTATATACATCATGATAAATATTGATACGCGCTGGATAAGTTTTCGCGCATTTGCCGCATATAATATTGAAATAGATGAACGGAATAATGAGAAAAATTTTGAAAGCGTTAAAAAGTCAAATTACAAGATATTCTACATTGTTATGAGTTACTCTCTTACATTCTGCTCTGTAGAAGTTATTTAATTTGGTACTGCGTAGTCGTAAATATAAATTATTTCCATGAATATAGCTGCAATATGCAAGAATTGTACGAGTGTTAAATATATTCGATCGATAGAATTTTAATTGGCTACAGGTTTATTTAGCGTAAGCTTCGAAATTGGCCCGCTGCAACGGAGCCTTCGCTTCGTTGAAAATCGAACGTAAACGATGAATGCGCGATCGACCGATGCCGCGAATCGCAACTCATTGCAATCATAACGAACTTAAGATCAGCAACGAGCCCCGCTTCGTTCGTTCGCACAAATAAACGATCCTCGAAATTCAAATCGCCAACTTCCTCCCCCCCCCCCACCAACACCACTATGCGGTAGTGCAAAATTCGCTAAAAGTAAGGCGCAAAATGGTTTTCGGGCCGGACGCCGCGCCACGGCGCTCCCGCTGCGCGGAGTTTTCGAATTTTTCTTATAATATAAGGAAGACTTGGCCGCGCACGCGCGTCGCTCAGCCAATCTTTACGACTTCGACTGCATTTAATTATTATTGAATGCATCAGTTAAGTTTTTATTTCACGCTAAAGCTAGGATACGCGGGCAAATCATGAACGGGGAAAACGTCCTATATGTACCTATGTATACTCCGACAGAAAAAAAACGCGCGCTATCGGTCCGCAAAAATTGATTTTTCGCCCTCACACCTCCGGAAAAAGTCCGGGTATGTCAATATACATATATATAAACGCGTCTCATGTTTGCGTCGCGGGAAAATATACGACTACGACGACGACGACTTTTACGTAATGCAGCGGGATGCGCAGGGTCTCGAGCGCGGCTTTTACGCGTGTTCCAGTAATGTACTTCAAAAATAATCCTTATATCCATCCCCGACGATTCGCCCGTTCTCCGCCCGGGAATATTAAAACGCAAATATATCCGTGATCAATTTTTATGCGAAAGCGCTGATAAACTAATATATTGGCACACAAAACATTTCATTTTTTTTTTTATAACCCAAGGTTACTTACATGATTATTACACTTAAAGGTTACATAGGATTATAAAGAATGATTAAATTAATCATCTTAAAAGTTACTCTAAGAGGATCGGGATTTCTGATTGGAAATATGCAATTAGATTTGTCAAATTCAAGATGGTCGATCAATTAACGTGGAATTTTCGTTTGAAAAACTTTAAATTTGAAATTGCGCGTTTCGGAATCTGCCATTCGATTTATCGTGAACTGAATAATTATTTTAGGAAGAGTGTAGCATATAGCGCTATAGGGTATATAGAGATCTATGAAGAAGGCCGGTTTTTTTTTCCTTAGAACTTTTATAGGATTATATTTTCAGCAGAATAGAATTTTAACAATCAGAAATATGATTCATTTAGCTTGCTACTAGATTTCAGAAATTGACTTAAAATTTTATCAGCTCGGAATTTGAGCATTTTGGTGATTGAAAAGAAATTTAAAAAAAAAGAAAAAAAAATTACAATTGCATTCCACTATTGCGGTATGTAATTTATTTTCTTTTTAAATGAGATGCGTTTGAATAACAACACGCCAGTGTACACTTCGCGCGAGTATCAGTTATTTCGTTTCAGCTGTCCAACTTCATCGCCGTTAATGAACATCGGGACATAAAACATTTCCTATTCAGCCTACCGATATGAAAATCGACACCGGGTTGCGAGCAAACTTTGCATGTTTTTGAAGCAGAACTGCGAGAAAGCGGCGCGCGAGCAGCAGAAGAACTACAGTATATAAAAAGTTGAAGTTACTTTGAATGTTGTATTATGATGACTGCGCGTATATGTACAGCGGGCGCTCAGGCTAATACTAAGAATGAACACCTTCGTTTGTATCACTAAGGTCTCGAATGACGCTTTTTAACTTTTGCTTATGAATTTAAAAGATATTATTATTTAGCGCATTTTTTTTTCTGTATATATAAGCATCCTTCGTGTTTGTTTCGTTATCTTGTTGCACGCGATAATAATGTAACCGATTTATTAAACAGTGTAATAATATCTAAGTAAAAACTATTCTATGTATTAATCGATATTCAAATAGATACTTTTCACTATCGTCGGTGCCGTGCCGTAGAAAAAAAGGCGCTCTCTGAGTATCCGCTTCAAAAAGCTGCTATTTCGCAGGCCATCTTTTTGCTTTAATTTGCGTTGGCGCAACTAACTAAATATTCGCTACATTTTACTTAAATTACGACAGTTTACGATACACACACACACACACACACACGCACACGCGCACACACGCGCGCGCGCGCACACACACACACACGGTTTGGCAGTGTTGGTAAAGTAACTTCCTATTTAGTCATATTTGTTTTATTATGAATTAGAAAAAAAATAGTGTATATACTGCCCAAAATTATATAGAATATTTATATATATATCAAATTTCAGAGTAACAAGTGCAGTCAGTTTTTATTTATCGTGTACAAACAAAAACACGCTTTGTCGTTATAAATTAGTATGACGATATGATATAATTATAATATGATTAGAATCGTATGTTGATCATATATATAATAAGCTATACCGGATGCTATCTTACTTACAGCCTTTCCAATTATATTTGAATGTCTTAATTTCATAATGGAAGTTGAAAAATGCAAGAAGACAATAAGCATTTCATGGAAATTTGGTATTTAGAAATCCATATACTGCCCTAAAATATCATGAAAAGCTTCAAAGCATCCAAAATAACAGAATGCTATACGTGAATTTGCAAAATATACATTACTTCTTGCTATTTCATCTCTCGAATTTTTAAAATCATATATATATATATATATATATATATATATATATATATATATATATATACATGCATACACATATATATGTACATAAGTATTATAACGAGATATAGGAAATATTTTACCGTTACCAAATAACTGCCGTTTTCCCGGATATTATGTACATAAAAACAACGTTTACTGAGAACGTTTTGAAAATACTGCATTTTATCGATTTCTCAAAATTTAACTTCTCATTATTCGTACTAGAGAGTTAATCTACACATAACGATTGTCAGATTTTGTGTGTGTGTGTGTGTGTGTGTGTGTGTGCGTGTGCGCGTGTGTGTGTGTGTGTGTGTGTGTCGGTACGTGTATGCGCGCTCGCGCGCGTGAGAGGGGAGGAGATGTCTGCGCGCGCGCAAGCAATGCTTACAAGGAGCATTAGGTCACCGCTCACGGTTGAGGCGGTGAGTGCAAAGTGCAATTTTACATGTTTCAGTATTGCGGCTCGGAAGCTGTATAATTTTTTTTTCAGCTTTTGTAAAAATTGCAAATCGATACTTGGGTATAATCAATTCTTCGCGAAAATCGGCACGAAAGGAGAGCTATTTCATTTTTACATGCTTGATGTTTTTCAGGTTTTATTCATGCACACACGTGACCTACGGCTTAAAAATCGACGAGACATAAAATATCGTAGTAGAAGATTCATTAATTCGTCATGTATTTTGCCTTCATATCGTCATTCGTATTAATGAATTCCCTATAATTATTGTGCCTTTTTGCTATTAGTATCGTATATGATATTAAAATATTTTATATCATATAGCACAATATTTTTATGTATAATACAAAGTCTTTTTAACTTATTATCGGAAAATATTCCTCCATGAATAACGACACGACCAAGTATAAAAGTATAACTTCTGTTTTAGCCCCGACCATGCATAGTATAAAATTTTTTATTCCAAAATAAATAATTCCTCAATTGCCTCGTCCTCTCAGTCTATAGTTCTTTCATCCACCGTACCCCCTCCCCCCTTTTCCTTCTCCTCTCGTCACCACGACGTTCACATGTCCCGCGGGACGATGCACTTTTTGCATTATATATATACAGATATACAAAATCACATCGGAAAATCTCTTTCAGCGGCTCTCCTGTGCATCGTGCAACAACGACTAAGCACAGCACTTCTAGATTATATATATATATACGTTACGAAGAACCTCGATACACGTATGCAGGGCGCATATACATAAGTAGTAAAAATAGAGGGGAGAACGGCTGAATTTGGAATGCCTATGGTATTTGTTTCGTGCGTGTGCGCGCGCGTGTGTGTGAGTTTATGTGTGTGTGATTTTATATATATACACATACATATATATGAAATGAAAAAGGAGCAGGAACGGCACGGGAAGAAAGCGTTAAAGGACTGCGTATCTCTAAGCTGCTGTTTGGATGCATTACTGTACACAAAGCAGAGAGAGTGAGAGACAGAGAGAGAGCGAGTGAGAGAATTGTCCTCGGTTTACTTTTGTAGGGCGTTTTATCTAGTTATATATATAGATAGATAGATAGATATATGAGCACATATTTTAGCGCGCTAGTGTGCGGACAAAGTGAATCGTGAAGGAAATGTTTTCTTTTTCGCTACAGAAAATACTCTATACATTCCGAGGAGGATATTATTCTTAGAATTTTGTTTGCTTTTTATAAGCGTTTCGTACATTGCGGTATTCTACAAAACCAAAATATACATCCGTAAAGGAAGACACGTACTAAAGCTATGGGATACATAAAGTGAATAAGTTCACTATATATTACGACACTATATATGTGTGTATATTTGCCATTATAAGAAACAGTTTGTGAGGTTTCTGTAATATCATTTTGAAGATCCTCATATTATATTAAATTTTCACTATTAGTAATACTATATGATTTTGTCCTTCTTGCTCTTTATTAATATGCTTAGCTGGTCAGTGGCTTACCTCATTTCCTACTAAATGAGAGGTTTGTTGAAAAAATTATTATAGATTGTTGTTGTTGTTGTTGTTGTTGTTTTTTTTTTTATTGTTATTTTCATATTCTTTGCATTATAAACGTTTGGTATTCTCTTTATTAGTTATTTTCTTTAATTTCAATTATAGTTTTATTAATATTATATATATTCTGCTCTTTTATAAGTTTATTTTTGTTTTTTAATAAATGATTACCCTTAATGTCCATTTCATTTAAAATCAGTTATTTTTGTTCAAGATCTTTATTGGTAATTACTTTTTACTACTTTGATATTTTGCTAATATTTTAATTTTTTTTAATGCCACAATTTTCTACAATGTATACAAAATTTCATTTTAGATCTTGTGAGTGCAAAATAAAATTTGAGGTGCACTTTTTAAAGAAGACAGTATTTTATTCCGTAACAGTGTTTACACGATTTACGTCCACGTTCTAATCGGCCCGTAATCGCGGACGTGGCTGTCGGTTTACGGGCGTTGATTCGCATTATACACTCGTGTAACAAAATATATATGATTTCTGTTTTTTACTAGAAGTCGATATTCTGCGGTGAATAATTCCAAAAGCGAATATTGAGAAAGTAGAATAATGTTTTTAAGTTTTATTCAACTATGAATATTAAATTGATAATATTTTTACTTTACAGTAACCTCGGTAGAACCGATAACGAAAGAGAGGTTTATCGTACAAAATTGTTCCTTTGGAATTAGAATGAATAATTCGAAATTAGGCGCAAACTGCTATTCTGTTTAATAACGGCTCTGATCAACATGGTCGAGAAATACATTGAATAAGAAAACTAAATTCAATTGCAATTTGCTTTATTCATTGGAGGCGGAAGGGCAGATTTTACAACGACTATCATTGTCCTCGGTCGTACGACGAAGTTGATTTTAAGGGTATTTTAAAGAAGTTTAATGTTGATTTTCGTTATAACTAATAAAACAAGTATCTCTAATCTTCTAGTTTATCAATAGCAACTAAAAACAATAGGCCATCGCAATTTAATAAAAAAAGATAATAAAACTTCCGAAAAACGCGAGTTGGCTGAAAAGAATCCAGCAAAATATAAAATTCTTGACTTAAGCGAAATGGTCTATAACTTTTCTACGTCGTGTAGTTTATGATTTTTTTTAACAATAGTTCTTATGGGCATAAGAGTTTTACAAATCGGTGTTAGGAATTCATGAGGCGCTTATATGAAAATAGCTCAGACGCTTAAGCTACACATAGATAGACTAAAAGACATTTTCGCTGAAGTCTAAGTTCCTGTAATTTTGTGATAACCTTTGTGCGCAACTTTGTGCACTGCTTTTCACGATTCTGATTAAGAGTATGTGATTTGTGGCAAAAATTGAATTTCCATGAATGAAATCATAACCATTTTCTATTTTTCGAATTGATTTTAGAGAATATAAAAAAAAAAATTTTTAAATATTTTAAACTAAAGTTGTCGAAAATACATCTTCAAATCTTTAAACGAATGTCGTTAAAATACATTTTCCTTGTTTTATAAATGTTTTTTTGCACAAATGATATTTCCCGAGAAAAATCGAACCATTCCGTCTTACTTACAATATTCAATTTATCTCGGAAAACACTGCTTGTAGAGAAAAATACATAGAATAAAAAATATGTAGTTTAATCATATATACAATATTTTTTCGAAACGTTTTTCTGTAATATTGAAGTTTGCCCTATTTGCCAAGATACGCTGAGAAAGAACGTGATTTTTATGGTTTCTGAGACGGACATTCAATTTTTGCCAAAGGCCTTTACAATATTTGTAATAAAAAAAGGTTCATATTTATACACATACATTTTCATCGTGCCTGGAGAAACAGATGGGCAGAAAGAGGAGAAGTGAGGAGAATACACATAGACAGAGAGAGAGAGAGAGAGAGAGAGAGAGAGAGAGAAGAGAGGAGAAGACAATAAAAATGAAAAGAGCTCCATGGATCTCTTTTCATTTTTATCCTTTTTGTATAACCTGTACGCGTCAAATTCCGGATTGCGCCAAGCTCACTCGACCGCAGAGAAGCTTTTCTGCCAAAAATCACTGTTATAAGCGCATATATAAATATTTTTATCTTTCATACGGTATCGGTGTATACCGGGAGCACTATTTCATTCCCAGACTCTATATCAAGCTGGTCTAAACTTTGTCTTATCTATTTCTTACGAGGCGAGAATTTCACGTTGAATTATTTCTTTTTGAACATCATAATTTAAATTCCATTCATTTATATATGAGTTAGATAAATGAAAACATTACACAGGATAATTTCATATATATATATATATATATATATATATATATATATATATATATTGTTAAATCGAATATATTTTAAACAGTATTAAAAGTGAAATGTATTTTCGAGTTCGTTTATCGTGAAATTCTGTCCGCTCATTCTAAAATTAACTTTGTGTATACCTGACTACAAATTAAACATTTTAACATTTTAACGCTTAACAAAAAAAAAATCTATAGCTTTTATGATCGACAAGAAATATTATATCTGCTGTACAAATGAATTTGCTGTTATGAAGAAAAAATAAGAAAACGTTTCTTATAATTCTTAATAGATATTAATGATACAATGCATTCACCGCTTTGATTACGTATCGTCTTACTAAATATCTCTTGTCGTATTGACTAAAATTTATTCATGAAAACTATGGATTTCCGAGAATATCAAAATATTATATAAAATATTATCAAAAAACAGGGATATTGGTTATTCGTCAAAGACGAAGATAATAAAAAAAAATAATAGCTAAATAACCCTATTAAGGGTTGAGAAAGCTTAAGAAGAAAAAAGACGAAAATGTGTCGATACTCAGTACATCATATATTACCACGAATGTTACAAGTTTGTCGATTTTGAGGCGTAGTTTGATCTTCACGGCGTATTTTTACATCGATTTCTCGTAATTACACAGGTAATTATATTTTCGAAATTGCTATTCGGTTCTGTGAAAAGTTATAAATAGATTTTATCTTGATTAAAACACCAGTACATTTTGATTCATTTAAGTGAACGAAGTGTTACGCGTATGAAATTAAATTTTTATACAATTTATTGATAAATTTTTTGCTTTCCGAAAATTTGTAAAAGTTTTCAATTATAATACAACATTTCTTTCAACAATTCTAATCGCATAGCAAAATTTTTACATAAAAGGAAATAATTTTTAACATAATTCTTAAAGTGTAATTAATGCTGTTTTATTAATTATTATTATATCCCTTTCATGCCGTAATCGTCACTATCCAGGATTTCTAATAAAACTGTCGATAATCGGGAGGCTCGTTGAAACGCTTGTTATCCGCCCACGGAACCGCTCTCTCTCTCTCTCTCTCTCTCTCTCTCTCTCTCTCTCTCTCTCTCTCTCTCTCTCTTTCTTTCTCTCTCTCTATCTTTTCCGATATTTCGTGTAGTATGTATGTATGTATATATATATATTGTACATAATTGTAACACCCGCTTACGTATATTTTTCACAGCTTGGCTCTTCATACTCGGACCTGATACTCTGCGGTGCGTTCGGATTAACGACTCCAATCGGCCTAATATTTTCAACGTGAAAACAATGAGATCGTTTTTAATATTAGCAATTTGAAATACAATATGCGATACTCTCAGCGGCGAGCAGAACTAACAGTAGTGCTTACGTTAGGTCTAGATTTGCGTGCGTGTGTGTGCTTGTGTGTGTGTGTTTTTTTTAGTTAGCCTATACGACTCCTCTTCTTATGACACTATCCTACGTCCCCCATCCACACAGGTGATCAGGGGTTCGGTGTTCGTCCTCTGTATCTTTTAAGATGTGTGTGTGTGTGCGTGTGTGCGTGTGTGTGTGTGTGCGTGCGTGCGTGTGTGCGTGTGTTCGCGTGTGTGCGTGCATCCGTGCGTGTGTTCATGTGCATGTGCATGTGTTAAAATGGATGTTTTGAAAAAAAATTTTCGCATGTTTTTTTTTGCCCGAAGCATGAGGGCAAAATTTAGATTATACCGACGATCCTTCGCCCCCTAAACACGATCTGTTCGGCGCAACTTTCGTCCCGAGGGAATTTACATTACCCGAACTTTATAGCCGCGGCACAAGTAAAATGGCAGAAACGCCGGGAGCACGCCGCCTGGAAATGCGCAAATGTGGGCAGCGGCAACTTTTCACCTCTCCCCCGTCCTTCCCCCAGAATTTTTACGTTTATCAATCTTTCCGAGGGAAGTTCCGTTTGGAGTCGCGGGGACAGTAACGAAACTCTCGCTGCGGAGGACGCGTACGGAGAGAGAGAGAGGGAGAGAGAGACGTGGAGAATAGGGTTCGCGCGCAAGCTCGCCTCTGTATTTTTCAGCCTTTGTAACGCTCAAATGTCTTTTTGTTTTTTTTTTTTTTTTTTTTTGTTAAGCAATTTCAGTTAAAATTTTAATAGTGTTATTAATTATCCCTCTTTTGGCACGTGCAACGATAGTAGAGAGAATGAATAATTTATGTTATTTTGTTAATTGTGTAAGTTTAACGCAGTAGTTTAGCGCACATTAATGATCATTTTATACATTATCATTGTGACTTTCTTCTTTATTAGATTCAATCGAGCGCATTATAGTTTTTTTTTTTTTTTTTTGCTTAGAAATTTATTTATTATTCAAGGGCTCGTTTTGAGAAACCAGAATTGCTCCCTAAAATTTCAGGAATTTTATGATATGAATTCCTAACTACTAATAAACGTTTACGGTATAGAATGATTCATAGAATACAACGAGAAATATATAGCCTTTCTTAAAATTACTTTTTCACGAAATGTACTGCGCGCACAAATAATTGAACAACAAAATTAATTAATCCGAATTTCTAAAAATGTCATTTCCGTTATTGAAATAGAAATTCTAACCGAATTTTGTTCTTCAAAAAAAAATGAATTTTTTACTTTATCAGTATAAAAAGGGCCCTAAATTCGAATTAAGATTATTACTGAAAGAAGATTTAAAATTTAGAAATCGATATCACTTTCCAAGTAAGCTGCAATAATCCCGTGTACATTCGGAATCGCTATTAATTAATTTAAGAAAAAAAAGGATCATTTGTATTACGTTTGCAACTGTAGTGATTATTTTTTACAAATATTGATTCTTTATAATAAATTTAAGACATCGTTACGATTATCAATTGCGGCAATATCGATACATTACTGTAACAAGATAAAAATTAATTTCAAATAAACAGTTAGTCATATTCTCATTTTAATACTGTTAATTAAACTTTAAAATTGAGTTACAAAATATTACAACCATAAAAAAAAAGAATACGTACAATGCAAAAGTTAATAAAGTAATTGTCCATTATTATACTCTGGTGAAATTCATACTCGTTCAACATTTAATTACTGTAACAGTTTTCAAAAGTTGAGAGAGTCGTTGCAGTCCGTTGGCTAATTCTAATTTAGCAGAACAATGTCAAAGTATACGCGGGTACTTGCGTGCACGTATTTGGTAAAATAATAGCAATAATAATAATAATAATAATAATAATAATAATAATAATAATAATAATAATAATAATAATAATAATTGCAAGGGATACGTTGCATTCGACCGCATTAAAACGTAGTTTTCATTAAAAATTATTTATTAATTACACATGGGAATATCAAATAGGACGTAATGCTTTATCCTTGGAACATGGTTTGTCGTTCGCGTGAACTTCTATCAGAACGGGAACCTTGCCAAGCGCTCTATGATTTATTTCTAACTTGTTTCAAATAATGCATTTGGTAATTGGAGGGATACTCGACGCTGTAAATTCAACAGATGGTAAACAGTAAACTATACAATTTAATAGTTGCATTATATATATATATATATATATATATATATATATATATATATACTGTATTTTTTCATCGCACTGTTTCCTACCCCTCATTAACCGTACCAAACAAAAGAAGTACAACGACGAGAGAAGACGGGCGTGAGCGCACGCACAGGCAATAACAAGAGGATACCTATTGGTGTCCCGCGCGCCGCGCGCCGCTGCAACATAAAGCGAGGCGCATACGTGCATTTTGGCGATAGGACAGGGTGGGTAGGGGGTGGTAGAGGAGGCTCGGTCGACCCAGATAATTAAGAGGGCAAGCCAGTCGTCGTTGACCCCGATTTCAATCCCCCCCCCCTTCCTCCCCATACCCGCCCCCTTCCTCGCGCTGGTCCGCTATCCGATCCGCGGGCTGTGTAGAGCGGCACGGCGCAGCACCCTCCCCCACCCCCGCTCCCCCACGCCCGATAATCATATTTCAGAGATGAGAATTGGAAGGCGAGCGATAATGACAGATGAAGGGGCGCCGAGGGGGGGGGGAGGGGGTAGAAAGAGGAAGAGCCGCCTTTAAGGAGATAAAACGAGCGGAGTCTGGGCTTTTTCTTTCATTCTTTCCTTCTCTCTCTCTCGCCTGCTGCGGCCGTCGATTTTTCTCCTCCTCCTCCCCCCCCCCCACCACCGACAGACGCCGCTTATCGATCGCGCTCCCTGTTGACTCGGAATCGGCTTTGTTAGCGCTGGCGCATAATAAATTTTGCCCATATCGAGACGACCGGCCGATTAAAAAACGTGCGAGCGGAATGAATCGCGAGAGGCGCGCCGCTCGGGCGCACGAACCCTTATGCGGTTCTTGACTTTGAATAACGGCGGCGAAAAGAGCGAGCGGACTCGGTCTTAAGTAGTGGCTCGGGTTGACGCACTCGACTGCAGGAAAAGCCCCGACGTTTGCGCGGCTTCGCCGAATGGTGCGAGGGTGGGGTGGAGGGGGGGGGGTACTGAACTCACAGGGGCAGAGAGAGAAAGAGAGAGTCATATGTTCGGATCCTGAATCGGACCGTAACTCGCGGTCTTCTCTAATATAACCAAATAGAGGATCCGCGAGATCATTCTTTCCGAAGATATAATAAATAATTGAAAGTTTCTTGAACGTCAATAGCACCTCGTACACAGGACTCTGTGCCAATAAAATAGTCATGTCTCGTAGTTAAATGATAGAAAGATAAATTAGGGAAGACAGAATTTTCATTTAATTCTATTCGTTATTTGTAAGTTTTTTAATCAGACGATTAAAAACAATTTTAAAATACATAAAACTCGTGTGCTAAATAAATCCTATAAAATAATGTAAATAAAATTCTATGCTTACAGTACCTATTTTAGTACATAGATATTGCAGTCTTTAGAGAGTACCATGTAATAAAAAAAAATAATAATTTTTTCATATTTATTTAAGTTTACACGCAAATAAATAGAAATTTATGGACGAAGAATGTAATTGTTTGTGTTCTTTTTTGTTTCTTTGTCCAACAGATGCTCGTCATATTCTCACGATCGTGCATATATTACTGCTGTCTTCATTGTCAGATTTTGGCTATAAGTTTAAAGAAATATGAAACAATTACTATTATTGTTTCCTACAATCCAATTCCTACAATCAGAAATAAATATTAAAATATTTACTAAAAGTGTCGCAATTAATTTACAGTTAAAAAAAAGTTAAAAAAAAATTATTTTAATAATAATATGAAAATTTATACGCGATGATATTAACATTTCAGAAAATGTAAATGATTTTTTCTGATCACGTATTTCACAAACATTTTAATCAACGATATCTTTGTTCCAGAGAGCTTTTGAAGAACCAAAATGGCTGCGCGGATGTTCAATTTGGGTATATTAAAGAAGACTCTATGAATTACAGATAAATGCAGTACCCGATCATGTCGCTCTCTCCTTGTCAGTTTGGTAAAAATTATTTAACATTATTCCCCAATAATTAAAGCCAAAATATTATCAATTGAGACGAAAATAAAAATGTTCATTAATTTATCCTGAAGTAATTTCTAAATATTGAATTTGCTTCAGAAACTAATTACGCGATGATGACAGCAGTGCACCAGGGAGACGTCGAACTATTGTCGAGTAGTCCATCGGAGCTTTCATTTTTTTTTCGCAAACAGTATTATTCGCAATTCTTTATTATCGTTAAATTTAATTATTATATTTAAAAAAACATTTTTAAACTAAGCTATTACGCTTCATAAGAACAGATGGTTTAAAGTAAAATAAAGTGACAGATACGAAGATACACAAATCAGAGATGTAGATTATATCTATATTGGAGTACACGTGCTTCCGGTTTAGTGTTCGACACATTCACCAGGTATATTAATTTGTAGGACTTGTTTGGTAACACAGCTTTATTTCGTTGTCGTAATGATCATATTACTTTCAATGAATCTCTCTCTCTCTCTCTCTCTCTCTCTCTCTCTCTCTCTCTCTCTTCCTCTCTCTGGTGTACGAAGGTCATCGAGTCACGAAGCAGAGATTTAAATTTACTCCTACGTTTTACGCTTCGCAAATAAAATTTATTTTTTCATCCTAGACTACCATATAAAAATAAAATTAAAAATTAATTCAGTTCCCCATTGTCCCTGTTCGGGGATAATTAAAAAAGCTTATTAAAAGTACAATGCGCCTCGAGTATTAAAATTGAACGATACAAAAATAAGCGCGGCGCCGAGAAAGAGATAAAACTTATCCAAGACTCGTGCACCGCTTACGCCGAATATTTCTGTCGACTGCTATCCCAGATGGACGAGTAAAATGTTAGGCGAAACGGGGAAAAATTCGAGAAATAATATATTCAGATTTCACCTATCATAAGAGCGTACAAGAAAACTCTATTTATCTTAGGCTTCGTTCAAATGAGTTTTGATATTACTTCATTATAATAATGTAGCGTCGATTCTTCCAAGATTTTTAATTTGCCTAATCCGGCTTAGCATAATACACTGTACGTATAAAAACTTTGCAAAACTTCGGATCTTACCGCGCCGAAGACCGCGCTCGAACTTTTCTCATATAAGTTAAAAATTTGGGGAAAAAATCTTAAAGCAATCTCGTAGCGACGCGGGAGCAATGCAATACCGTGAACGCTATGTGCGCTTAATCTCGGATGATGGCGTAAAAGTCGTTTAAATAGAAAATTTAACGATTTGTTCCGTAATCATCGGGTCGCGTGAGGGGCTAGGATTCAGATCGTATATATATATATATATATATATATATATATATATATATATATATATATACCTATTATATATACGTGCGAGCGAGGAAAGATCGAACGCCGAAATTGCAGCTGTTATGAAAGACAGTCCGGGATCCCGGAACATTTTGGAGGCAGAGATTTCAGCGTAAAGTCTGGATGAATTCACGATTGCCACGGATTTACGAGGGATGATTCGGAAATTACCGTTTGAATATATTAACGGCTTATTTATCGTCGTTCAGTAACTTACGTCGAAATTATCAGAGGCGATGAAAAATTGCACGGAGGAAAATCTTGGATTTCGTGAATTTAATTGAAATTCATCGCGGAACCTTTAATTTTCACGAATAATACGAGAATTTCACTGCCTACTCCTAGATAGGGAATGTAATGAATTGTTTAGGAAGTTTCCTGTGCTCCCTTCTTCATTTCAAAGCGCGATATTCCCGTCTCTTCAAATTCTTCAGAAATTTATTAACTCATCCGTGTCATAATATAATTTATATTTTTAGAAAAATATGGACATTAATTATGCGTCGTCGGACCGAGATCGTTAAACTACATGGATTAATTATTGTTATACATCGACAGCTGATATGAATCTGTAACTGGTATTTTCTCTATACAACCATGTGCAAAAATTCAAGTTTTACTCGACACCGCGCCTAGCCAATATTTCGCTCTGGCCATTTTTGCCACGCGGCTACTTTCGTACGTTATTTCACGCCCTCTGTGGAAATTATTAATGTACGTCGTATTTTAAAAGAAGATGAGACAAAGAGATGAGCTTTTGAATGCCGACGATATTTTTTCTATTACGGTAATAAAGAATAATGCATAAGTTACGGAGACAACGAAAAACTGGCAACGTACCGCGTCTTCGAAAGAAATACGCATCTTTTTCTCTTCTCTCTCTCTCTACCCTCCCCTCGATGAGCGGAGAATTTAGGAATATGATATATCGAGGCCAATGCGACCTCTTTTACTACATATGCTTTGCACCGTATGCACGGATGATCTCGCAATAAATTTCAAATACGACGTATACCGTATATTCGGGAGCAGTGAAGGAAAATTGAAAAATGCTATAGAATATTGAAGTAACTTTGATAATTACGGACTCAATCTTCAACCGTAGCATCGATGTATAGTATGATCAGATGTTACCTGATTTTATCCATAATAATTGCGAAACTCCGGGCTCCGTTTGCCTAAGCTTAAAGTTTATTTTGTCAAATTTCTTATAAAAATTCTAATATTTTTAGTATTGCTAAGAGTGGCTTGTCATAAAAAATAAGCTCAAAAGGCGAATTAATCGCAACGAATTATCAGTCATTAAATGTACAAAGCATATCGCAATTTAGAGTAGCCGAATGATCGAATACTGTCTGTTTTTTTTAGAATAGCAATGACATTAGTTTGTCTGTTTTTTTGTCCGTTGTTTCTTATTTTTTACACTAATGAAGTTAATGTGCAGTTCCTATCATGGATGGAAATGGTAAAAAAATATTTAAGAACGTCTGTTTTTAAAAAATAGTAACGTTAAGAAAATGTGAATTTTACACGATCGAACCGGGTTCGAATTTCGTGTCTGACAGATTCCAAATTTGGGCCGTTCGAACATGCGAGCCATTCTCTGCCAGCCGCTCCAAAGTCCAAGTCGTTCGAGACAGACGAGCATTTAAATCGATGTTCGAGGCACTCGCGAGCATTTTGAACCGATTGAGCACGCGAAGCCGCTTTACGAAAACTTATATATACAGGCTATACTTGATATTCATCTGAACTCATCTATGAAGTGATAAGAAACGTGATTATAATTAATAGATACTGCACGATTAGTGGGATTGCTTGAAATATGAAGAAGAAGTAAAACAGAAATCGGTCTCGAGCTATTTAATGTACGAGGAGACTCGGAGGCTCGAGGTGCTCTCAACTTTTTCTTTAATAACATTATTTAAAAATGTTCTTACTTTATTTCAATAGCATTGTGCACTTATTATTTTCGTTTATCAATTTTCAATTACTTATACGATTGTGGATGCGTACGCGGCTGGTGGAAATTGGAATACAAGAGATTCCAACGTCTCGATTCGAGCAACCGAAGCCCGAGCAGCACGAGTCTGTTGAAACGTTGAAAAAAGTTTCGGATCTGAAGAAAAACGACTTCCCATTTACGACGCATTCCAAGCAAATTCAGTTCTTCCTTTCCACGAGTCAGTAACTCAATACGTCGTACTTGGTCGTACTTAGAGAGAGAGAGAGAATACCTCGTGTTGTGGACCAGCCTAGTGCAGAATCGTCGCTCGATCGTCCCGGCCTCTATTGCCGACTGCAAAAATCACTCCGCAACTACTCACGCTATATAGCGATGTGTGTTAATGCGTTTTTGTAGAATTCGAACGTTCGAACGACGCAAAAATGCTGGAATTGCCTGACTACGTGGAAAAGCTCGAGCGGCATGATTATTAGAACGCTTCTGTGAACCGAATCCGTTCGCATCTCGATTATCCAAGTAGATCGAACTAATAATTCAATAAAACGAATCATTTCTAAAGTTCCTGCCAAGTTTACTCATTGATTCTCTTACACGGCCCGGGACCAGGTGATGGATTTGGTCCAGTGCTGAATGAGGTTCCGTAGAAAATTCGTTGAAAAGTACAGGAAACCAGCCTTAACGGTTTTATAAATGAAAAGTATAAATTTTGAGCAAAAGCATTTTGAATATAGTACCCATTAAATGATTAATATATTTTTAGATGAGATTTAAGATTAAAGCTCACAGTTATGGAATATAAAAATAATATCGATAAGATTTAAAAAATATTTATTAAATTAATTTTTATATATTATTGTAGTATATATTTAAAAAAAAGAATCTCCATTCTTATAGGATCTTTTGAACTCGGGCTTTGCACTTTAAATAGACAAAAGTCTAATTTGTGCGTGGAAAATCGAAAGAATGATCGAGCATTAGCTTCTAAAATTATCCGGGTTTACCTTATACTCTATTCGAATCAAATCCATCATTTAAATCAGCTGGTCAGGTCATCACGGTAAATCACACGCCCAAATAATAATTAACGAGCTCGTAAAATGCCATCGGGGTTCGTGCCAAACATAAATAAGAATATATATATATATATATATATATATATATATATATATATATATATTACGTAATTCCCACTGCGAGCCATTGATGTTAGATCCAGAAAACTGGAATAAAGCTGCTGAAAGTGCAACGTGGAAGTCTATGCCTTGCTAACGAAGCTTTGTCACAGGCACTCGCACGCACACGCGCACAAAGTCACACGCAGAGAGAGAGAGAGAGAGAGAGAGAGAGAGAGAGAGAGAAAAAGAGGTACAATTGCATAGGCGCGGTAGGAAGCATTGAATCAGTGTACTGCCGATGAGCACACTCTGCGCCCCTGTGTCGAAGTTTCAGCGGCTACTTTGTGAATTTCACGTAAAGTGAGCTATTTTATTATATATATATATATATATATATATATATATATATATATATATATATATATATATATAGCTAAGAAAATCCATTAGCGCGATTGAAGAAGTTGTGGTTAGGAGCTTTCGAGGAGCGAACGACGAGTCTCCGATAAATACTTTTATTGCATCGTATAACTTCATCGCGTAGGTTTTCGAAAGATTTTGTCAGTTTACATGCAAACCTTAAGTATAGTATGTTAAAAAAGTAATGCAAAAATCCAGATACGAATCAGTGCTCTTTAGGTTGAATTCTTTTTTTTTTAATTCAAATCTAATGTGTGCGTGTATATATATATATATATATATATATATATATATATATATATATATTTAATTGAAGAAAAATGTTTGAGTTAAATAAAATACAAATTTTTTATTGCAATTATTATTATAATTATTCAACAATATTAAACTAACGTTATTATGATAGACAAAATATTTATTTATTATTTATCGAATTCGAGGAGTGCATATAATCCTTTTACGAAATCGGATTAACAAACGTGCAATAACAATAACGATCATAATGTAAAATATCGATAAATGTAATTATAATTATAATATTAGTATGTATTGATAGTAATAAAAAAAAATTAGGACTTGAGCCGGGATCTTCCAGTAACGAGTAAAGTAATTTCCCGCATCGCGATTGATATTCCCGATCGGAAATAATACAAGCCTGCCCCAACAGCTGCCTTAGCCATTAGGCGTTTTATAAATCATTAAAGTTAGTCGTAAAGACAAAATCTCAAATTGTGAGTAAAAGTCAGTCGAACGGAATCGTTAAATCTTAAAGGAGCTTGAGTAATTTGAAACAATATATCAAGACCGTACGAGTCATTCATTCCATGTTATAATAATAACTTTATAATTATATTAGTCTCTTAATTAATACGATCGTAAAAATATGCTGTCGCTTCAGTTTTATGTAAATATATAGCATTTTTAGTTTTTTTTTCTTTCGAGAAAAATATATCATTAGACAGTTTATCGCAGATTTACTAACAATTCTATTTGAAAATACAAACCATTACGATCCGACGAATGAAACGTACAAATTTACGTATACACAAATTAATTGTTTGATAAATTCTAGCTGGCCAGTTGGTTGCATATAAACGTCTATATAATTCAGTTGCAAAGCATAAATATCCAATTATTATCTATTATAATTTTTTACACTTAACGTATCGCGTACGGTATACGCATGATCATTTCGCGCTTTCTCAATTTAATTCGTTACCGGCACATCCCGCGAAATTTCAACGATCCGCCCTCACCGCATGTACGACCAATTGCAAAGGATTAATATTTTATGCTTTGTCGCACGTATAAAGTCATCTATTTAACTCGATCGAAATCATCTATGCTTATCACACTCTATCGGTATAACGACGTTAAATTCCATACCAAGTTCATCGATATTGGGGCATACTCTCTCTCTCTCTCTCTCTCTCTCTCTCCCTAACGCTTTTCACTCCGCGCGACACGTAGTCTCGAAAATGCGCTGTCCCTCGAGAGCGAGCAACGAACCTTATAAGTGCGTTTCTCCGCGACTCGATAAAATTCCCTGTTTCTCATCCTCCGTCGAAATTATTATGACGCGCGCATTGGTCATTAGCACCCAAGGAATGTCGGGCTTTAATGCAATGATTCGATGGGCGCCGCGGTCTCGGTGGCCATTCGGGCCATTCGTAATTTTTGCCGCGAAACAAAAGGACCGAAAACGAAAAGATAGAAAAAAGAAGGGGAGGGGCGAGCGAACGTATTTCTCATATTCGAGATTTCGAAATGGCGCAAAAAGCGTGTAGCGCATGTTTTTAAAAGCAAATTTTTCGTTGGCAATCGTGCTTGTGGAATCGCAGATATCTCTACTAAATTTAATATGCTTTTTTTTTTCAATTCTCCCGTCTGCTTTCTAAGCATTAGGAAGTAAGCCATATTATGAATGACAAAGAGGATCTAATTATAGACGTTATTCGAAATCTTATCGACTCAACGTTCGTGAATTTTTCATTGCACCGTATTACAATAAGTATTTAGCGAAATTCCAATTAAATACGTAGGGAATTTGAATTATTTTAAACAGAATTACAAAAGAAAAATTATCCGATTTCGTGTCGAAATTTTTTTAGGAGCTATATAAAATAAATTTAACGACTGATATAAGAAAAAATATACGGCACATCTCGATTTAACATTCAAGACAATTATTTCTAATCGTATTATTATCAATGCGCTGCGATAATTAGTCGAATTTTCATTCCGAATTTGCTCAATACGTTTTGAATAATTATAAAGTTATTTGCCTTTAAAACGGGACTGCGTCCTATTACTCTTTGAATTCTATCCACTTTATTTCCTGAAAAGCTTTTTAAAGCCTTCCGAGAACAGCGTTTATCTAAACGCGCTCGAGGTGCGGGGGCGGGGGCGGGGCGGGGAAGGGAAAAAGAAAAAAAAACTTTCGTTCGCCCCCCCCTCCCGAGGGGTGAGACCCAGTTCGAAACGAATGCCAATGAGACGCGAGAAAAGATAACGAATTTTCGCTCTGTGTAAGGAAGTAAATTTCCTCGGTGGCATAACGCGGCTCCTTATCAATTTTTGCAAATCCTGCAAATATATATATATATATATATATATATATATAATTTAACTTTATTAACTTTATCATTAAATCATGTATCAAAGCACAGCAAGACAATCAATTATCAATTAAAAAATAAGGTCTTCTGGCACTTGTACTAATTTCGCTTAAAATATATATATATATATATATATATATATATATATATATATATATATGAGGTGGGATGCTATATTATCGATTTCGGATATCTCTGTAATTCCCGCCAGTAAACAGGAGCAGCCCGTACAGCATATTTTACGCGCTGAACCTTGGAACCTGGTAATTCTTAAGTATGAACGGGCCGACGCGATGTATCGTGGAAAAATTGATGGATGACGATGGTAAAAAGACGAGAGGAGTAAAAAAGAAACGGAAGAAAAGATACACTTTCGAGAAGAAACGGAACTAGGCCAATGCAGCGCGTCGTAATCCAGGGCTTTTACGTTGAAGCGCGGCCGAGCCCCAGTGGATTTCGTTACATCTCCCTTATATACACCGAGCGTCGGCAGCTCCCCTCCCCCCTGCTCACCCCATCTCCCGCTCGGTCGCTGGCGCGGATGTCAGCGGATTTCGCGTCTCCCTAATATTCGATCGTCCCCCTCCCCCCCACCGACCCCTTGCTACTTTAATGCCCACAGGTATCGTGTAGATATTCCACCGCTCCCCTCCCGCGCCCCTCTCTCTTTCTCCCAGTATCATCATGTACATCGCCCCTCGCTCGCTCTTTCCCATATACTTGTCGTAGTGGCCTCGTCGTCGCACCCTCTCTTGTACGCACGCCCCATCTCGGGGGTGGATGCGTGCGGCATATCCCCTCACGGCCACACGGAAAAAGAAGCCGGATGGGATTTCCTTTCGCTTCCCCCGAAAAGAGATCGCGGTCTTCGAACGGGTTCCTCCTTTTCCTTGCTAACGCTGGAGAACCGTGCATATATGCAGGGCATGCAGGACTTCTCTCTCTCTCTCTCTCTCTCTCTCTCTCTCGCTAGGACCATAAAATGTAGGCAAGCGAAAGATACCGAACATGGAGATGAATCGTCCGATCCAATTGCTGCAACTTTATTCAACTGACGATTATGATTTCCGAATTAAAGCGGTATAGCTACTTGAAAAGAAAAAAAAAATAAGGGAGGACCATAATAGGAAGGATCATAAGTTCTTATGATACTAAAAAATCACAGCGCTTGGCAGTACGTATAGCTTTTGTACCGCTGTCTCATTCGGGGAGTATGATCTCAACTGTCTTAGCCTCTTAAAAAACTGTTCGAAATTTCAGCTCAATTCCGACCCTCTCCTGCCTATCCATAAGTATACCTCTACATAATAACAGGAATATGACGCGCCCCGGTTACGACGGAGTCAGTATCAAAGTTGGAACTAAAAAATAGTATATTTAAATTGAATGAAATGAAATTCATCCCAATGGTTAGAGAGGATCTGTAGGATGATGGCAAAAAATAACTTATTATTTTAAAGCTTACTTTAAAAAAGAAATATTAAGGTAAGAATCACAAGAAGTAAAACAGTGTAAGCTTTAAAATTAAACGGATATTATTTTAGTAAAGACTTCGTTGCGGTTACTACCTTTACTTATTTTCATCGATATCTTATTGGTATTGACAACGATATTAATTAATAGTAGCTATTTGTTATTGACATCGAAATTTCTACAGATAATTTACTGTAGAACTAAAATAAATCAAACTTAAATAATAATTCAATATTTAGATGATACAAATTAAATTTCTTTCCGTCACACTTTTATTTCTCGTACAATGGCCTTTGTTTCAACGAATAATTACATGCCATAAGTTTAAATTAAAAAAAAAAAAAAAAAAAAGAAAAACAAAATACTTCTAGTACACGAGCATCAACTATCTCAAAAAATAAACGAGTGTTTTTTAGGTAATTCTCTCGTGTAATATAAGACACTGCCCAGTTTAGGAGAGTCACGATTCCCGTAATTATACTGCTGAACTTTGTTTTATCCTCGGACATTTCTACCTAGCGCTATAATTCTTTCGAATTAGGAATAAAATTCGAAACAAAATACAAATAGCAGTTGAATTTATCGATAATTTTCGAATTTATGTCCCATTTACATATCTGAAAAATACACGATAAATTCGGACAAACGCTCGCAACTTGCTCATCATATATTCAAAAATGTAAATCGTGACAAAATTTGCGTACTCTTGAAAATTCTTTTCTTATTTGTCAAGTGTCGATTTATCAATGATTTATTTAAATTACAATTCGTCGCGCTTCTTCCTCAAAAGATAGACTTTTACATTCCAGTTGCGCCTGGCACTAATAGACTCTTATATTCCTTTTCTCGTTGTCCTTCGCGTTATCACCCCGGGGGGAGAATCGTTCACCGCGACACACGCGCGCATACACAAACGCATGCGCATGCACACAGCAGATATATATATATGTGTATATATATATATATATATATATATATATATATAGAGAGAGAGAGAGAGAGAGAGAGAGAGAGAGAGTACATTGAAACTCAGATGAGCGAGTTTTTTATTTAATTAATTGAAAACAACCTCTTCCTGAAATTGTACAATAATTCTTCCACGCCAAGGTGCCCGACTTTCAGCGAAGAATAAAAGCAGGAGGATATAAAGAGGACTATATATACACGTACTCGTTTCCGGTCTCCCTCGCGCATCACCAGCGCACATACGAAGGATACGTGGATGTGGGCGGGGGAGAGGGGGCAGGGAAGAGGGAGAAAGAAAAATTGGGTCTTTTTATCTCCAGAGACGTGAATTAGTTAAATATGTTGGAAAATTTCTTTTTGGTGCTCTTCTCTAGATAACTATATATATATATAGATTATAAGGATTGTAAGAATGAAAAGTAATTTTAATTGTTAGGCTGGATAAAACAGAGAGCATTTATATATCTATAGAGCTAAAATAATCGATCTTATCGATGGTGTGATGAAATTGTGATGATATTAACCTCGCGGTACAGTCCGCAACCGTGCGAATCGCGAAAAATCGTAAGAAAGTTGCGATTTGCCGATCTGCGCGATATGAATCGCGCTATCGAGCGAATGTTCCTTTGCATACAGTAAACGTCCAATGGGGATCGAATCGGACTCAGAACGCGTTGAAACGGCGATTGCTGCACCTCGCGAAATTTCTTCCTGGCACCAGAGCCGCACGCTTGCGCCCGGCGGCCGTCCGTTCCCCCCCCCCCAACCCTTTTACCCATTTGCGCTGGGATGCGCTGCGCGTCGGCCCGGCCAGGGGCCGAACCGCACCCGTCCACGCTCCCCGCGTGGCGCGGCGCCGCCGTGGATCGGGCTGGGGCGGCCCGAGAGAGCGCAGAGTCGTGTCTGCCGTTGACGTGCGCGCCCTCGGCCGCCCCTCGGTAAATTAGAACGGGCGGTGGGGCGGGGCGGGGAAGAGAAGGAGGGGCCCGGTAATTAGTGGGTAAAGTGTCTTGGAATTTATCGCCGACTCGCCGAATCCGGCTTTTTCTTGCCCTCCCCAGTTGTACAAAGGCGACGATCCGCTGCGTCCGTATAGAACGCGGTGCTCTAATTCTATTTACACGAGCGCCCCTACCCTCTCCACCCCTTATATATATATATATATAAAGCCGTATACGAATTGCCGTGTACCGTACACGGTCCGTATACTAATTAGCGCGAAGTTATGCCGCTACGTACTGCTAGAAACAAGATAAAAGAAGCATAGCTTTTACATAGTCTCTCGTTCTTAGTCTCGCGCCAAGTATAAGATGTGTTTTTTTTTTCATTTTTCGTTCTTATTTCGATTATTTCTAGGATATATGCGTGAAATTACATTTCTGTAATTGCATACGGGCACGTAATAGAAACGAAATGGGCGTCATTTGTATTTCGATATTGCAAATGCAGAATATTCAAAGTTTATTTTATTAAAGATTAATAATTAAAGAACCTGTAACACTAAAATATCAGTATTGTTGGCAATTTGAAATGCCAGTTTTAAAGAAACAATTTGTTCGCAAAGATAATCACGACCAAGAGCATTGAAAGTTAAATCGTTCGACCATCAATTTATTATCTATATGCAAAAGTATCACTTTAAACACACACACGCGCGCGCGCGCGCGCTTCACTGTACTGGTCTGCATTCGCCACATGTCGGTGACAATCAAAACAGATGCTTAGATTTCGATATACGTGTACATATAACACTAAAATCACATAGCGTGACAAAATGACGAATTCCGACAGATGTTGAAGAAATTTTTTTTGGAAATTAAGTCGGTGGATGAAAAATTAAAATTAAGATTTCTACGTAAATGTTTTTGTAAGATTAAAAATGACTATATATATATATATATATATATATATATATATATATATATATATATACATTATAGTATAAGTATATTTGCATTCGAGGCATTCTAGCCCTTCTTGATATTTTCTATTTTTTATTATAGTCTAGATAAGGACCAAAAAGTTAATATCCCTGAAAAATGGTTGAAACGTTGACGTTTCCATAGTGAAAATTTGAAAATACTTATTTCGATCTGGACATTCAAGGCTGGAGAAAATCCATATAAAAGCAGATATAATGCGTATTAAAATCCGAATTAAATATCCATATTCATACATTTTGTCGAAATCTGTAATTCTATTCATGTTGATTATAAACACTATTATTATATATTCCTTTTTTATAATTAAACGGATCCTTGTCAGATATCGAAATTAGCTATAAATTTCGAAAAAGAACCCCCCCCACGTTTATGCTGTCAATTTGTACAATTGTATGTTTTGCATTGCAGATAGAACTTTTCGGAGATATTGAACTATCGTGTCGAAATTCATAATCCTTTTGTTACGCACATTTTCTGACACAAGCAATATTTATCGATTTATCGAGAGAAAGAATATTCAAAAATTTCGAACAAATTTTGTAGATATCTTTGAAATGGATCTTTTTATTGTGCGTATTCTGTCTTTACAATCGGTCAGTCCGGAATAAATTAAATGCATGCATATACATATATATATATATATATATATATATATATATATATATATATATATAATAAGTTTCTGATTTTTTACCATTCGGTCATAAACGCCAATGTTTGAGAGGATGTGGAGGCGGAGATATTGAATTTTTCGTCAGAAATATAATACAAGGAATAGAACAAAAAGTATCTATTTCGATATGATCTTTTACCACGTTTACTGAGATAAAATACAAAAACCAGAATTTTTATGCGATATTGTTAGACAGCGCTCGAAGAAACATTGTTTACAAGTCACCATTAGACTCGAGAGTGGATCCTTTTCCGAAGTTTATTCTACGCTTGGGAAGTTTGTCTAGTTATTGTCTTTTATTTACAATTCTCACGTACGCGACCACAAGAAAAGCCATATATTACTGACAGATGAAATAAATCCGTTTCTTCTTTGTTTTTCGACACCTTTCACATCGAGTACCGCATCGTCGATCGCTGGATCCGAATTACACTCGCGCATCATGATAAGCAGAACGCGGCGGAAGGCGCCGATAAAACGAGAGAGAGAGAGAGAGAGAGAGAGAGAGAGCTCCGCCCTAACAGCCCGAGCGGCGCTGAATATTTCGCGGTCGAAACAACTTGATGCGATTTCAATTTTCAAAGTAATGGCCGCGCTGTGCGGGGAAAAAGTGTGCGGGAGATGGATTTCGCGCGGTGCCTCGCACTTTTATACGTCGGCGCCGTCCGCGAGCTGTTGTTGATCGTAAAACGCGCGGGGCGCATCTGAGATTTCTATCGGGGATATGCTCGGGCTTTATGTCTCGCGTCGATTCAGATATTGAATAAATACTTTGAATTTATCGGTTTGAATTTTATGCGCAACTATACATAGGCACCCGGTGATTCTCTACTAATGAAATAACTATGCGTCTGTCTGTGTGTGTGTGTGTGTGCGTGTGTGTAAAAGTTATAAACGAGTCTTCGGGTATTTAAATAAACCGATAAATTTCACTTCCTCGGCGTTCTCCGATCTAGAATTCTCTGCTCTGAAGTATTATCGAGGTCTTTATTATACGATTTTAAGGCATATAACACACGACGAGTGTATAAGTCGAGATTTGCGCAGGCGATACACGGGGCGCGCAAAGCTCGGCGCTTCGTCGCGATTATATCACGTATATATATATATATATATATATATATATATATATATATATATATATATATAACATTGCTACGACTCTGAAAAATTTGGAACGTAGCCGCGATCGAACGGGATCTTCCGGAATTAAGTGTGTATGTATGTATATATATATATATATATATATATATATATATATATATGTATATATATATATATTATATATACACTGTATAATGGGATGAAATAAATGCTATAATAACTCGTCCGCCGAGTCGCGTGCTCGGGAAAGGGACCGCTGTTTATCCAGAAAATACTAAATTCCACATCAAATTATATACCCGGAATAATCGGATTATGCCGCGCGCGCGCTCACTGAGCCCGTCGGTACGTATCTTTCCGGGACGGTTACGAGAATACAAAACTGCGATTGAGAGTATCGCGCGTTTTTGAGAAATTTTACGAGGTTTTTGTCTTATATATATATATATATATATATATATATATATATATATATATATATATATATAAATCTTTCACGTACATACGTCTATATTGTAGTATTCTCCGCGGTTGTTCTTGCAGTCCCAAGATGTCTAGAGCGTGTACGTCGCTGATTTACAGAAACAGCCAGCGATAGTTCAGCACAATGTCCCCGACTTTTTGTTTTTAGGAATTTCCATTGACATCTGTACGTTCAATCGAATCCCGCCCTACCTGTAACGCACCTGCATTACGGCTCTCAGCGATCCTATGCGAAGGCCATTGTTCCCATTCTCCATTGATACTGTTTATTTTCAATTGTCATAAACGTTAAAAATATTCTGTACTGCTACGTCACACACTTATATAGCGGAGAAACCCGCGACAATGGCCACTGGTTTCTAATATAGCTTGCGTAATATTTTATCACGGTGTCTCCATGATTCTTAAGCTTATTTGTACATTAGATGGCGTCTACACGCTTGTCTATTAAACACATATTATCTCATTAAAAATATATAAATAAAATTTCACTCTACGTTTTGTACGATTTATGCGCGAAATCGCCTGTTATTCAGGGGCCGAAAAGCGCCAATGTTAAATTTTTTGATGATTTAAAATTCTTATGTCTAAAGTGATGTTTCGTTACGGAAAGAATTTTGTGCTATAATAAGGCTTTTAATTTTTGCTGCAATCTTTGAAAATTCTTCCAAAATTTGTAAAAACTACAACTACAAACAGTGAACTGCCAATTAGTCCTTTTGTTGATTTAAAATTGTTTTTATGTATTGAAAGCAATGTTAAAAGTATTTTTTAACCCTCAAATTTTCATCAGATCGATTTAAATTTGTTATTTTTGTAAAATCCTGCGTGGTTCGTTCGCCATTACTGCTCCGAAAGCGTATTATAAAATTTCAGATCGATCAATCTCGCCGGTATCAGAACTGGCTTTTAGCTCAGCTGCGCCAGCCTTCGCCGATTTGAATGGAATTTTCAACAACTTTTAAAATTCATTGTCAATAGATTTTTTTTTTGTCCTGAAAGTACGTCCTTTATAGTTTGATTCTCACGAGCCGTCGAGAAAATGACCAATAATTTATTCGAGACTCGATAAAGTAGCGAAACCTTTTACACGGGAACGCTTTTTGGTGCACTTTCTACGAAAAGAATGGAAAGATTATTGACGCGAAAATTGCATTCTACAACATCATAGATATAAGCGATTTTATTTATTTATTTTTTTTTTTGTAGTACACAATGACAGAATTATTAGTAAATGTTGTGTTTTACTAGATATCCGTCTGTTTTTATTGTATTTATTATACGAACTATTTGTTTTAGTTTTAATTTTTAATTAATTCTGGTTAATAATTTAATAATAGTTTAATTCTAGTTAAATTTTATTATACGAACGCTTCTTGCGTATAATAAATGATATACATATATACATTTTAGCAGTACTTTTGACATATTCCATAGTATACAGTCCATTATATGATTTTACGATAATTTATCGCTCGCAGACTTGGCCGCAACTCTTCTGAAACTACGAGGAGAGTTTTATTTGTCCGATTTGCGTATATTTCGCTTCTGCAGCTTTTCCAAAAAAAATTCGGAGCGAAACGCAATGCCAGCCGAAGCGCGCATACTCGAGCGTGAAACGATCGTCTTACGGACCCGGTCGAGAGTCGCCGCTGTCGTGCCGGCTGCGGCAGAGGGGCGGTGGGAGGACGACGCGAAAAAGAGCAACCGCGAGCGTCTTGTTCCAAAAATAGGATCAGGATCGCGCGGACGTGCTCAAGCAGTGGACGAACCTTTCGACCATCGCCCCCGTTGGTTCGTAAAGAGAAATAAAACGAACGATTGCTGCTTTTTTGTCTTCCAGCGCCTCGGCCGCGCGACGACGAAAAAACGAAATAAATGCCCCGGCGCGAGGCGCGATCGAATTTTTTCGCGCGTTTCGATTTTTAAAAATACCTCACATTTCGCATTTCCATCGAAAAGCTTTAGATCGCGAACTTGAGGGATCCCCCCCCCCCAGTCGCCCCTCGAAATTTATTTTCATTTCGCCGCGACGAATTGCGAGTGTGGCGCACTGAACGGAGTTTGACGTCGAGGCGAAGTTTTTAAATATTTTTTTTTTTACCGACGCTCCTTTTACCGCTTCTGTAGAAAAGAAAATAGCGACGTTTAGATTTTACGAGTCCCATGAGCTGTAAAAGTATCGCATGGTTGGAATTTTCATAACTCGCCGTTAACGCTGAATAAAAGCTTTGAGTAAACTCTCAGGAAAGTTCGAGGCGTTGTCTTGAAGTGGTCGGAATTTCGATTTCACACGAATTCCGAGAAATGCAAGAATCCAATACTTCTTAGGATTGTCGCTTTATATATCATCGTGGACGTACAAATGACTTAATTTACATTATCTCATTGGTTGCTGTTGAGTATTGCAAAACGAAGTAGAATTATTAACGTTTAAAAGCTTATAAGGACATACTTTACCTTTGCGTATAAAACTATTTAGTGGCAGAGCATCGTTAGGAAAATTTAACCCCTCCCCCCTCTCGCCCACAAAAGTCGCGATAAAAAAAAAAAAACGCGAACATCCGCGCGGGTATGAAGAACCGATGGGAGTCGCTCTATGTTTCGACGTGCCGATACGTGCGCTGTCTTCCATCACCGTAACCCCCCCCCCCACTCCTGCATCAATTCCGTGCTTCTGAGATTTCCCCGGAATCGACGCGCGCGTTATATTTTTCAAAGAAATTAGCATAGGGCTCCGGCTGTACAATTGCAAGAGGTACAATTTTAACGAACCACTGGCGTAAAAACGTTTAAAAACGAAAACATTTGGTGCAATATAAATATTCGACAATATATATATATATATATATATATATATATATATATATATATATATATATGCGTGTTAGAGACTTTAAAGTTTAAGAAATTTACGATTATTCTAAATTTGAAAGAATCTTATCAAGCGTCGAATTGTTTAAAGCGCAGCCCGGCGAAAACCGAGACGTTTGCGGGAGGTATAGGCACGCGACTCGGCCAGCCGAGGATGTTTGCGCGCGGGCTAGCATTTTCCGGGTCGAATTTTTCTCGGCTCGCGGTTCCGCCCGTGGGCGGTTGCGCGCTCGCTTGGCAGTTCCCTGCGCGGCTCACGGCAGTCTCTCGCCCGGAGAGTAACGGGGCGCGACTTTAAGGGGCAGCTCGCTTTTAAAGGGGTTCCCGGAATTCCCCCCCCCTCCCCGCTCCCGTTCCTTGGGCGTGAAATTTGCATATAACCCGTTATATCCCCCCCCCACCCACCTCCCCCCGTCCACTAGCCAAGCTGCCGCATCTCGCAAGTCACCAAAGTCGCATTAATATGTAAATGTTTCACCTGTACAGCTTGGGACGCGTACTCGGGCCCGTGCCTTTCGAGCTTTCGTCGCACGGCGCACGTTGGAACGGTATATTATTATAGTAAAATACAAATTATTAAAAAAAAAAAAAAGAAAAAAAAACAGAAAAGTTTCGATTTTATTCCTGAAATTTTCTTATTCTGCATCGATTGAGTTAATTTCGTAAACGAAGACCAGCAATCGATAAAAATCGTCGCGGCTTATAAAATTACAGGATCCCCTGAATAGAGCGCTGATAAATTTTCTCAGTCCTCATTTTTCGTTCGCATATTAAATTGAAAGCAGCGAGCCGGAATGCCGAGCGTGCAAGAGCTTAGCCGCTAAGTCGCTCTTTTATCGCCGAATAAATCCACGAGCGATTTCATTCTCTTTCCGTTCGCCTCTCTCTCTCTCTCTCTCTCTCTCTCTCTCTCACTCTCTCTCACTCTATATATATACAGTGCGTCGCTTAACGTTAACTTAGACTATAAATGATTTTGAGAGGATCGGCACTTTGATAGGTCGCTGTCTATTCGAATCCCGTAAGCCACTGTTTCGTTCCCCTCCCTGCATCGGTCATCCTTCTAACCTTTTTTCCTGGACTCATGAAATTCAAATTGTCCGCGTATCCACTCATTGGAATATTAATTAACGTTGGCTCAATATGATAGACGTTAGTTACTATAATAATGTAATTCAATAAAAATTTCAAGAATCATAATAAAGCGCAATTATATCCACTTTAGCGGCTCGCTTACATCTAAATTTTTTTAAAAAAAACTACATTCAGACTTGCATAATTTCTGCTGTCTTGCATACGCAAAAAATGTATTTTACGAATAATGTATACACTTTGATAATAAAAAGTTGTTGTTCGCTTATCTACAAAATCTTTGCATGT
Organism: Sycobia sp. Sy_11; assembly: GCA_018907035.1. Lineage (NCBI taxonomy): Eukaryota > Metazoa > Arthropoda > Insecta > Hymenoptera > Epichrysomallidae > Sycobia > Sycobia sp. Sy_11. The sequence continues at coordinate 2,278,908 of JACCIC010000080.1, read as the reverse complement.
ATGTTATACTGCATATATGCTTTTTTAGCTAAAAGGGTCAAATCGAATGAGATACAAGATACCATTTTTCTGCATGAAAAATTCGAGAAAACTGGCGGATAAAGGGTTAAAGAAAGAAAAATAACAAATTTCTGTAAATTTCAAAATGTTTTTGTTTGGTTTTAGAAAAATTTAGAAGAATTTATTTTATATATTAATAAGGCGTGTCATACGTAGTTTATTCTACTTAAAATTTATATTCAACGTTCGGACGCTAAAATTAAAAGAAATTAAAAGTTCCATTACAAAATGAATAATCTGTTATAAATATAATATTTAATAGTTTTACAAGTTCAATTTATTAGTTAATAATTAGTTATTAATTTATTATTTTCCATGTATTTTCATTTAGAAGTTGATTATAACAATGTTCTTAGCGAGTGTAAATAATTGGTCTTTTTTACTTATTCTAATTTTTGAAGATGTAATAATTAATTTTCAGTAAATGTAATTCTTGTCGAAGAGCAAAATATATATTGACACAATCAATTTTTTGTTTCTTTTTTAATCTTTTCCGGCCTAAAGAGTATGAAAAATTATTTACAAAATTTTTTCTCAATTTATGAAAATTTTAATCATTTTTTTCTACATTTTATTAATAAAACATTAATAATAATAAAAAAGAAAATAATTGATGTATTTATTTTCTAGTATTATCAAGTCTGATAAAAGGAATACGGATTTTCTTTATTGCTTCTTTTTAGTATAAAGGTACATTCCCTTTCAGTAATCGCAGTGCATAATGCAAAAAAACTTAAATAATATTTTAATCCATGTCTAAATAATATATATTTAATGTATTAAAAGAGCGTGTGTGTGTATATATGTGGTCATGAATCAAACTGGCATTAGATATGCAAACGGTACAGAATCATATAACAAAGTTTCAAATTTTCGTTCAGATGAAATGTAAGAATAAAATTTGAACATAGAAAATGTTGAAATTTAAAGAGAAAAAGGTACTGCAATTCGGTTTATAAATGCCAGATACTTAGCTTTTACTAGATAAATTATTTTATTTAAACAATTTGTAATAACGTGTTTTGAGATAAAATGCATAGTTTTCTCCAAAACTAGCAAGATTTCCACTACAAAGCCATCTTCAAATTAAGAAAAATCTGTCATCAAATTAAAAAAAATTCTGAAAAAAAAACGTAAGCGTCGGCGAAAGAAAACTGTAGAATATCAGAAGATTTCGTAATACGATATTTGTAAACTTTATTAAATATTTCATTTGCCGTGGTATTATTTATATATATATATATATATATATATATATATATCATCATAAATATATATATTTATCATTTACTAAGAAAAATATTTTATTCATATATTTATTCTTTTAATTTGTTTAATTCATTGTCTTCTTTTCATTTCCTTGAATTCACATTTCACATAAACTATACTCCTCATTTTAAATAGTTTGATTAAATTCTCAACAACTACTTCAAGTTTCGGTCTAACTGTATAAGAATAAGAAATTTTTCAATTTTATCATTCATTTAACTGCGATGTTTGTAAAAAAAATTCATTTCTTTTACATAACCTCAAAAAAAATCAAAAACTTTATAAATCTATATTAAAAAAAAAAACTTTCTTTACTGCCAAGATCGAAAATAATTCTCGCGCAAATATAGCTGGAAGTTGAAAGAGCTACGTATGATCGTTAATAGTGAAGTCAGTTATATATATATATATCAATGTATATATATATATATATATATATATATATATATATATATATATATATATATGAACATCTTCAAATGTTTTTATCAGCACTCGGATTGCGGCGCTGCGGCCGAACGAGTCATCGGGGAAATTTAAATAAATTATCCAGCAACCGAGCCGAGGGCGCGTCTTCCCCTTAAACCGATGTATCCCCAGGTACTTTCTTTGTGTTTTTACCGGAAGCTAAAAATCTCCGACAGGCTACGGATTCAGTCGAAATGCAGCATTTTAAAACCCCCGCTAGAAGTTTCTCTCTTCGGCATTTTTATTGCCGTCCAATATATATATATATATATATATATATATATATATATATATATATATGTATAAAATATGTAAGCACAAAGCGCTTTGTTTGAAGCTTAGCCGAAGTTTATGTATATATAGCTGATCGACGGAATTCGACGAGACTGAAGGAGGGCTTCAGAGGGGCGTTTCGATAGGGGCTTAATATATAATTCTTCTTTGCAACCAGCGAGATTTCGGGATGGGGAGAGGGAGGCGGGAGGGGGAGAAACTTCGGGATTTCGCCGTTTCGTGGCTTTTACGACCATTTCATTAGTCGGATTGGGATACCGCGTATAAAATGCTACGCCTTTCAAATTTAACCTTCGTCGCTATATGAATACCATAATGTCTATTTTGAGAATAGAGCTTTTATACGACTATTGAAGAAATTAAATTAAATAGAGACTTTTCGAGAGGTAATTTTTTGTTATTTTTATATCTTATTTTTTTGTTTGTTTTTTTTTTTTAAAGAATTTCCTTGTGCAATAAAATTTATTTTATAATTTTTTTCTTTTCATTTTTGAAAATGTAGGCGAATTGTAACGAAAGGTAATTTTGTTAATTTATGAAAATTGTTATAGTTGTAAATCTTGATACTTTGTTCGGCCAAAAAATATTTCTCGTTATACTTTATAACCCTGTTTCCATATGCAACAAGAATCGAGCTTCTAAACTCAAAGTTTACTGCGACAACAAAAAATTCTAAAAAAAAGAAGCCAGAAAAAGTGCCATGACCCTATCGTCCCTTGAAAATAAAACTTTTTAATTCCAACAATTAAACGTTTAGAGTCAACCACGGCATTTATAAAACTAAATAATTCGATCAAAATCATCGTTGTAATTCAAACATCGCTCTCCTATTTCAAAGAGTTCGGATTGTATCGATCGAGTAAAATACGTCTTATACAAATGTGAAACCTTTAACCGTGAAAAATTCCATCTAATGAATTTTTAATTTACACGAGACCCGATATAATGCCGGGACTTACAACGATTGTATTGGATGTTTTGAAAATAAATTGCTTGAATTCTATACAATTTTGTCTCCTTCGGGCGCAATGTGTGTGGTTGCGTGCGTGTGTGTATATATATATATGGAGGATGAAAAAAAGGAAAAGAAAAAAAATCTGACGCGCCAAAGCGCCAAGCGGGTGCCGAAGAGCTGCAGCCTAAACGCGGGGCTTGTCTTTGATAAGCAGCTTGTCTGATGATAAGCTATCTATACCCCAGGATTGGAGGGGAGGAGAACATAGGACCGCGCACCGAATATATCGGGGACATGGCGGCCGATTTATCAGATTGGGCGCAGCCATTTGTCAGTCTCCACTACTAACAGCTTGGACGATTATTTGTGTAATCGGTATATATACACAAACACACCTAAACGCGTGTCCCTCTTACCTTTCCTAATATTTATATATATATATATATATATATATATATATATATATATATATATATATATATATATATATATATATCTGTTACACTCGCATAACTGTCGCTCTGTGGGTAATTTAGAGCTAATATAATCTTGCAGCTCTCTAATTAAAAAAGTGAACGGGTAATATTAATTATGGAAAATTGTGGTAAAGCGTAATTTATAATAGAGTAATTGGCAAGTCATCGCGCGGATGGTTTCATTAAAAAAGGACGATGAATCAGTATTTCGTATGATTTGTGCATTAAGAGAGTAAAATTTCAGTCGGGAATGATAGCTAAAAGAAAATAGGAAATAACATATATCAAAGCTGGCAATAGGATTATTTGATTAAGATAGTTTTTATCTGTTAATCAATGTTTCTAATAATATAAAACTTTAATTAAAAAGAACACCTTAATTAAATAATTTTTATATTAGAACTTTTAGAGAATGATGATATTACATCGGAAATCCCGAGCACTAATATACGTCAATATTTAGCATGCAATCTAAAAGACGGAACTCTAAAAAATAAGTTACACGTGCATTATTTTCATTCTTTTTATTTGAATAACAGAAGCAAAATATTTATTTAAAGCAATTAAATATTATTTTAATCTAAAAAATATTTACTTGAAATTCATGTAGTTTATTAAAACTACTAAAATATTTTTATTTGCTAATATTCAAATAAATTGGTATTTGACTGTATTGATTCTATAGTAACGTTTGTTTGTCATTATGTAAATATAAATTAACGACTGTTATAAAATAATTAATGAATTTACTTTCTTGGTTTAATTAATTAAAGTTTTATAAATAAATTGCAAAATTCGTGATTGTTCTTACAATCGACAAATATTGTTTAATAATATTTTCCGTTGACAACTATTCTGCTTCGCTCAATAGGATGAATAGAGGAAAGAGAGAGAGAGAGAGAGATGAAGGCCGAGAAAGTAACGGGCGTAAATTAATTTTCGATTCATCAAGTGCTTCCTGTATACACACTAAAATACAATCAGGGATTAAGCACCTCTGGAAAGCTGATTCAATTATTGGTCTTCAATATTTGTTTCATATACATATACATATACATATACATATACATATACATATACATATACATATATATATATATATATATATATATATATATATATATAAGAAAGACAGGTAAATCGAACAGACTGGGAGGGGTGGGAGTTATAACATTTGTAAGGGTATTCACGGGATAAAGATTGAATACGCGATGGAAAACGAACATATAATAATATATACGTTGAGTTTATGAGTTTACATTTCTAAAGAGCGCTCGCTGTAGTTATAGGTTTTCAGTCTATGAGTAAATAAAATTCAGTCCCAATGGCACGAGAACTCATCTCTACGGTGGAGTATCCAAATTCCTAAAAGAATAGCAACAATAATCGACCTTTTTTTTTATTTTCCCGAAAGTAGTATTTTCATATGGATTTTTATTAATAAATCGTTCGATTAATTTATTTTCGTAAAATTTTTCTAAAATGTTCTTGCACACACGTGACACAGTACTGGTAAGTTATTTAAGCGTTCTTGCGCAATTGTGCTTTTTACATAGGTTTTTAACCGGCATAAAACTCTACAATTTCTTTGCGTCACGCAGGATAAAGCAGAAAAATGCCTCGCGTAATTTGAGCAATGATATCATTCGACTAAATACTTCTTTTATTTGTAGAGTGCAAAAAAAAAAATATTAATCTTTATGTTTAATATTAATCTTTATTTTATATTTTACATAAAATTAATCTATTATAGACTAGTTACTTCGAAAATCATAGATTCTACTTCGATCACAGACTGCGTACATTTTAAATAAATGGCTTTTAAATCAATTGTTTCAATGAACCTTTCGACGTCGCTTTATGTAGCTTTTTCAATGTTTAATCACGCGATGGGCGATGTTCTAATTAATTTTATTAGCAATTCTGTTACTTTAAGTGAGCTTTACACGTAGTTTCATATTTTAACTCGCAATGTCGTATATAATGGCTCTAAATAAGAATATATATATATAGATATATATATATATATATATATATATATATATATATATATCGTTTACGAATGAAACTCTCGATCCCTTGTTTCTGTCTAATGTTGTATTTTCGAGTACTTTCGGCGCTCTCAATGCCTCTTATCAATTTGTTCGCGCTCATAATATTGGGGGGAGAGGGCTGGTATAAAATTTTTTCGATTTTTCGGATTCGCATTATCTTTTGCCGATTGCTTCGAATTCAAATATAATTATCCTGGATTCTGTGCTCTCAACAACGTTCCCTGAACAACGATCACCTCATCGGCTATTTCTCCAATGCGCCTTTATTGTTCTTCTGTATAAAATACAGAATATACATTCGGAGTCTCTTACGGTCACAAAGTATTTTAACAGATAAGCGAATTGAAGAAAATTTTACTCCTGTCTAACATACGAGGTTAGTGAATAATACTACACACTTCACATAAATACTACAGGAAGTGGCTGACTGTTTAGAATTTCCTGAAATTTGATATAGCGCTCACTATCGCTTAAAGAGAGACTCTGTTAAATTTTGGATTGGCTTTGGGACATGAAAGAAAACTTATTCTTCGAAAACTCGAAGAAAGATTCGAAATTCCGTAATCATGTCCTTTTCTCCTATAACTGTCAATTGATATAAAAATGTAAATGTTTGAAATTCGCTAAAATTTTTTGCAAATAATTAATTGAACAGTTAAGGAATCTTTTAAATATCGAAAAGTAGGAGTTTGGAGCCTATATCGTTGCAAATGACGTTAAAAGACGCGATTTATTCAAAATTTCACGTACACGCACGACTGTAAATAAGTTATCAGTTTTATCTTTAGTGTGAGATTAAATACGTAAAAATCAATACCTGATGAAATTACGATACAAAATAACAATTTATATATAGAATTAAACGTTCTTATAATTCAAGTCATTCATTCAGTCCCCTTATAATAGTTAAAATATAAACTTTTACATTCTAAGCTTTAGTTTTTAAATTTGGGAAAGAATCGGACATTTTTTGTAAAACGTTCTTACATTTTGTCACATTTACAATACATTTTTGAGAATTCAATCATTCAATTTTTTTAAATTGTTCATTCTGCTGAAATAAACAGATAGCCAGCAAAAATAACAGTTTTTATTACTATGTTTATGTAGGTACATATTTTTATACATTTACATATCTTGACAAATAAGTACACAGATAAACATAAAAAAAATTGAAAATTAGTTAACCGATTTCAGCTGAAATTACGCAATTTAAAATTTGTGTATAGTTATTTTATATGTTTTTTGCACCTGACATAATAAATTTGTTGCAAGATTGATATCCTTATATTTCGCTAATAATTACTTTAAATACTCATCACTGTATTTGCTATTTTCAAAATTGATAAAGCAATTTTTTTCTAAATTCTTAAATTGACGAGGTTTTTTCAGGATTTTTCTTTAAACTAAGAGAGCAATTTTTAAAATTGACAAATAACTAATATTAAAAATGAAAAGTAAAAAAGTTCTAATACTGATATTGCCTACTATTATCTGCCCGTATAAATTATACACCAAAAGCAATCGATACATATTTTAAAATAACGTGTATAACGAATTCTTGAATCTATAATAATATTTCACATTATAATTCAGCACAGTCTTGTAGATATAAAAATTATTTATACCTGCATTTCTGTATACTGCCAGATTCTCTGATTAAAACATTGCAACGCAAAGTGGCAAGATTTTAACAATAGAGCAGCTTTCATTGTAAGAATGGCTTTTCAATAATATAAAACAGCATGGTCGTAAGCTCGGCGCGCGTTCCGTAAACACGGGATGGCAGAAAAACAGGAGATCAAAAAATTTAGAGAAAATTAAATGTCATCCGCAGAGATGCAGGAATAAAACTATCTCTCCCCTTGCCGTGTGTTCCGAAATTTTTGCCAGCTAAGCCAAGTCAAACATTAATTAGAACTACAAGGATATTCGAGATTTTTCTCGTTAATATTTTCAGTTTTCCATATAAGATTGCGAACGAGCGGCTTCGCGACCGCCGTGTACTTTCGTTTACGAGGTAAAAAGACGAGAGGATGAAAAGAAAAAAAAAAGAATAGTTAATACGCGAGAACGGGCGCGTCGTAGGAAAAGTGTTTTCGAAATTCCTGGGAGGGGCGGGAGGGACAAAGGAGGAGGCGCGAGGCTGACCTCCCGAAAGCGGCGAGAAGGCTCTTGGAGGAGTAAAAATAATATCCGCGTTTTTCGTCCAATTTTTACTCGCACGCGTTGGCTAAAGGAAATTTAATTACTTTCCTCGCTGCCGTACACCGCTGCTCCTCGCGGTTAACCGAGAGCGCAATTGAGGGAGTAAGCGCGGTCGGGGCGTAGAATGGATACTTGAAAATTTGCAAAACAAGCACTTTTATCCATCCTCTTCTGCATCGTCTTTCGGTGAAGCGGTATTCTTCAAAAAAAAAAAAAAAAAAAAACACGCACAAAAAAAAAAAAAATTCTCGACCGAATAAATTTTGAGCTTCTTTAGCATCGTTTGAAATTAAAAAAAATATATACATGTATATCTGTTTTATTACATCTCTTGTTTCTACAATTGATCAAAATCAATCAGCTATAAAATTCTTATAAATCTATTAAGAACTTTTATGTATCATTAGAAGTTATTGGGCATTTTACTCGTTATTCTTCTTTCGGCCGGTCAGTTTATTGCTCAGAGAATAAAAAGCTTTTAAAACTTCTTGTTTCTAATTTATGGCATTTGATATACGTTATTTTTCATAGTCCCAACTTCATTTCTATCGCGTATGCTGACTATGTTAGATGCATAATAAACATTTCAGATAGATATAATATTACATCATATGGTAATGTCACCATTATCACTTTAAGAATACAATTTTGTAATTTTCGTTCTTTACTTCATATTATTAAACCTCTTAAAGGGGCAACAATTAAGCGCATTAAAAATGCGAATAAATAAAATATGATGTACCTATGATTTTTTGAGGCGATTTTTCAGAATCGATATCTTTAGCAGCAGAAGTGAGAAAATTTGAATGACTTATTTCGAGTTTTAATTGATATACGCGTAGAATTTCCGATCGGGTTAGTCAAAAAATTTTCAAACACACATTGGATATTAAAACAATTATCAAATTTTATTAAATTCAAGTTTTCATTCATACGATAAACGCAATAACGGAATGACGAAATATTAAGTATTGAACAGATTATATTTAATTATAAATTTCTTGTATAATATAAATATAAAATTTGTTGATTAAAAAAAAATTACGATTAAATTAAACAAATAAGTACTGACATCGGAATATTATCAAGACATAAGCTATGATGAGCATCTTAAAGAAATTTATGCATTATAAATGTACTTGATTAACCTTAAAACGTTGATATTCAATACTGTACATTGTTTATTTATCATTTTTCTCTATTTTCTCTTTTTCTAGAGTTAATCGATTTGGTAAGCCAGTCATTCATATATCAATCATAGAAGGAATAAGACATCATCGTTAAAGAAAAAATTTTGACATTCTTTATTGATAATCTTGTACTAAATGACAAAATTGTTATCAAATTTCTAATATATTACAGAATTTGCGTTATTTACAATTATCCACAATTTTATCCTTGCCATATTCAGTGTCTGTATGTTTTTGCTCCTAGAAATTATATAACGATGTTTATAATTCAAGATATATGAAAAATAATTTGCTGTCATACGGTATTATTGATAACAGAATGTACTTTCACAAAGAATATTATATAACTCATGTAATTTTTTCCAAATAAATTCGCATAATATATAAAGTCAACTTCACCTTTTCAGTTGGACAAACTAAGAAAAAGCTTTATTGAGATTGTAATAAAAATTTGATTCATTGATCAAAACAATGGATAAAATTTGTTGCTTTACTTTATATATACACAGATTTACAGTCATAATGATTTTTCAATGTAAAAATACTTATAGAATTATGCAATTTACCATTAACTTTAATTCTTTACTGATTATCTTACAATCTAGATCACACGAATGTGTTCTATAATATTTATTAAATAATTTCGTCCTACGATTTTCATGGGGGGTAAACTTTAACAGAAGTTTATTTCAGAAATAATGTTCATCATGTTACGTATTTTGTACACGAGCATGGGCAAAGTACCAAAGTACAGAGGAGAAATTTCTGCTACGGAGATAATAGGATAATCATATAATTTTATGGGCTACAATATTCGGTATCCATGACAACAACTAAATCCTGTTTAATTCAATAATGCAACGACACTCCCTCTCTCTCTCTCTCTTTGCGTGTGTGTGTATGAGGGGGGGGGGGGTATATCAATCTATATATATATATATATATATATATATATATATATATATATATAAGTTCCATGCGGGAACTTCTTGCTTTCTCGCGCGCGCGCGCTCGAAAACATCAGTTGTTTCCCGTGTCCCTGGCTCGTCGCATCCGCTTCTTCGTCCCATTCCGCGAGACGGGCGGGAGGGGAGGGGCGTCGCCGAGCGCTGCGCGACCGGGAGCATTTATATAATGCTGAAAATCTCGCTGCGTCCGCCCGTTTACGGGATCTCATACCGAGCGCAATACCGGATTTTAATCGGAAGTTTCGTTCGACGCTCGCGCCAACCCCGGGAGAACGGATAAATCCTCGATAATCGAATTTTCCATTCTTTATTGTACGGCACCCTCACACCCCCCCCGTCTTCCCCCCTCTCGGCAAAACTGTATTCTTTCTCGAAGGAAACGTGGACGGGCAGTTTCTCCTTTATGGCCATTTGTCATCGTGGGGATGTCGAAGAGCTCGCGACGATTCGTAGTAAACTGGCGTCAACGCCTCGCATCGTATTTTGCTTGATTTCCCGTTCGAATTTTCGTTTCGCGCCACATTGTAAGGGTATCGTTTCTTTTTCTTCTCTCTGCGCCAGCTAACATCGCTCAACAGTATTTCAGTATTTTGTCATACGACGATGCTTAAAAAATTGATTAATCGAGAAAAATTTTCGTTTTACCGCGACCATCAATTTTTTACTCCGACATTCCCTTAACGTTGAGAATGTTAAATGTTCTTAAAAATCTACTGAATATGTGATTGATTTAGAAGCGATTCGGTACGAGATCTAGTGATAAATTCGATCAAGAGTAGAGTAACGATGTCACATTTAAAAAAAGAAAACAATAATATAGCAATTTTTTTAATCAATACCGTTCATAATCTAATGCGAGCATGAAACTTTTGTAATATTTAAAATACTACTATAACCTACATCTATAAATCTGATAATAACATATCTATATACCAATAATAGATAAAAAAACGTTACTATTGAATTATTGTCAACGTGATTTTAATGAATTTTAGATAAAAGAGCGTTATCAACAATATACGTTTAAGCGATAAACGATGCTGGATGTAAGAAAAATAGTAAAAGGATAAAACATTATAAAATAATGTTTATACATATATTGAATGTTATAAGAAAATGTAAAATTGCTCAAATTACATATTCATATACTGAAAATCATTTATGCATTAGATATTTAGGAGCTACATTTAAATAAAATGAATTCTCTTAATATTTTCATCAAGAGTAATTATTAAACTGCAATCAAAGTGATTGCTATAGAAAATGAAAAATGTTTATCGGGTTATAATGTATAGAACGATGTGATGGACTGGACGATTTTTGCTCATTAAAAAAATACCGAGAAAATGGCTTAGCAAAAACTGCTGTATTTTCTAACAGCTTAAGCGTATGAAACACTACTAGAATGTATTATAAAATTTAAAGGAACTATATCAAATTTTATTATTTACCTATAATAAAAACTGATCAATTTTCTATCACTTTTACACTCCATCTTAGAACATGTAGCAATTTACATGAAACTGTTTTCTTGATGAGTTATGACCATAATTTTAAAATTAGCATATTTATAAGAACTTTGGAGTACTCTTTAGTCCGAAAATGACAGGCAAATGTTGTTTATACAATCCTGAGCTGGGGGTTGAAGAAAGAATTATAATTAAAAAAAAAAATAACCATTTATGAGCTATTATGAAACGATAAGGAGTTCTACTGAGATGAATCTGAAATTGTAAAAAAACTTTCTGCTTAGTACACAAGAATCTCAAAATAAGTTGTGCTTACTATATCTAAGATACAGGCACTTCTATTTTCTCTCAACTTCACATCTCTTTCATAATCTCGTATTGTTTACGGGCGCGTTGTTTACGGGCTCGTATTGTTTACGGGCTCGATTGCACCGCGTTCAGAAGTTCATTTTCCATCTCGACTGGGTTCAAAATATTAGCTCTTTCTTTTTTCTACGTTACCTGATGTATATGATAGATATTTTCAATCCTCCCTCTCGCGCTCGACGATTCATATAAGAAATTCTACGGATGGCATAAAAGACACCATTAGAAAGAGTATTTTTTAATTATGTAATTTTATGTTGCACGACGAAAGCTGTATTATAGTTTACAAACTGGGTCCATTAATGATGGCTTATGTAACAAAAAAGTTCTTCCCGCTCTAGTTTAAGGGTAATTTTAACTATATCTTCCCATTATTTTCAAGACAAATAAATACCAAATTTGCATTTGGTACACGAAAAATTTTGTAGAAATACCAGTTTGATACTAGGATATAATTTACTATTTCAGAATGGCCTTTTTTTTAACAATGCTCTCTAATCGTTGATAAATAACATCAGCAAACTCAAACCCATATAAGTAGGTTATTTCTGTATTGAGAGTATTATAAAAAAAAAATTGACTTCTAATACTTCTAATTGAAGAAAAAAAAAGAAAAGTTTTCAAGTTTTTGAATTGAACGTCCTCTACTTCGATTATTCACAGCTGTAAGAGAAACTTTTGCCCGATCCTAATAACTCATCGAATCGAACTTAATTCTATATATTTGCCTTCTACAGCACGGGTGTACAAAGCTTATAGATAAATTAAAAGGAAGTCGTAAAAAAGCTTCGCGTAGACCGCTGGCGAGGCGCGGGATAAAAATGATGAAGAAAAAGAAGAAGAATAAGATGGAGAAGAGGAAGAAGCAATAGAGGAAGTCGAAAGAGAAAGAGGCAATATAATGAAGCAGCGCTCCGACCTTGATTTGTCGACATCTCCTGGCGGCGATGGATCTTGAGTGCCTTCTGAGTGCCTCCAGAGGAAAGGGTTGGGTCTGTCTTGCTCAGCTTCCGGGCTTCTTTCCACTTCCCTCTCTCTAGCTCTCTCTCTCTCTCTCTCTCTCTCTCTCTCTCTCTCTATCTCCCTCTCTCGCCGTCTACCCCGATTTCTCTCTGTCTTCTCGCAAGAGCTACTTTACTTTAGCACGACACCCTCGCTCTCGCCTTAATGCGGAGCGTATAAACTGGATGCGGAGCCTGCTGATGATCCGTCTTCTCTCCCTCTGCGCTGTGGATTTCTATCGATTCCCTGAACACAGGGATCCTCGTCCAACGATACGACTAATGCTGCACTGTTTGTTCGTTGCACACTGAAAAAGGGGGCACGTGGTTATCGACGAGATCCTCAGCGCGCGGGCGCTTCGGCGGGTTTGATTGATTGTTGATGGTTATTTGTCGTTCATCGAGAGCCGATCATTGACACCAAAAAAAAAAAAAAAAAAAATGAAAAAATTCAGCGTCCCATTGCGGAGGCTATTCGAAAAGAACTGATGCTGATTTACCGTTCGGCGAGTTAATACAGTCCAGGAATACATTTAATATTGGTAACTGTGTGCGAATTCTTTTTCGTACTTTTATCGTTAGCTACTTGACAAAAGTCTTAATTTTTATAAGAAAATATTTTGAATTGAGCCCCCCCCTCTCTCTCTCTCTCTCATGACTATGCAGCAAAAAGGAGGCTTTTTACCAACCAACCCTTAAAATTCCAATATTCAATTTGATAAATAAGCCTTTTCTCTCTCTCTCTATCTCTCTCTTTTTTAAAGAAGATTAAAAAATACGTTGTGTAAAAAAGAATGAGATGAAATACATTAGACAGAAAGAGCCAAGGCTCGAATGTAGCGCAATGGAATAAAAAAATTAATTCACCCGGTTAAATTGACTTTCTGCCGCCACAGTTAGAGCGTATACAACAAAACATTGAAAATCACAGATTCGGCCGAAATTCAAAGCTAAAAACCTATATGTCGGATAATTCGTGCATGCGCAACGATCGATGGCAAATAAATCGCGACGTCCACGATCGCTCTTCAAATAATCCGATTAATTTTTCCATCAGTCAATAATATGTATATATATATATATATATATATATATATATATATATATATATATAATATTATATAACCATATCAATCAATGCCACCCGCCAAAATCCCTCGCCTCAACCACGATTCACTCCGTAGCCACTGCAATGTGAGCATGCAGCTAGTTAAAACGGCCGCGCTAAACACGTTTTTATCTATTTCCTCGATTATCACAAACTGCACAACAAACTAATCCCCCGCGCGACAGTTGGCAATTTTGGGGTCGCGCGCGCGTCCACCGCGAGAAGTACGAGAAGTGCTCGCCCCACGCCGTAATTTTCGCCTTCTGTATACATATATACATACATATACATACATATATATATATATATATATATATATATATATATATGTATATATGTATATATATGTATATATGTATGTATGTATGTATGTATGTATGTATGTATGTATGTATACGCACATAAGTACCTAAACGAGACTGTAAAAAAGCCGCAGCGCCCCGAGCGTAGTGCCTCGATTATTCTCGCTCTCCCGGCCTCTTGTTATCGCAGTACTCCTCGTGGACCTCGCGCAGTCTGCCCTTCGGGGCCCCGCCGCGAGGGGCCGGGCGATCGTGCTCGCGCGCGTAAACAGGCGCGCGTACACTTCCGCGCGCTCCCGTCGACCGCGGCGCGAGGGGGGGGAGGCAGGGAGTTCGAAAGAGGGGCGGCGGTGAGGGGGGAGGCGTGCGCGGGGAGGGCTCCTCGCAGCAAGGGAATCGCTCGCAGCGCGGCCTGGGCGGTGACTGAGGCGCCGAGGCGCCGACGGCGGCGTCGCCCGCCCGCGACGCTCCCACCCTCGTGCGTGCGCGCTCGGGAGTGCGCGCGCGCGCGCGCGCTACAGGCGAACGGGGAGGCTGGATTTTTCTCTGCGGGACCCGATCGACGGAGGCCGATGAAATGTTTGTCACGTACTTCTTATATAGCACAGATATATATGTATATATAAGTAGAACTATTTATAAAAGGGCGTTGAGAATTGCGAGGAAAGAAATTATGTCTTGAAAATCATAAGTATACTGAGGAAAAATAGAGAGATAATCTCATGTTTGAAATATAGATATACGAAACTATAAGCATCGGGGGTTTGTTTCTAATGTTATGCCGGCCTTGTTAGAAGGAAAAAATAGCGATTTCGGATGTCACGGAATAATGCTCTGATAAACACTACGTGGTGATTGGATAAGAACGATTGCGATATTAAAAACATTTTCCCGGACTCATGGGACAAAATGTGACTTTGTCTCTCTAAGGGGTAAAATCAAAATGATGGCAAACATGATCGACATCTGCAACTTTACTTCTTCTTCTAAAGGTGCAAAATAGAAGGACTGGAATAGTATATCCTGTAGAACTCAATAATTTTCCCTCCCTGTGTTCGAATCCTGGTTTATACGGCATTGCGACACGTCAAAAATCTGACGTTAATTATATTCAGACTTGCGTATTGTTCAGCTTTTCGGCATTTTTTCCATCTCAAGTTAGACAGTTGGTATTTTAAAATAAAATAAAGGTTATCCTTTTTTCTTACATATTGTAAAGAAAATCTTTAATGCTTTTTAAGTTTTAAAATTGATGTATATTTTTACGTTTATTTCTTTTATATATTAGACACTATTACGTATTTGTTACATTTTTCAAGAATTGAGTTTTAATTTTTAATTTTATTGTCGTAGTATGTTATGAATAGTAAACTTATAATTTGAAATTGATTTTGCTTTTTTATTTTATCCGTTTGGTCCACGCGACGATCGGGCGGCAAACATACGGAATAATAATACTATTCTTTGCTCGAAGTGGTTGTTTCACAAAAATGCAGTTCGTTGAATAAATTATCTTTATATCAATATTCGGGAAAAAGAAAGATGAGATAAATTCTTCTACGTAATGAAATAATAAGATTGTCACTATTTCAAGGAAAAGCTTCAGGATAATAATGAAATTGACTTTTGAATTAGCTACTACATATGTAAGTTACAGACTTGAATATCTGCTGGGCTCATCGGTAAAATAACAACCATCCGAATCCTATAGACGTACGATAATAGATCCTTTGATTTGCAATTGAACGTAAAAACGGGCATTATTAAAGGTTCAAAAATTTAATGATATAAACATAAATAAAGTTTTTTTAATGAATTTAATCAACTCATCATTTATCCCTTTCCTCCCCAATTCAATTCAATTTAATATCTTCGTATTACATAAGTATTGCAAATTACGCGTGTTGTCGTCGTACATCGTTCTAATAATGAGCCCACGGGTGTCCTAGATCGAAACGTACACATAATCGTTCTTGTCTTCGTTATTTCAGCATTGAATATTGAACTTAAAAAAAAAAATTCTTCTACGTTCGAGGAAAACCATTAACTGCTTTAATTTCATTTTTCTATGTTACGCGTTAGAAGAAATGAAATAAAATTACAGTAATAGCCAGAAACACAGATTTTTTAAAAGCTTTTTTTTAATCTATGAGAAAAGAATTTTATTTCATTTTAAAAATTAGGCTAAAATCGTATGCCCCCTTCAGTGCAATCCCGCCCCCTTCCCACATTCCATTCTCCAACCTTTCTTCTATCAACTTCACGAATTTAAAAAAAATATTTTACGTAATGTTTTGATCGAGTGCGACAAGTTGGATTAAATTTTGAAAACGGTCAATGAATGCTTGCTTGTTTGAATCTTAAAACATTAATTCACTTCGTAACTTGTCACGCAATTCTAAGCTTGTCAATTATTTTGTACAGCCAACTGTGGAAATTAATTATCACAAGCATTACTAATGCTAGTTAAATCATGTATTTTTCTTCTTTTATCCATTATTAACTTCATAATTTTTCAGAAATATTGTATACGATTTTTATCTCTTTTACGCATGCTCGTAATTTATTTTCAATTTACTTTATTTAATACCAGAAAAGGTCTCGCCCCATTGATGAAATCAGTATCGATTCATCATTGCTGGAAGTCTCCTTCTGTGCGAGCATTTAGGAGCTTCACCAATCTTCGGTTCATCGTTTCCATCGACTCGAAATGAGATTCATTCCAGGCACACTTGCACTTCAAATACAGCAAAAAAGGCGTTATTACTTTTTCCCCGTGCAAGATTTTTTGGGATCAACTTTGCACCAAAAACTTTCTTCCTGTTCAATTCGATGAAATCTTCATCGTGGCCCGCAAAGTCCAACGATCATTCAAATGTCTATACGATGATTCGTCGCCAATTTTGTTGTTGTTGCAAATTTCACTAATTTGTGATTATTGTCAGCGAAGTCGAAATCGAGTCAATTAGAAATACTATTTGGACGAGCATGCGCGAGATATATAAGAATTATCATCATGGGCCTCCTTCGACATCTTATAGTGAAAATTTGGAATTTCTTTTTTTCATTTACAACCAGAAATTTCATATTGTTTAGTTGCTTATGTTTTTCGCCAGACGTTGTTATCGATCTGAGGATACTGCAATTTTGAATCTCTATAAAAAAAATACTATACTTCAGCGACATTAAAATCGTATTTTTGCACTAAATTCCTATAGAGACTTTCAGATATTTAATACTTCATTCTTTCCCATGTTCCTTTCTGCTCACAGATGTCTTCTACGCGCGTAGTTTCAACTGGACCTTGTATATATAATTTATAATATAAATAATATATTTTAATTCCAAATCTCCTAGATTGCTGCATTAGTTTTTTTTAATAAATGAGAGAATTCTAAGATTAGAGGTGCGGAGAAATTGAAAGTACACAGGACATTGTCTGAATAACTCTATTTTAATACGATCTGTTCAAATTTCTTTTCAATGTCAAGCACTTTTTTTTACTATCCTTTATTATGAAAATTTATAAATATAAGTCAATCGTTTCTTAAACAAATGAGGAAAGCCCTACATCTGAAGGTAAGTTTATTGGATAAGGCATTTCGAGAAACACATAAGCTGTTGAAAAAAAAAATCGATTTTTCTTTATCACATATAAGTTAATCTACTATTGTCGCAAAGTATTAATTTTCAGGATTTATCCGATTTCGTAAGGTTTCTATAAACTTCTAAATTCGTCTTTTGCGGTTTCTCTTTTTGCATTTCTCATGTTAGACACCTTTCAAACTTCAAATAAAAAGGTTAAAAAGAATTTCAGACGAAAGTTTATCTATAAATTACTAATTAAAGTTTCAAAGAACTGCAATAATCTGGAAATCGTTAAATATAAATATTAAAACTAGCAGATTTAAATAAAAGTGTTTTAATTAAGAAAGTAAGTATCAATTCGAACAAATATATAATCTACGTACTCAGAAAATTTCTTGTGCACTTAATATTTAATCTGAAAAAGATATAATATTAAATTTCTAAAAAGAACTTAATATTAATATGAAGGAGTTTAATAAACTTTATGCATTTATTATATGTTTCAACAGTCGAGATATGCTCGCGTTATTTCTCTTCAGTTGAGACTCACTTTCCCTCTCTCGCTCTCACTCACGGCCGCTATCGTTCCAACTTACCCGAAGCTGCTCGTCGAAAACTTTCAGTCAAAAGACTCATGCATAAAATCATAAGAAATTCCAGTCGCATAGAGTATAAGAATATCTTTAAATAAATGTGAAAATAGAAATTCTGAAATATTGACCCAAAGTCCAATCTTCCATGTACCCAAGACACACACACACACACACACACACACACACACACACACACACACACATAAACACACACACATCGTCGTAACTTCAAAAGGAAAAAGATACCGCATCCAAAGGTCCATTACACGTAATTAATATTCCGTCATGTAATTATGTAATATTATAATAAAAAAGTAAAAAAAAGAAAACGTCGTGACATTCTGTATTCATTTGCAGATATATAAAAATTTTCTAGGCATTTTTCTCATAAAAAAATATAAAATATATAGCTTCGAATTGAAAATTCTATTGTTTTTATTTACTTCTAATGAAGGTTAACTTAACACATATTAGCATAATAAAACTAGATTGCAAATAAAAAATCAATGAATCGTTTCTGTATTCACACAAAATATTGATAACGCAAACTGTTAAAACGATAATATTTGTTAATTCTGAAGTTACGGGCGTTATATCTGCCGCCCCTTCTCAAAACAATAAAATAGAGAACTAAACTCTCTTTTTAATTTTCTTAAATGATGAACAAAATTGACACAGAAAATCACATTAAACCACAAATTAACCACTAATTAACAAATCTAAAATTCTAATCTGAAATCTAAAAAACTAATCTAAAATTTTTTTATTAAAAAACTAATACATAATGTTTTTTGTGTTTCAAAATGGTTTCAAGCACACTTTTGATAAAGCATATAAAGCTGATCACTGATGTCATCCACTTGCTCTCCGTTCAAATTTGCTTTTAATTTTGACACAACTTTCATAATAAATAAATACTAGAATATATTCATTAAAATAAGCAATAAAATATTTTTTAAATATTTTCCTAATATCTATGATGGCTCGATGGCTGAAGCAAAGGACTCAGAAATTCGGCGGTCCAATTTTAAAACCCGGTCTCGACCGATTAACACAAGTATCGCTGTAAAACTTTTACATGTGCTTTATTTATAAGCAAATCGCAGACCGCCGTTGCTGATTAGCACCGGTATTTAGAAGCTTAAATAGAGCGGCGTTTAATAGGATAGAAAAGGTACTGGGAAATAATTTTAAATTAATTTTATCTGACCATGTTCAATTCCCCATTATTATACATATAACATTTTATAGCAATCCAATTATAATGCAATTATACGCTATTGAACAATATCAATTGACAAGAAATATATTGTATTATATAAACAGGTAGTTATTGAAGTATCAGTCAATCGCAAATAATAATAGACTGGGTCGGTCTTTTTTTAAATCGTAAAGCTCAGAAGAGTCATGAACTGCATTATCATTAATTTTTATATAGAACGTTTATATTCTTCTGTCTAAATATAAAGTCGATGACGGACACTCATGTTTATGGCATATTGATATTCTTTGGATTCATTCCCTCGATATTTGTCCTACATAGAAGAATACCGATAAAAGTTACTCTATAACTAACATTCGTTTTTTCATTAAAACAAAATTATATCATTTTCAAAAGTGTTAATTTCATTCAAATTATTAGTCATTTTATTTGTAATGTAATATTATGTTTTTTAAGAATACTTTTAAATTATTGGTTAATATTTTTAAGGCAGAATAGCGTATTTAGAGTATATTTTGTTTTATTTATAAAAATATGTTTAATTATCAGGTCTATGTTATTACTAATTTTAAGTTTCTTTTTAATATACACTATTCTTAAAGAAAATATAGCATTGTCATAGACTAATCACCAATTTAACTTGTCCAAAGTCGACAAACATGGTGTTTTTTTTTCTTTAATTGCAGCATCAAATCTCAAGTTTTTAACATTGGGTATAAACACACACAATATGACCTTTAAGTCGAAGGTCATGTTTTCTTTTATAAATATTTTTGCTGATAAAACAAAGACAGATTTTACATAGGATTTGTAATTGTCTTGAATAAGCAAGAGAACGCTTTTACAAAATATTGTTTAGACTAAGAATATCGTTTACGCCGATGATATAGCTTATAGTCATACATTACTATTAACCAAATTTAATACTCATTCTTTTGATATAATTACAATCATAGGCACTCTTACATAGGAAATTAAGTACTATTTTACTATAAAAATTTTCTGACAAAACTTAGCTAATCTATCATATCATTTGAGTTCCTACAGTAACAGAGGGGTAGTAGGTAGAATGCGAGAGATTAAAGCATATTTACAATGATTTAACGAGTTTGTTAAAAGTGACTGTAATATAGATGAATTTGGCGGACAGCCGAGGCGTAAGTTTCAATTGTGTGTTAAATTAGTTGTTATTGTTGTTGTTGTTGTTGTTGTTGTTGTTTTTGTCGCGTCGGACGAATTGTTCAATGATTACTTGCAGACTTTACGACCTATTGTTTGCCGAAATAGTCCGCAGCAAACTGTTTATCTATGTTCATCTTTTATTTAGTTCCTTTTTTTCATTACTAGAAAATTTAGAAAATTGAAATTGTTAGTTTGTTTGTTTTTATATTTATTGGAGGAGAATCAGGCCCCTTCGTTATAGGGACCACACTTCTCTCCGGATAGAGGGAAATAAAAAGAAGGGAGAAAAAAGAGGAAAGATAGATTAAATATTTATGTATGAAATTTTTATTTATGACATACTTTTTTTTTAAAAGAGCTGTTTGTGTGCTATCTAGTTTTCTAAAACCCGACTAGTAGTTATCTAATATATTATTTTCGGTAATAAACCCGGAAATTTGTTTATATGCAACGCGTTTTAGAACTTTTGATGTAGCGCAGAGTATGATAATCGGTCTATAATGATTCATTTCACGTGGCGGTTGACATTTAGGTATTGAAATAACCTTTGCAATTTTCCAAGTAGTTGGGAATATTCCTGATTATAAAGAAAAATTATAGAGAGAGAGAGAGAGAGAGAGAGAGAGAGAGAGGTAGTTGGAGCTTCCAGTGTCGTAGCGATGGTTCCTCTTGATAGCAGAGAGAGTTTGTTGACTTCTAGTGGTGTAGAGTGGTGGTAAATTAGAGTTTCGTGGCCAGAAACAGGCCCTTTTAAGGAGAATAGCTGCTCCCTTTTTCTTTTTTGTCTACTAGTTTTGGAATTTTATTGTTCTTCATCTGCACATCAGAGTATGCTACAGTACAGATAAGTGATAAAGCTAACACTTCATGGTTCTTTTCTAATCAAGTGTAGGTGGAAGTGGAAAGCCTCGGGTTCTCTCTCTCTCTCTCTCTCTCTCTCTCTCAACAAGATAGCAGCAGCGGTTTCAAAATTTTACACTTTTTAATGATTTTTCGAATATCTGAAAATTACTTAAATTATTGTTAGTTTCAACTTTTCTTAACAATAATTTATATATTACAATGGTTCCAATAATAATAATATCATTTTCAACAATACAATTTATAACTACTAATTTGTAGTTTTCCTTTTTGTTTTAAACAATGATAATTGTGTTTATTGAAAATGGTTACATATGATTTTCTATCCAGATAAACAATGTAATAACTAATATTAATCATTGTATACATATGTTTATATAAAAAATAACCATACATAGGTGTACGTATAGAGCTATGTGTCATTACGTCATTATTATATTATTTTTTTTTTTTTTTTTTTTTTTGTTATATTATATTATTATTATTATTATTATTATTATTATTATTTTTTTTTTTTTTTTTTCGGAGTCTGTGAATGCTGTTTATGCATCTCCGATGGTCGTTCAGCAAGAATGGTCCTGAAAAACGACCACCGGAGTATGTGCGACTCGACAGAAAACCCATGTCACTACGCACTAAACACATATCTCCGTGTTGCACCGACACCAGCCCGGAACTGTTATACACATTACTTCAGCCTGGGCGGCAGTCCTTGCGTGGTCATTTCACGTTCATATCTTTCATTTCAGATTCTCATGCATACTCGATATTACATTCACTCTTCATAGACTTTCAATCGTCCAAACATCCATCTGCTCTTTTGTTCTGAAGCACATTCATAACGTATTTTGCGATCAACCGCCAGCTGTCCGCGTCCGTCATCATAATTTTCGTCACGTTTTCTGGCGTGATCACTCCTGTCCTCGTCTGTAACTCTAGTCGTGGCTCAGTCCAATGTTCGCACACAAAAAATGTGTGCTCCGCATCGTCCCAGGCCCATCCGCAGTACTTGCATTCTGAAGAGGCGACCCTCTTCATCTTGCAGAGGTACTTACGGAAGTATCCGTGTCCGGACAGAAATTGGGTAAGGTAGAAGTTCACCTCTCCGTATTTCCTCTCTTTCCACGGACCGATTTCGGGTATTAGTCTTTTCGTCCACCGTCCTCTTTCGTCCGTCGTCCACCGTCTCTGCCATGTCTCGATGGTCTTCGTCCGTTCTTCAGTCACAGCGTCTTCCCTTCCAACGTTCGAGCTCCGCTCGTAAATTCGCTTCCGTTCGGCCGCGAGCAGATCGATGGGAATGACCCCAGCAATCACGAAAACGGCGCTCTCAGACACGGTACGATACGCGCACGCGATTCTTAACGCGCCCACCCTTTGTACGCTTTTCATGGCGTTCGCGCGTTTCCTGATATTCATCGCGTCAGCCCAAACCTCCGCCCCGTAAAGCAAAATCGAGTGGGTAACGCTCATCAGCAGTCTCCGAACGTTCTGTTTCGGTCCGTTGGTATTGGCCATCAGTCTACTTAGAGCCTTGGTCTTTTCTGCTGCCTTTGTCGCCGCGTTTCGTAGGTGGGGCCAGAAGCTCAGCTTCGTATCCAAGGTAACGCCAAGGTACTTGACTTCACTCCTGGTTTCCAGTCTTTCCGTCCCTAACGTCATCGGAAACACCGTCTGTATACGTCTGCGAGTCAGCAACAACAACTCAGTCTTTTGCAGCGCGAGCTGCAGTCCGTGATCTGTCATCCATTCGTTCACGCGTCTCATGACCTGATTCAGCTTTAACTGAATCAAGTGATAGTCGCGTGCGACTATCACGGCTGCCACATCGTCGGCATAGGCAATGAGACGCGCGTCGGAGGGCATGTCTAGTCTCAGCAAACCGTCGTATTGTACGTTCCAGAAGTCGGGGCCTAACATGGAACCCTGCGCCACCCCCGCTGTCACGCGTTTCCATTTCTTTCCGTCCAAAGTATCATACGTCAGTCCTCGGTCTCGTAAGTAGTCCCGTATGATACGAAGGAGGTAGGAGTCAACCTTGAAAGTCAACTCCAACGCCCCCAGTATCGCTGTCCATTTTGCAGAGTTAAAGGCGTTACGAACGTTCAGGGTCACCAACAGAACCAGTGGTCTGGTTGCATGACAGCCCCTGTTCGCCGCGTGAAAGATGTTCGTCACGTCACCTATAGCTCCGATTGTCGACCGTCCTTTTCTAAATCCGTGTTGTTGTTCGGATAGGTCTCCGGCGTTTTGAATTGCCTGTGACAGTCTTGGTCTCAGCAGTAGCTCCAACAGCTTCCTTGCCGTATTTAGTAGGCAGAGAGGCCTGTATGAAGAAGGCAAATCGGGGTTCCCCTTAGACTTACGGATGAGAACCAATCGAGCCTCCTTCCAGAGCCTGCTAAAAACTCCCTCCACCAGACACCCGTTGTACAAACCCAAAAGGATGTCCGGGCGGCGCGAAGCGACCACCCGTAACACCTCACTAGGTATGCCATCGGGACCCGGGGCCTTGTTAGGCTTCAACGCATTCGAAGCTCTGCAGAGCTCTTCCTGCGTGAAGAGAGGGATCTCTATATCTGTCATTTCGTTTGTCGCGTCCGTTCTGTTGGGATGAGTTGGGAAAAGTCTCTCAACTATCCGCTTCATCACTTTCGCGTCTCGTAGTTCCGGCGGACCCCGACCTCCCAGGGCGCATGTTACAATTTTATAACCGTTGCCCCAGGGATCTGAGTCTACCTCGTTGATTAGTTTTGTCCAACACCGTTTCTTACTGTCATTGATCGCGTATCTCAGTCGCTGTCTGGCGCGTCTATACTCCGTAGAGTATAGTCCCACTACGCCTCGACTTCGGGCTCGTTGAGCTTTCCGTCTCAGCTTCAAACAATTGCTTCTGAGATCCGCGATCTCGGCTGTCCACCAGTATGTTTGTCGTCTGTTTAGTACTTTCCGTTTCTTGGGCATGGTGGCATCGCATAGGCGCTGGAGAAAGCCAGTCGTTGCCGCCGCTAACGCCTCCACCCTGTCCCGGTTCGTCAACTCTTGAGGCACCTCTCGTAAGGGAGGTTCTGCATTTTGCAGATACCTTTCGAGTTCGTCTATGTCTAGGCGTTTGGGGTTCCACTCC
Source organism: Sycobia sp. Sy_11 (assembly GCA_018907035.1). Taxonomy (NCBI): domain Eukaryota; kingdom Metazoa; phylum Arthropoda; class Insecta; order Hymenoptera; family Epichrysomallidae; genus Sycobia; species Sycobia sp. Sy_11. The sequence goes on along the minus strand of JACCIC010000080.1, from coordinate 2,254,147 downwards.
GTAGATGTTGTGCCCCGTCTCCTCGTCTGTCTCGTCGCGTCTGTCAGTTTGAAGGCAATGTACTGGTGATCACTGGCCGTATAGTCCTGGATCACCCGCCACGCCCTTATCCTAGTTCGAATTCTGTCCGAGGTTAGAGTCACGTCTGGTATGGAGTTACCATACCCTGGTCGTCTGTACGTCGGTATCGTTCCTTCGTTAACTACTGCCAGGTCCAGCCTTGCGGCCATCTCCAGCAGCAGTCTTCCCCGTCTGTTGGTCAAGGGCATTCCCCACTCGATCGCCCGCGCGTTAAAGTCGCCCGCCACGATCACGTTACCAAGGATATCCCGCAACGCGTCCTCGATTTTTCCAAGTTTAGCCGCGTACTCGGAGGCACTGCTGTTTGGGCTCAGGTAAACACTGACATAGGTTATGTCAGCGACCGTTACCCAGACACAGTCCTCCTCAGTCCCGTTGCGTACGATATTCGACGCAACCTTTCCACGTAACCAAACTGCGGACTTGCCCGAGCCGCTTGTGAGCCAAGTCGGTAATCGTCTGTCTTTGTATTGCTCACTGATAATCAGCACGTCGATGTTCAGTTCCGCCGCAATCTGCGGGAGCAGTGCGTCTGCCACGCTACTCCCGTTCATATTGCATTGGAGTATCGTCGTCGTCATTGTGTGACCGTCTTTGTCTTCTGTTCTGTGAGTGCTATCCTGAACGCGGCACACGAGGACGAGCCGGGTAAGTGTCCCCTGTCTCGGATATTATCCTCAGTGCACAGGAAACACTCCCCACGACTCTTGCAGTCCTTGTGGGAATGACCCTCGAGGCCGCATCGCCAACAGCAGCTTCGTCTGTCCAGTCCTTTACAGTCTTTCCGTACATGACCGAACCCGAGGCATCTATAGCATCGCGAGACGCGTATCCTTGCTCTTATTCTTGATACAACCCACCCGATTTTCATACGCCCTTTCCTTAAGAGGTCGGTAGCCTCTTTTACGTCAAAATCGCAGACCGCCATTCTCTGTCCTCGACTGTTAACGTCGAAAACATGGGGCCGACGGTCTGCAGTCCGTCCCGTTTCCCGATTTAACGCGTTCGCGATGTCCTCGTTGGTCGTGACACAGTCCAAGTCTAGGAATTCCAGTGTCACCCTGGAGGTCAAATCTTTTACGCGTCCAGTCTCTCCTACAGCGTCTTGTAGAACCTGTCGGAAGTCCGTCTCGTTGTTCTGTCTGGAGAGTTGTAAAAGTACCGCACCGTCTTTTGTCTTTCTTATTGTTCTGACTTGAGTATTACACTTGTCAGGGTCCACCTTTTGCCGTATTGTACGTACCACGTCGACGTACGTCTGTCCCTCAGCCGGCTTGATCATGATCGCTCCTCCCCTGCCTTTGAGGTTAGGGCGATCAGACCCGCGACCTTGGAGTCTCGCTTTTGGCTGCTCTTTTGTTAGTTTGTTGTCCGTCTCGGTCGTTTTCGGTTTTTTATGTTTTGAGACCACCTTCGCCCATGTTTCGGTCTCGATCGTCCGCTGTTGTGCGGCCGCCTGCTCCGGAGTAGGGGTCTGACGGTCTCTTTTCCGTTTCTGAGGAGTTGCCTCCTCACATTCACTCCGTCCTTTATCTTTCTGTTTTTGTCGGAGCAGTCTCATTCGCTTCAGTTCATACTGTCCGATTTCCACTGCTTCATTGATCTCACTCAAACCGTTTTTTATTATTTGACTTACATTTTTTGTATGCAAGTCCTTTCCATCATTTTACTTAGGACTCTGTTTATTGTGTAAAATTGCTCCTGCAATTTACACTCAGCAGCTTCCCAAGTTGCCGGCGATTTATAAACATTAGCACTTTCATTCATACTGCTACCTGTAGCATTTTCTGTCACACCAGCCAGGTTGCCTACTGGTGTGATAGGAGAGCCGGGAAGCTCCATTAACTCTACTGAGTCGCTTGCAGGCGGCACTCGAGAGCCTGGTATAATTTTTTTTTTTTACCTTTCATTATTGTATTGTTAATTTGTGTTAAATGTTTTATATTTGTGATGGTCAGGAGGATCACTTGTTGGAGATGACGGTTCAGCGTCTTGAATCTCCCCAATACTGAAGCCCTCCTACATTCCGGTGGCCTCGGCTGTTCCTCCCCCACGACTCGCAGCAGGGTCCCATCCGTACGCCATACGGCACTACTACGAGAAGCGAGATTTGACGTCTGACGACGTCTTACCACTGTGTGGGGCAGCCTCCCATGTTGGCTAGACTGGGTTCGGGCCCCCTACTTGTGGCGGCCCAGGAGTGCCATCTGATTTTACAACTGTACCCTCCAGAAGGGGAACGCACATAAGCATGAAGTGATTCCCTCACAGCTAATCCCACCAATCAACAAGTAATCACTGCATCCGCAAGATCTTACCGTCGCTCAAATTGGTCACATTCATACGTGAGAGATGCCCGTTTATAGGGCCTCTCATTCATTCATAACCCGCCTGGAAGTTACCCGTTTATAGGGTCTCCATCTCCACCATTCGTGGGAAACTCGTTTATAGAGTTCCCGATATACTCCCCAGTCCGGGTACGGTTATCTTACAGATATGTAGGTGTGTGAATGATGAGTGGGTGTGTAGACGGGCGAATACCACTATTTTCGCTCGAAGTTCTTGTCCACGACCACTTATTCGTCACTCTTAGAAGTGCTTATTTCGTGACTGACCGCGAGTGGTCGTTCCCCTATCCGCAACCCCGGGGACGCGTGTGATAGCTGAACTCAAGGCCCCACATTATTATTATTATTATTATTATTATTATTATTATTATTATTATTATTATTATTATTATTATTATTATTATTATTATTATTATTATTATTATTATTATTATTATTATTATACATCGATGCACGCACGCACAGACGCACACACACCTGAGATGGACTTAGGCCAGCCGTACGCATCGACACCAAAACGAAACATTCACGGCCAAAAGGTATTGCTGTGTATTACGAGTTCCTAAAACCGAATGAAACCGTCACTGCCGAGGTTTACAAGCGCCAACTGAATGATTTGCAACAGAAACAGATCGAACATAGATCAGCAATCACATGCAATAGGTGATTCTTAGTTTTTTTGCATGTACGATTTTACTACTTTTATTGATTTGTATGCGAATATTGTTTTTCTTTAATATTTATAGTATTTTATAGGTCCAGAATAGTGATTTCCTAGATTCTCTGGCTTTGGACCGGATAACAGAAAAAAATACGTGGTCTCCTAGTCTAAAATTTTAAGGATTTAATTTCCAGACGTAATACCATTTTGACCTGAATTTGGATGAGACCAAGTGATCATATGAAATTTTCTCTAAGGTATTTAGGCGTGTTACAAGCTCAATTAAGTAACCCTTGTACATAGGAAGTAGATTAGCTTCTCTTAATGGGTCATTTCATGGTAGCCTTGCTATTTGATCGAACACCAATTCGTAGGGAGTGTCCTTAGTGTTTTCTTGTACGCAAGTATTATAATTAAGCATTGCCAACTCTATGAATTCATCCCATTCCTCATCTTTAGTTATATACTCTTTCAAGTATTCACTTAGAGCACGATGTGAAAGTTCTACGGAACCATTAGATTAACGTGGAACGCTGTTGTTCTTGTTTTCTTTATTTTAAAGTATTTAGCTACCTTATTTATTAATCTGCTTAAGAAAGTAGTACCTTGGTCGGCGAGAATCACTTTTGTTGTCCCGAATACACAAATTAAAATTTTAATTAAAGCGTCAGCAATTGTCATCTATAGGGTCTCTGACAGTGGTATTACCATACAAAATTTCGAAAACTGGTCCTCAATGGTAAAGTTGTATTCATTATCATTCTTTGATAATGAATTTACTGGTTCTACAATGTCTAGGGCCTTTTTGTGAAACATGGTGTATTGTTCTTTATTCTCATTAGTTGTTTAATTTTTAATCTAACCAACTTCTTTAATTAGCAATCCAAAGACCTACTTTAAAAGTATTAAAGCTGTAAAGCTGTGAAAACCTGCCTTAGAACGATTAAGGTTATGTAGATATGTTAATATCTTGTGCCTAGTGAGGTTGGTTCTTTACCTTCACCATCATTCTGGTTTTTGTTTTAGTTTTACTTTATTGATAGTTTCGTAAACACGTTCTGATCGAGTAATAACATTGGCAACCTTTATTTTCGGACAATTGTGCGACAGAGCGTCTGCGTTTGAGTTTAAGTTTCCGGTATGTAAATGACCGTATAATCATATTCTGAAAGTTTTAAACGTCATTTCTGCACACAGATATTTAAATCAACAGTTTGGAACCATACCAGTGGTTGATGGTCGATAATGATAGTAATTTGTCTACCATACACATAAAACCGAAATGCTTCAACACTGCACATAATGGCTAGTGTCTCTTTTTCATAAACTTCATAATACTCACGATGTATGCGCAATGAGTCGATTTTTTTCAATTTCGCCCTGCGTTAGGACTCGTATATAGGTCTGCCAATTTAAACCAAATTAAGGATTGATGGTCAGTGATGATCGTTATTTTTCTTCCATATACATCGAAATGAAATGCCTGTATGCTATGTACGACTGCTGGTGCTTCATTTGCGTAAATCTCGTATTTAAGTTCTACGTTACGCGAAACTCTAGAGGTATATGCTATAGGTCTGTCTTTCCCTATTTCTCCCTGGGAGATAATACGTCCGAAGCATCAGTTGTTATATTAAATGGTTGAGTAAGGTCGGGGAATTGTAATAAAGGTGCATTACATAGAATATCTGTTAAAGTCTCAAAGGCTTCTTCAGTTTTGTTCCGCCATTCAAATGGTATATCCTTTTGTAGCAATGTCGTTAATGGCTTCACAATTGCGGCAAATCTCTCAATAAATCTGCGGTAATATCCGGCTAAACCGAGAAATTGTCGCACGTTCTTTGCATTTTTGGGTCGTGGAAAATCTCTTACAGCTTTCACCTTTTTTTCATCGGGTCTAAGTCCTTTTTCACTCAAACAGTGTCCTATATAATTTACATCTCTTTTCAGAAATTCGCACGTGTCAGTTTGCAATTTCAATTCGGCTTCTCGAAATCTGTTTAATAATAGGCTTATTTTTCTATCGTGTTCTATCAATGTGTTCGCATATATCACAATGTCTCTCAGTAAGGTATCCATTAACCTTTGGGAAGTGGCGGGTGCGTTTTTCAAACCAAAAGGCGTACGATCGAATTGATAGTAACCAAATGGCGTACTAAAAGCTGTTTTATGTGCATCTTTCGGGTCCATCTTAATTTGATGAAACCCTGACGTAAGATTTAATACAGAGTAATACTTTGCACCTTCTACTTGGTCAAATATCTTAATGATATTTGGCAGTGAATAGGCATTGCATACTGTTTTTTCGTTCAAAGCTCTATAGTCGAGTACCATTCGCTATCTTGGTCGCCCTTGTGAGTCTGCTTTCTTTTTCACAATCTCAATTGGGCTACTAAATGGAGAATCAGAGTTCTTTATCACCCCTTGGTTTCATAAATCATTCGTCTGTCTATCTATTTCTTCTTTGAGCGAGTGAGGGAATTTGTATTGTCGGGCATTCACTGGTTCTTCATCCGTAATTTTTATTTGGTGAATTATGGCATCTATTCCCGACAATGAATCTTCGGGTAAAAAGAAGATATCGATTTTTTTCGACTAAATTCTGTACGTATTCTTTTTCGGTTTAGTTAAGATGGTATGTGCGTTGTATATCTCTTATGGATGCGGTTTTTACGGAAGTTACGTTTCCCGTGGGTAAAACGATGGATTCGTTATTTACTGCCTTTGAACGGATATTGAGTTCTTCGGATATTAGTTCTTGTGTACGTGAATGAAGCGTCTTTGTGGATATTATCTCGTGATCGAAGTAATGATGTAAAAATTGGTCTGTTTCATCATCTATGTGTAACAATTCTTCGTTCAACCTTTGTTATTCATCGTCTATTTCGCTCTCGTCGCTCTAACAATCAGTAGATGCGTTCGCGGGTAACGAGTCCGCCGTATGGTCTATTTCCTCTTCTTCCATTTCCGCAGCTAAATTTTTGCGAAGCATCTCTGGTGACACAAATTCGATAGGTTGGTCATGTGTATGAAACTCCAGTCGTTTCGTCTCGTAGTTTAATATTACTCGAGCGTCGCTTATATATCGTGCCCCCAAAAGACCGGAATACGGTATCGTAAAATGGTCGGGTATGTCGTGGAAACTAGGGATTCTTCCCAAAACCTTAAGTTTTAAAGTTCTTAGGGTGGAAAATTGTTCCGAGCTTCTCCCCCTCAAGAGTCCCTTCTATGACTCGTCAATTTTGTATTGATGAGATACGGTTCCTCTTTTTATTAAATTTTCCTCAGATTCTGTATTTACTAGGAATCTGCTTTTGCCACCTGTTCACGACATATTGACGATGCTATATGTAGGAATGCTTAAGGTTTCATTACCTAATCGTAAATTCGTCGTTTGGCCAGCTACGAGAAGTTGCTCGTGTGTAAAGTTTAATTCAGCGTCATTTTTCATTATGTATTGGGACCCTATGATTCCATTGTATGGAATAGGAAAATCGACTGATACAATGAGAAGTTCTATTCTTTGTCCAGCAATCTTTAATGATACGGTACCTAGAGTTGTTTCTTTACTATCTCCCACTCCTGTAAGCGTATAGATTTTTGAATCATTTATATGTGTTTCCTTCGGTATTAATCCTTTTTTAATGATGTTTACTTCGAATCTACTGTCTATCATAAAGGAAAGAAAGGCATTGTAGCCCGAATTGAACCTCTACGTATGGTACATAGTTAGTTATTATGGTTCCAAGGGTATTAATTCGCCTAAAAGGTTTGATAATTGGTTCGCGTTCGTTGAGCGCGTTGGTCTGTCGCAAGTCCCTTTGTTCGCGCTCTCGTTCTGGGGACTTCGTCCATTTCTCTGGATGTATTCGCATTCCGATAGTGTCTACCCTGGATACCTGCAATAAGCACATGTGGGTCTGTTAGGTGTAGTTCCATTTTGCTGGAAGGTATCGTGCACCCTACAAGCAGCTTAAGAATGCCCTATCCGTCCACGTTTTTGGCATTTTAAAACTAATTTGTGTTCGTTTGCTTGATTGATTCGGCAGTAATTGACTGTATGGCCAGGCTTATTGCAAATCTGGTATACTATAGATGGTAGTTTATTGTTGCTTCTGCAATTGCGGGCATTATGACAGATTTTATTGTACACTTGGCACTTGGTCATGGCAAGGCACTGGGGTGCGGTATGGTTTCCACAAATTCCACAAATTTGACATGGTAGCGCTTGGCTTTGTCCAAGTCTTTCCGACATACTGCAAACATATGACCTATTATATTAATATTATATTATATTAATAGCATATTCATCCTTTTTTCGTGTATCGTATTTTCTTTATATATTTTTCTTTATTATATTTGTAACAGCAGCGAACAAATCATTGGTGCACCGTAGTATAAGTTTTGATATAATTGTAATTGCGGTGATAGTCGCAAAAGGCACTTGTGGTTGGTTTTTAAAAAGTCTATGGACGAAATTACGCGTTTAATAATGGGTCTTTGCATCTAGGTCTTATTCTTGGTGACTAAAAAGATAGATTTCTTAAACAGTCGGTGCCAAGTTGCAATAAATAAAGTTATTTTTCACAGTTGCGCATCATGACATAAATATAACTTTTAATTAATTATGTCGAATTTCTGAAAATGTAAACCTTTTTTATATTTTTTTAATGCATCTGCCTATAATGCTAGATACACATATAATTTTTACTATTGGTTGTTTTTATTGTTATTATTATTATTGTTAACAATGTATTTAAAATTTTCTTTGTTTATTTATTTAGAATTAATTTTTGTAATATTATAGTCTTTGAAAGTGCTGCTTGGATGAAACAAAATCAGCAGTTCGCACCGCATTATCCCGGTTGAGCCCCCAAAAATCAAGTATCATATGTCACGTCGTGCATATAATAGGTATATACCCATACATATATAGGTATATGCATACATATATATATTGAATTTCAGGCCTACGATTGCCCGAACTAGCCCCACTATGGACGAACTTTTATGTTAAAAAGCGCGTAGTACAATGCGCTAATATAATACAATATAATATAATACAATACAATATAATACAATCGCGTCACTGTGATTGCACGAGCGGCATGAGTGACGCTAGTGCGCATCGCGCGTTTCATTTTAATATAATATAATATTTATCTATTATGTGGTTTTGTGAGGAAAAAAAAGAAGATAACGGAAGAGAATCGAGTCCCTGCTTTCAAGGGACCACACTTTTCTCTAAGAAAAATATAAATAATAATAATTGATCTATATAAAATTATTGTTTATTAAACTTACTTTTTTTGGAAAGCGTGAGAGAGACTTCTTGGCTGGACTGCTGAACGGACTACTGAACTACTGAACTGCTACTGTACTACTACTGAACGAACTCAACAGCATTGAATGATTTTTGTAGAAAAGTTCGGGCTTTATATACCCGATCAGTCAATGCCATGGAAGATCCCTCTCTCACTCTCTCAAATTTTATAGGTATGTTTTGTTACATTGATCTTTCGTTTTCTTATTTCTAACGTTGGATTATTTTATAATAATTTTAGAAATCTTACAATATGTTCGTTATATTCACTAATTTTGTTATAAATAAATTCTGGTTGTTATAACTAATTATTAAATCTTGAATATTTGCAAATATTCAATATTTAAACTAGCGCACTGCTAGTGCACGTGTTCGTTACTTTAAGGGCCTTTGGTCATCAAAACATACACTTCTGACGTATAAGGCTTGCGTCAGTCCCAATAGTATAACGCCGTATATGGATAGATGCTATGAAATTGTTTTGCTCGCCCAAATATGGTAGCGGACAAAATTTCGTTATTTTGGACTAAACATATAGTCCGATATATATATATATATATATATATATATATATATATATGTAGGTTAATTAATTCACATGTGCAGTAACCTTACCCTATATATATATTAGTTATTAATACTAATGATGGAAAAAGGAGGGAAAAAGGACAAAAGAGAGGGAGCGAGAGAGAGAGAGAGAGACAGAGAGAGAGAGAGAGAGAGAGAGAGAGAGAGAGAAGGAGAATAATTTGTTAATAGAATATAGCATAATAGAGTTTTTCGAAAAAGTCGATGTGCCAGATTATGTAAATAAAAATTAACTATTTACAAGGTTCCTGGGCTAATAAACCAATTTCGAATATTTTCCTGGAGAAAATAGCCCAGTAGAGATATTTGGAGATTTGAATATATTGATTGTGCGAACGAACGGTAGTTTTCTTTTGACAAAGAAAACATCTTGAACAGAGTTCGAAGATTACATTTTCTTGATCAACGTTGAATGGAAAATTTTCGGCGTTGTTCCATAGGGTTGGTGGATTTTCTTAATATATAAAGGCCATATATAGGGTCTACCCTCCTTACCACATTAAGTTGATAACGACTAGTTGTTGCACTCGTAGATTTTATAAACAAACGTATTAGCGTTAGCGTCTGAAAATTCCTTCACACAGGATATTCAGTGTAAAGTGTGCGTGATTTGACTTACTGTGGAAAGCTCGGGGAATACGAGTAGTTAACTAGATATTTATTTTAAAAATAGTATTAATTTTTTTTAAACTCTGAAATGGGCCCTGAGTCTATTTCCATCTTGCAAAAGTGGAATAGGCAGCAGTGTTAAACGTTGTTCCTTCCTGGGCTTAAAATATTTTTTAATTATTGTATTGGTTTTTTTTATTTATTTTATTTCTTATCGATTTCGTTGATTTTTTATCAGATTAATAATATTAGGAAATAGTAGAAATTGATACCTATCAAGGGACGGAGGCATCAATTCCTACAAATACTAGCCAAATACAATAAAATTAAAGCCCAGGATAACACTTCCGGCGTGCCATATAAGGCAATAAAGTATTTAAAAATTTTTTCCCCAGTGTAAGTCACCTCACGTATACTGAGGAACGCAAAGTGTTTTATACAAGGAATATTTTGTATTTTATACGTTTTTTTTATATTATAGAGAGCACCCGTTTTTTTTAGTAAGTCCCTCTCTATAAAAACACATTTTGAGGTATCCTCCAAATTTTTCATTGTAGTTAAGTACTTTATTTTTTTTTTACACGATGGAGCTCTCCCTCCTTTAAAACACCGTCGACTCAGGTTGACCGGTGGTGTTTATATCTGGCGGGAGGAGAAGTCGATGAATACCTCCATCAGCTGTCTCTGCGAAGCGATAGCACTATTTTTGAACGGCGTCGCAAAATGAACAGTTGGCTGAAGGGAGAATACGATCCGGATGACTTCGTTGAAGAAAAAGATGAAGACCCGAGTCGTGTTTTTCATAAGCACGAGTCAGCTTGAAATCCTTCATCGAAATGATTATAGCTCAGGATGATCTATCCTGGCTAGACTCTACAACTGATGGAGAAGATAGGCATCCGTTGGAGTCATTGGAGTAAGATGAAGAGGTCCAACGGAATTTAGAAGCCTCTCGATTGCGCTTAAGGGTGGGTCTGACCATCCAGCCTGGTGTAGATCCAGGAGTCCTACTCCTCCCACAAGAACAGTGAGGGCAGATGACCCCACCCCCGTCGTCAAGCGCAATCGCTAACTCCCCACCTGGCAGTCTACTTCCATGTAAAATGGAAGATATTATACGGTTTATGGCAGTACAAGACCTACGAACAAAGAGGTTAGAAGAAGCAATTGCTGCCATAACCAATGAATTATCTGCTCTGTCGTAGATTCATTCCGTACCGGTCAGCAGTACACGAATGGCTGACGACCCTGGACGGAAGAAGGTGCAAATGCAAGATACATTTGTGTGTCATGCATTCACCGTGCCGGAAGAATTGTCAGTCTCCCTGGAACCCCCAGCCAGTGGTGTTTCTACGCCAGGTTTAAGTCCTTGAGACCTTGAACATACATGGCTGGAAGGAGGGGGGGGGGAACTCTAAGCCATCAGAAACTTCGAGGATTACGCTGTCCGGAGGATTACACAGTGATAAGTTAAAAGTCATTGGGGCATCTAAGAGGCATATAGGTCTTGTGATCCGTAAACGGGATATTCATTACGAGGATTCACATCAGGACCTAGAATTATTCCTCAAGCGCATTGAGGAGCGCCAAAGAAGTTCACAGATATCTGATAAAGAATTAACTCAGGCGCTTCCCGAAATATTCAACGGGAAGGCAGAGTTATGGCTCGATGCTTTGAAAAAAGACGCATAACCACCTGGAGTGAAGTCCGTACCGTTGCAAAAATATGGTACGGCGCTGGTCCAGAATATCGAGGAAAATGTGTTAGAGAGACTGAAACTAAAACTGAAAGGAGCCAACGAACCTTCGAGTGATAATACCGCTTGTCTTCTCTCGATATTTGAGTGGTTAAATCCACCTCTCCCCGAGACAGAGCAGTTGGATAGACTGTTGCGCAATACGCGCCCCGAAATCCAGCGAAGGATATCAAGGAAGTCCTTTAATAATGTTCAAGAATTCCTAAATTTGGCCAGAGAAGCCGAATTTGCATTGGACTATGAAAAATGATATCACGCTCCTCCTTCGCTGCATAAGGCGATTTTGCGCGAAGCCGCATGTAAATCGCCGAATTCCAAGCAGGTTAAAACTAAAGTAGCAGCAACTGTATATCAGGAAAATCCTAATCAAGAAAAGAGGATCAATCTTGATATGGCAGAAGTGCTCAAAGTACTGACTTGCATGGAATCAAAATTCGGGTAGGTGGGAACGTCTAGTAGGCCATCTACTTTTCAGGGTGATCGAAGGTCGATACCAGCAGAAGAAAGAAGAGGGTCTTTGAAATCGAACAGCCAACCCTGCAGACGGAATCGAACACCCTCTAAGAAGTCTGCTAGAACTACCAGTCTGGAACGTGCCGACAAAGCTCCAGAGAGCCGTCCACCAAATAAGAAGAAAAGTCCGGATGATCCGATAAAATGTTATAAGTGTCGTGAATTAGGTTACTGCACTTATAACTGCCAAAAATGTTGGGGAAACGTAAAGCAAGGGTAACACTAGAAGTCAGGTCGACTTACAATCCAAGCGTGACCTCGGACGAAAATATTAGAGGACCTTGTTCTTCGAATCCCAGTCGCCCTTGACTAATCAGACTGAAGAAAGGCCTGATTCAGTTGAGTAAATACCGTCGACTGAAAAAAGTGACAGCGGCGAATGAGATTCCGGACAAATTGCAGCACAGCCGGAAGAAGCGCGCTGGTGGATTCCGGTATGATTTTCTGAGTATCTGATACGTGAATTGTACTACACCAACGCGTCACGCACTGTCATGGGCACGATCTGGCTAAAATTAGCAACAGCTTGCCAGCGAGAGCTCTCCTCAGCGTCTGGAGTTGGTTCTAGAGGCCTTGGGAAATCTCCGCTTTACATCACGGGTCACGTTGGACTGCTGTTCGAATTAGCAGGGATCATGCGCGATGTGCTGGTCGCTTTGATCCCAAACCTAGAAGTAGATTGCTACGTAGGAGCCAATTTCGCACGAGCGTTCGGAACCATTCATGATTCGGTTGATAATTCGGTGTGGAATAAAGTAGCAAATAAACGGGTCAGGATGGAAGTAGCCACAGTCATATTCGAGTTTTCGAGGTTAGCATCCATTGGTCTCGCTGATATATCACGGAAGGAACAAGAACATATGAAGAAGCTCTTAAATAAAATCCTGCCGGCAGGAGAAGTGCCACTGGGACGCACGACGTGCGCGGAACATATTATAGATGTAGGAGATGCTCGGCCTATACGTCAAAAGGCATATCCAGTCGCTATGGAAATACAAGAAGAGATGTATTCTCAAGTTAGAGAAATACTGGAGACTAGAATAATCGAACCATCCACAAGTGGTTGGTCAAGCCAAGTGGTGATGGTACACAAAAGCAACGCGAAATATAGATTTTGCATCGACTTTCGAAAAGTTAATTTAGTTTCGAAACCTGATGCATACTCGTTGCCTAACATTGACCAGATTCTAAGGAAGCTACCATCAGCTAGATGTATTTCAACTTTAGATCTGAGTAGCGCGTACCATCAAATACCACTTCATCCGGAATCCAAACTGATAACGGCATTTACGGTACTTGGAATAGGATTATTCCATTTTACCAGGATCCCCTTCGGTCTATCTAACGCTGGAGCATCGTTCCAACAATTTATAGACCGAATTATCGGACCAAACCTCCAGCCAAATGCCTTTTCATATCTTGACGATATTATCATCGCGACAGAGACATTCGAAGAACACTTAAACTAGATACGTCGTTTTCTTGCTCGAGAATATGAAGCTGGACTCACGATAAATCGAGAAATGAGTGTCTTCGGATATATCGAAGTTAAATATTTAGGTGTTCTCGTGAATCGTGAAGGATTCCGTCCCGATCCCGAGAAGATCGAACCAGTGATGCGTTACAGGGAACCGAGAAACATAAAGCAACTTAGACGTTCCCTCGGGGTGACATCCTGGTATTGAAAATTCCTAAAAGATTTCGCTACCATTGCCTAACCACTCACACGTTTAACTAGAAAGTACTGACTTTATGAGTGGACCGAGGAACAACAAGCCTCTTTCGACAAGATGAAATCAATGATCGCTTCGGCACCCGTCTTGCAAAGACCGTCGTTTGATATCCAGTTTACCGTGAAAACAGATGCGAGTGATACTGCTATCGGAACGGTCCCTACGCAGGAAGTCGACAGACAAGAATGGGTGTTGGAGTTCGCGAGTAAAGCACCCAAGCCGAAAGAAACTATTCGGTAACCGAGAGAGAGAGAGAGAGAGAGAGAGAGAGGATATCCGAGGGAGATGATCTATCTTGCTCAACTCTAACCTGGGCAAGTCGTACCCTGGATGAATGGTATCTACAATGGTTCAAGAACATCCAAAATCGATCCAACGATTAACTGAAATGGAAAATAATCGGGGGACAATTATACTGTTATCATCCAGATGAAGTCCTCGAAGTCATCATGAGCGATGAAGACGCTTGGAAGATCGTCGTTCCTCAGCAACGTCGTGACACAGTTCTTAAAGAATGTCGCGATAATCCTACAGCCGGACATCCAGGACGTGAGAAAACTTTCACTGGAGTCAGCATATATTATTACTGGCCTCGATTTTATAAGACGATTCAAGAATATGTGAAAAACTGTCTTATATGCCAGCAGTCCAAGGTGGACCAACGACCACCTGCCGGATTAATGGGTCGGAGAGTCTTAGAGAGACCTTGGCAAATGGTCGCCGGTGATTATACCGGACCATTTGTAAAGAGCAGACATGGATTTGAGTATATCCTGGTGTTTCAAGACTTGTTTACACGGTGGGTCGAATGTATCCTCATCCGTAAAGCAAATGCCAGGACGATTCTCAAATAATTTAAAGAAACGATCGTATCCAAATTTGGTGCGGCAGAGGTCTTCCTGTCGGATAATGATACCGAATTTAAAAATCAGATGATTGATCAGTACTTAGTGGAAACGCGTATACTTCATACCCTTACTTCACCGTACCATCCGCAGGGTAATCCAGTGGAGCGGTTAACAGAACGTTGTAAAACCGCATTGTGGCGTTCGTAGAAAGGTCCCATAATATGTGGGACAAGAAACTCGATGAGTTAAATTTCTCGCTAAACACGATGCCACATAGTTCCATTGGATACTCTTCGGCTCTATTGAAGTTCGGACGAGAGCTGACTCCGCCAGGAACTCTCCGCCGCAGCCAAGATCAAGCTACGGCGGAAACTCAGCAAAAAGAAAGAGAAAGCTCCTGACTAGCGAAAATGAGTATGTTGAGAGAGCTCCAAGAGGCCGCTAAGACACGATCTCAAGGACAATAGCATCGCCAAGCAGATAATTATAATGCCAGGCAACGCCCTTCTCTATACCAGGTGGGTGACTGGTATCGAAGAAACATCGTGTCTCATCATCGACAGCTCAAGGGGTAATGTCCAAATTAGCCCCTCAATACGTAGGTCCTTTTGTTATCATACAAAAGAAAGGGACTAATTAGTTCATGTTGAACAACTCAAACCATACGTCCAACCCGAGGAAGACGATCTCTTGGAGACCACTTCTACGCTGAAACCAGAGGATAAGGTTTTATCACAACCACCGCTGTAATCAGAAGAAGAGTTTAATACATAACCGCCGTTAGATCGCGACCAGGTGACGAGCGACCCACCTGTTATGCAAGAAGGTTCACCATCGGGTGCAGTTTCTAAAGCGAGGTCCTCTGCGCAAGACAACCCCGAAAATTTTCGCGAGGCTTTAGATTCCGTCCCGGGTAGGAAATGAGGTCGTCTCATTTTCGTCTCGTTCTATAAAAATAGTCCTTCTTTTATTTGTTTCAGATGGATAACTTGATGGATGAAGCCTTCGTTGCTCGTTTTAAGAAGCTGCTCGGGGAAATGTGGAGGCAGAGCTTAGCTTTGATGTTAGTCCGTCGAGGCTACCGATCTGCCCGCCCTATCCCTCCGAGTTGGCTCCTTCCGAATCCCTCTTCGGAAGTGATCAAAGAAATCGAGGAGGAAGATACGGATTCTGACGAGGAGGTTTACGTCCCTCTGCGACGTCCTAGGTCGACGTCGAGACCTTCTCGTCCAAAGGGTAACAGAGGAGCAAGGGAACCTCCTTCGCCTCATACAGCTCCAAGGACTCAGACCACACCTCCCGAAGAAGGTACCTCGGATCAAGAGGGGTCCCTACCATCCCAGGGAGAGTCGCGATACGGCGAGTTCTTATTCATACCCCAGACCTTCCAACCCCTCTCCCGGAGCAGGAGTTTCGGGTACCGGAGAATGCGAGATGTCTCCTCCAGGTTTGACTCCGCTCCACGTATGGAGCAACACCTTTGGAAGCCTTGGCTGATCTTAAAGCCGAGGCAGAAGTGACCAAGAAGGCTCAATCCAGAGTCATCGATCTCTGGGAAGAGTTGCGGGATCGACCTAGCGGCAGAAAGTAGGTTGGTCCCATCATAGCCCAGGAGCTCGATGACTTCGCCGAGTCAACGAAAGCTCAGGAAGCACTTACACCGGCAGCGCCGTGAGCCACAAAGGGTTGAGAAGTTACGGCAGCGCTTGCCCGCCGAAAGGACGCCGAAGCCAAGGCAGAAGCAGAACGAATGCATGCCGAGCTCCTCCGTAGCCGTGAAGAGGCGCGCCGGTTGGGGAAAGGATTCCGCGCAGTTAGCCGCGGATGAGCGACTGCGATCAAGAGCAGCTTCGCAACCCGGAGAGAGTCGTGGTAGTAGGGTACCAGGGTGTACCCCGGCGGCCCTGCCGGTCACGGCAGAGGAAGTCCGTCAGGCAAATCGCGTAGAGATAATGACCCAACTGAGGTTTCGAAAAATAAGAAGAGATCGGTAGAAACTCTAAATGAAGACTTCCGGTTGTACTATGTCCACGTTTCTAGTGGACGGTACGGCTGACATCAACGGTCTTTCTTTTGCGGATACCCGGGCGTCACGAAAGTGGAAAAATACCCTAATCGTGACGTCCACAAATTCGTAACAAAAACACCTTGGTTGCTTCAGGGCGGTTGAGGTCCTGTGACTCTGTCTCTATGACACCCAACAGCGAAGAAGTCTTGTTTTTCTTTATTGTTTATATATATATATATATATTTTTTTTTGCTGTTGTGGCGACAGTGTATATAGTAAATAAAAATTTCTTTTTTTTATATATTGTCACGAGGCCACATCCAAAATGCGTCTCGCTAGCCGCGGCGCGTGCATCGATGTAAATACCGCACGAACTCGACGCGGCGGCCGGCCGGCGATGGAGAGCAGAGCGGGGAGAGGGTGAGCGAAAATTCATCGCGGAGAGGTGCGTAGTACAGGCAGTCTGTCTCGTGCTATAATAAGGGGACCACATGCGTCCCAGCCGCGTAAAATAATCGATTCATATACAAGCGGTTCGGGCGGTTTTCGGAGGAGGAAAACAAAGGGAGGAGACGGAAGAATCTTTGCGACAGGTTCCGCGCCGTCTGCAGCAGCGCATCACGAGTTCACGAAGGAGAGGAGTGCGCGAGACCGAGCGGAGTGCCTACGGGAGCCGACAACAGTTGATGTCGCCGGGATCGGGAAGGAGGCCCTGCAACTCCCACCATCGACCAGCGCCTGCCGCGCTTGTGCACGCGTTCGTATCGAATCTGCGCAGACGATATAGTCGGATCGCTGCCGTCTGCTGCCCACGAGTATTCGCGTGTGCCGCCCTACGCCTACGTCCGTACTCCTGGGGGACGCCCCGTCGTAGGTACGAAAATGTGTGAGAGAGAGCGAGAGTGATAGAGAGTGTGTGTGCGCTTATTACGGCCTGGGGGATTCCGCGGTCGTTGCCGCATGCGTGCGAGCCTTGCGTCTCTTAATTTGTCATTCTGTAGTTTGCCACACTGAAAATAAACATTGTAACTTTAAAGCACGTTCGCGTTTTTCTTTCTTCTGAGTAGGCTCGCGCATTCGCGAGTCGATTTTTGTAACGGGCCGGCGCGTCGTGGCGCGCCGAGACTCCACCTCCGACGGGAGCTTATTCCCCGTACGGCGAGAAGAAGAATCGACGTGGGTTGCGCGCGGTCGTGCGTCTATATTCGAACTGGAGTTCGCCTAATCGAATCCACCCTGTTACAATATATAATTATAAAATTATTTTCTTTTTCCTATCCATATTTCCTTTAATTATCCCTTGGGTGTTGTTGCAGAGGTGCTTTACTGTGGTATACGCAACGTCTGGAGGGGGGTTAACATGTATAGGTTACCTTACCCTATACATGTTAATTACTACTACAAATGATGAAAAAAGGAAGGAAAAGGGAAAAGGAGAAAAAGAGAAGGAGAATAAATTATTAAGAGAATATAGCTTAATAATTTTTCTGAAAAAGTTGAGTGTAAAATCGTCTATAGAAATAATAATAATTAAATAGGTACCTAAGTTTATAAATCAATTTTTAATATTTTCTTGGAAAAGGAGATCATTAGAGATTTATTGATTTCTAAACATATTGATTGTGCGACCGGCCGGTTGTTTCCTTTTTATAATGAAAGTATTTTTGAACGAAGTTCAAAATTAAAAATTCCTGGACCAACGTTGGGTGGAAAAGTTTCAGCGTTGTATCATAAGGTTGGTGGATCTTATTAATCTATATCTAATTAGGTTTCATTGGATAATAGTTCTTTGTCATTCGATCTTATTCAATATAACGTAAGTAATAAAAATATCTAAATATCGTAGAAAATTGGTTTAGCAAAAGAAAGTGGGAGAGAGATAGAGAGATAATAGTATAGAATAGAAATCATAAGAGCAACAAGCACGTACACCGCTTTCAGTAGTAGTTCCTCTTGTTCCTCGTAAGGTGGTGCTCTTGTTGCTTTATCTCTCTTTTATACTTATAAATTTTTCTCTCTCACATCTTGTGTGATCGGAATCGTGTGTTAACATAGCACGGGTGCATATTAGGTAGGGGTAGTGTATTATTTATTATAATTTTATGTAAGTTAATAAATCTAAAATTTCTTGTTCTATTTAACTAAATAGATTTTCTTTTTCTTTTTATTAGTAATAGACAATATAATAATATTCCCCCCTGTACCTGATAATTAACCCGTTCTTTCCTGGATTATTAATTATCTATTAGTATAATTTATTATTAATATAGATTAAAAATAAATAAATTGCAGGATAAGAGGTAAGTCCGAGGAAAAACAATAATAAATAATCTATGGTCTACCGAAATTGTTTTTAAAACAGTTTCATCCGTTCGGGGTTCATTACACCTCTGTTAACGGACGCTTTTACTGGGCATTTATTTGATAAGCACCCAGTTACAATATATATATATATATATATATATATATATATATATATATATAAATGCTAGACACACACACATGAAAACGGATATACACAATTGCATACATATATGTGTGTCTGATATACTAAGTGCATATATAATGCAATTAGATTTATGTGCATATCCTGCCTTTTGTATGTAATTATTTATATAGTTAATTATATATATAAAATGTATACGTGTTTTTTATATTGTACGTGCAAAAGAATTTTCATGGATAATATGTATATATATTTATATGTAATGATTTATAAGTGCACATACATTATACATATAATTTTTCTAGTTCTTATTTTATATTATATAGTATTTTATGTGCATACACATATATGTGTACATATACAAGTGCACCTACATATACACATGTACATATGACGATGGATATATGTAACGCTGAATGCCCTTGAAATTTTCTTAATTTATTCGTTGTAGGTACACTTTTCTGACCGAACTTGCTAAATTTCGGTGTGTTAGATGCGTGCATATGCAACTTTTAGAGAATAAATTTGTAAGGGAGGTAATGCCACGCCGCATGGGTCCAATGGTCGGATAGCTCGAGATAAGAGTTTCTACCTGTTACCGAAACTTTAGAAACCGGTGAAACATAGATACTAAAATATTTCTCTTTTTTTTAATATATATATATATATATATATATATATATATATATATTATTTTTCGGGCGACATGACATTTATCGTTGATTATAATTCTAATTATCATTATATTTTTATTATAAAATAAATTATTATTTTTGTTATTTTGTTCAAAATAAATATATTTCACAGAATACCACGTCCAAGCACAAGATAGGGCTTGGAAAAGAAGCCAAAACATGTGTAATAGATTAGTGCTAATATCGCTTTAGGATTATTCGGATAAGAGTGAAAGCTGTGATAGTAGAAGGATTAAAACTCTAAGAAATCGTGCATGAGCTCGGATGCATGCCTTAGTTATAGATATCAATGACCAAAATTAATTGCGGATCGAAAACTAAGACATAAGGGCCAGTCTTTATCAGTAGTATTAGAACTGATATTTGCTCTTCGGTGACTCTCGAACACCTGAAATCATAAATCGTATAAATACGCATATTTTCACTGAACTTACTGCCGCCTTGACCGGAATAAGGGGCAATAACTCACATTATCTTTATATAAAGTATACAGTTGCAATCTCACATACATATGTGATCGGACATTACATATTCAGTTCAAAAAATGAGATAATCGTATAAACATTTATAATAAATTCTTAAAATTATCATTAACATAATCTTGATTCGCGCTCACGAATTTCCGCTTGACTATGTGCTTGGTCAAGTGATTGCAAGTGACGATCGAAAAATGAAATTAAATTGGAGTATGTGTAAAATCCTTGCTTCTCTTGAGAAATTTCCCAAGTTTTGTGAGTTCGCGCGTTTAATTATTCACGATACAATGAACGAAACAATTGTCTTATGATTCGATCTGTCATCCAAGATCCTCGAGTCCACGTACAGCGACTTCAACTACATCAATTAATGTTTCTAAATCTAATATGTTAAGTGTGTGTACGGGCGTAAGATATATTAAAAGTTCAAGGTGGTTAGCGAGACACTTCCGAGCGTTGTTATATCGCTTAATTCATTTTTCCCAAGCAACTTTGGAATTTTACCGCATTGGCATTTTAAACGATTTTCTCCAAATTTCTAGAAACCTGACTTTATCGTACGTATTTGTTGATAATAATTGAAATTGTTTTACATAAGAATACCTCCCAAGATTTATACCTACGATACTTTTGAGCCGAATAAATATGCAAGCTCTTTGATATACCAGTAAGCTATACCTAGATTGAACTTTACATGTTTATTATTATTGATTTCGATATACATGAACATCTTTCTTACACGAGACCTCCAATCGTCTGCAGCTCGTGTTTATCCAGAACTTCGTGGAAGCCGTAATATTTTTTGAAAATGTTGTCTATCTCAAACAGATTGTTTTAGACTTAAATAAATATCACATTTTTATTTTTCTTATTGTATTTTAGCAAACTCGCTTATTGAATTATTTGAACTAAGAAATGCGAGGGACTCCTTTTCAATAGTATATAAGAATAACCAATGATGATCAGTTCTACATCATCAATAATTAATAAACTGATCAGAAATTAGAATAAATTATTGAGGTTAAGATAAGGTTTGCTCTGGGTTTTTTATTATATATTGATCTATTATAACATAAAAGGTTTGGCTTTTAAATTTAATAAATTCATATAAAATTATCATTTGCGTTTTTTTTGTTACTGAAATATTTATTTTGTGCCTTTTACATAAATCTGAACATTCCTGACTAATGTATTAGCTAAGAGTTTTTGCTTTAGATTTTTGTTTATTGTCTCGAAATAATTTCTTCAAGTTTATAAAAATCTTTTGAAAATTATTAATGTAATATTTAGTCTCATTCACTTTGCATTACCATCTAGTATCTGATAAATTCAAAACTTTGGAATCCAGAAGTTAGAGCGTTGGATGTTTAAGCAATAAAGAAATTATATCAACCTTGTGTTAAATAAAAGCACGAAATTACTTGCAATAAACGACACTACACCCCCCTCCACTAAATTTAGAGTGTCAGTAACATGGAACGTAAAAATGCTTTATGCTACCATGATATATATTTAACATTATCATGTTTGAAACCGACCATTTTGCTGTATAAGTATCGTGTTCTTTATCAAGTCATAATACTATCTATTAAATCTATTAGTTTATTTGAGAAAATAGAAATAACGTTCATACAAATCTTCTTCAAGGTAATAACGAAAAACAACCCATACAATTAATCAACGTGTAAAATATGTCAAGCATAGAGTTGACAAGAAAATTCTAGTATTTTGGTAGCTTTATTTAAATTTATACGTTTTCAAAAGTTATTTGGCCATTAAATTCAGAATTTCTACTCAAATTCGTTTTAACAAGTAAGAAACTCAACCTTTTTGGAAATGTGTCAATATGTTCTTTTAATATTAGATTGTCAAATATCTTCTTTCCGCCTTTTTGTCTTATGAATTTCGCGGCTATACACAAAGCGCTACAGAGCTCGTATCTGGCAATACTATACATCATTTGAAAGGTCTTGACATTACGTACAAAACGACGCTATGCATGATTAGTTTGAATATTGCGTTCAAAAGTTATAGACGTGTCAACATGGAGTTCACTAACGCCGAAATTCGCGCTATTTTAAAGTTTTCCTTCGTCAAAGGTAAATCCGCTAGAGAAACATTCCGTGAGATTAATGGTGTTTTGGGGGATGGCACGCTATCACTTCGATCCGCAGAGCTGCTCCCATATGGCCAGACACTTAATTCTACCATCTACTATGAACGACTGGACCGCTTGAAGCAGGCTATCAACCAGAAGCATCCACAATTGGCCAACAGGAAGGATGTAATATTCCACCAGGACAACGCCAGACCACACACTTCGTTGATGACTCGTCAGAAGCTATGGGAGTTCGGATGAGAGGTTTTATCGCATCCACCATATAGCCCGGACATAGCGCCAAGTGATTACCACCTGTTCCTGTCCATGTCGAACGCCCTTGATGGTGTAAAGTTGGACTCAAAAGAGGCTTGTGTAAAGTGACTGTCTGAGTTCTTCGCAAATAAGGAGAGGGATTTCTGCGAGAGGGGTATTATGAAGTTGCCATCTAGATGGAAACAGATTATCGAATAAAACGGCGCATATTTGAAGGAAATCCGACCACTACAACACTTTTTATAAAGCATTGAATGAAGAGCCAAAAAGCGGAAGAGAGATATTTGACAACCTAGTATTAGATTTAGTACTAATGAACGGTAATGTTTAAATTTTAAAGAATTTTAAAGAATTTTTTATTGAGGCCTGACTTTTTTTGACGAGCATTTGGGTAATTTAGTAATACATTTTTTTAGAATATGCATTCTCTAGTAAAATCGAGGACCCAGTGCTTCAGCATAATCATCATTCCCCCGCCCCCAATGATGTGCCATTGGTTGTAATTCTAACTCAAAGAAAACTTAACAAATATATAGTCTTTTTGTTTTAATATACTACAATTGACACAATTTTAAATAGCATCATTTAGAATTTTCGAAATATGTTAAAAATTTGAAGTTTATTGTGAAAGCATTTACACAAGATTTCATCTATAATAGAAATAGAAAAAAGATCCTAATCTGGACATTCTAAAAAATTTATTTGATTAGATTCTATAGCATCCGAAAAATCTCTATTTCCATCCTAAGAAATTGATGCAACACCTTAAAACGAATAATTAATTATTCTACCTACATGTATGAATTTACCTGATAATTAACCGAAGTGGTTCCAAATGTTGGTGAAGCTAGCCAGATTGTCCTTTGCTAATAGTAATTATATTAATTTTTTGTATTTTTAGTAGTAGTTGTTTATTTCAGATTCTATAGAGGTGATTGTAATTATAAACAATAAGAACAATCTAACTGACATTATATAATTATAATTATATTATTTTATAAAGACTCCAAAACCGATACAAAAATATTTAGTTTATAAATATACATTGTTCAATTATCTAAATGTCGCCCTGATTTCCAAATCACAATTCCAAAGATGTGTAAACTCGGATATCACGGAAGGAGAGATGTACCATCAAGTTTGTATGGTAAATGCACATAATCATACACATATAAGAATATTTATATTTCTAGTTTACTGCTGACTCAGCTTCAAGGTCGCTATTGGTGCTGGTGGGGCTTGAGACCTAAAATTCAGGGGAGAGTGTGTATATATATATATTAGACTGCGCCAAAATGACCAAGGTCGAAATTTTTTTCGGCACAACCCAAAATATTCAAGTATATACTGTAACTAGAACTGGTGATTTTTTTCAGATTTTTAAATTAATATTTACAACTATTACCGAAGGCAAGATTTTCTTATGGAGATTAACATTGAGTAATTTTCATATTCATTTTTCTATGACATAAAATTATAATAAAGACATATACTTTTGGCTCCAGATTTATATGTATATGAACTGTAGATACCCATTTTTTCATTTAAAAAAAATAATAATCTCATAGAAATAATAACGTTTAAAAACTGTCAAAAATAGGCAAAAACAGCTATTTTCGATACCCTTTTTTACCAAGTAAATATCTTTCAACTTGGCTGCTAAATTTATAACATGTAGATCTACTCTTTAAAAATCGGCTGGCAAAAAAGAATTATTCAATTATAATAATAAATAGGTATAAATAGTGTTTAAATGAAAATTTTTCCTTCAAAAAGTAGGTCAACTTGTCAAAGCAAGGTAATAAAAATTTTTATAAGGGCTGTTAAAAGAAATAGAAAAGGTGAAAATGATACTTTCCGACAACCTGGACTCTGACCCTTTTTGCAGGTAGAGACTCGAGCGCACCCTAATCCTCTAAATTAGGGCTTGCACCATATGAGGAGTTATACAGTGAAAAAAATATTTTTATAATTTAGACAATTTATAAACAATAATATGTTAGCACTATTGAACAAATTTTCACATTGAAAATGAAATTTGAATGGTAAAAATCGGTTAATAATAAGAATTTATATATTAGATACGACAACCCCTCAGATCACATATATGTTTAATGTAAAACGGTAAATGTTAACCGATTTTTAAAATTCGAAATTTGTTGTACTTTTTATGAAAAACTAAAAACAAATAATTTTTAATTGTTTATAAATATTAATTATTTTAAAAGATTATATATTTTTTGCATTTTGTGAGTTTATGTTTCGAACCCTAATTTAGAGGATTAAGGCTTAGAAGAGTTTTTTGCTTGGAAAAAGATGGCAACTGACTAATTTATGGCAGATTCACCAGTTTGAGGAAAGTATCGATTACTAATACCACAAAAAATTTGGTCCTTTTGTTTTTCGAGTATTAAGTTTTATATACGTTGTAAATTAAGCACTTGCACAGCGAAGTTGGTACAACAGGTACATGAAAATTTCAAATGGCCTGCAATAGTTCTAAATATTAATTTAAAAATCTGAAAAAAATCACCAGTTCTAATTACACTATATACTATAATATTTTGGGTTGTGCCGAAGAAAATTTCGACCTTCGTCATTTTGGCGCAGTCTAATATATATATATATATATATATATATATATATATATATATATATATATATATATATATACACTCACACAAAACTTCTACAATAGTAATCAAAGACCTGCTTACTTTCAATAAAATTTTAAATACATGTTTTAAACATTACTTCAAGTTTAGTTGTTTAATAATTTTATTTGATTTATTCTTTCAAGACTTATGAACTATTAGAAACATTAAAAACGGGATATTTATTTAACTTAAAATTTAAATAGTTATTCATTTTATTTTTAATAGTAATTTATTTAAAATTCGAGTTACGTTTTTTTTAAATTTGTCCATCTACAAATTTTATAAAATCATTCATCCATTTTTGGGTACACGAATGTACATTTATCTCTGATCGGCAATCCATACAACTTCATCATTCTTTTAGTGATGATTACAGTAGGGCATCAAAAATTGCGTCTCCCGCCCATGATGTAAAATATACTATTTTATTTTTAATTAAAATTTTTTTCTTTTTTAATGTCAACTCAATGCTTATATTTTAAAGAATTCATTACTTGAAGGAAAATGATTTAAATGATTTTCGAAGAATCGAATAGAATTACCACGCCTTTTTAGTACATAAAACTGTATTTAATTAATTTTCTCAGTTTGCAAATGATTTATATAATATTATATTTCTACGTAGAAGTTATAATAGAAGCTATTATACTCATGTATTCCTTTTGTTTTGGTGCATGTAAAATCAGTATCATAGTTAAATTATTTACGAGAAAATAATGTTTGAAATATGCACTAGTGTGGAAGTTGATTTTTACCTCATGACTCTTTTTGCTTTGCTTAAAAAGAGTTTATAAATAAAGTTTAAATATTTAATTACAAAAAAAAAAATTAACACTACTTGGAATTCTAACTATTGAGCAAATAAAAATTACATTATCAATAACCAATAAATATATATTGACTTATAAATTCCTATATTAAATTAATCTATATTTACATTTTAATTTCAATCTTTGTATAATTATTTTTTAATACCAATATGTTGGTTTTTGTGCACGATCTTCTTTAATATCCATTTTATCCATTATGTCCATTTCAAATGTTTTTAAAGTTGGCTAAAAAGTAAAATTAAAATGAAATTTTTATATAAATAAATTAAGTACTTTAGTAACTAATTAAAAATATTACAATAAAAGTTATTTGTTCTACTTCGTTCTTCCTTGTATCTTTCTCTCCTTCTACATACATACTAGGTAGTTTATAATCAATTGTTTCATAATGAGAAGGAGGAATTGGAATTATCCTTCCTGTTCTGACTGAAACCCGAACATGTTCACCATCTTCTGTATATCGCCATTCAATTTTTGTAGGCTTCCTAAGATGAATATAAAAGCAAATTAAAATAATTTATGGTATGTTTATATACACAGTAATCTCAACTCTATATCAAATTATATATATAAAGGCTAAAATTATTTTAGAAAACTCGAGATCTTTAAAAATTTGAATATAATACCCTCTGTCATTTGTTAATTGATAACTTATTTCTACATTTGAATCAAAACTTGTAAACTGTAATATACTTAATATAAAATTTCATCTAATTCTCCTTTGGTATTTATTAATTAAAATAACAGAATTAGTTAAAAATTGAAACTATGCCATTTATTAAATAATAAAACATGTATTATAATCTTACAGATCCATAGGGTCAACATGTTCCACATCTTCTGTAACTAATAAGGGCATTTCTTTCCTCATAGCAATTCCTGGAAATGTTTTATCTTTTCCAATATATTCGATTATGGTATTTAATCCTTCAACAATTACCCAATTTCTTTCTTCATATATATCTTTCACTATTCCTTGTTTTCCTTTATCAGGTCCAACTAAAACTGCTACCTATAAAATAAATACAACTTAAACAATAAGAAAACTTCCAATTGAATGTTAATAAAACTTATTTACTCTATCGCCTCGAAAGAATGACCACTGTTTAATTGGTTCTACGTGTTGAAATGGAGGTGATTTTCCAAACTTTATCTGATCGATCTTAAACTGATTTGTCCAAGGTCGATCAAGTCCAAAGAAAAATCTTGTACGCTGAACTGTAACATTACGATACTTAGGAGGTCCTGGGGTTTTCCAGTAAATCTAGAAAAATATATAGATAGAGTACAAAAAAAATATTTATTTATCCAATTAATGCATTAAAAAAATACCTGTTCCATTTTTCTTTTAATATACCTATCAGGTAAATTCGCATATCTTTTGGAATGCTTTCCAATAAGATTTAAAACATTAAATCTCATGTTTTTATAATTTCGAAATATTCTCTACACTTTTTGTTAATAAATTTAATAAATTCACAACAAAAACATCAATAAAAACAGCTACAACATAACCATGAATTTATTTCGGTTAACAACCGTAGTCATATGGAATATACCTTAGAATATATGATATCCTGAGAAAGTAAGATGTAAAGAATACCAGTAGTGGTTTTAGTAGCGACGCCATTTGGAGAATCTTGCGTTATAATGGAAAAGCGCCAATTTACATTCAAGTTAAATTTCAAAAATAAAAATTAAATATATAATATAAATAAAAATAAAATATATAATACAAATAAAAATATTATACAAATAAAAATTAAATATATAATAAAAAATTACAAAAAAATTTTTCATAAAATTTTTACAAATAAATATATATCTATTTATTTAATTATCTAGATTTCTTTTATTGAAACAAATAGTTAACAAAATGTCAATTATTTCGGCTACTGTTAATTAATCTTCAATTATGAAATTTAATAACAAAATTTATTTTAAGCAATAGACCAAAATCAAGTATTCTCTTAAAATACTTGTCTTTCTAAAATGCTTAATATGAAATGTAAGAATGAAGTTACGAATTAATTTTGAGTAAGCCGTCGCTTCTGTATAAAAAGGTGCTAACTCAGTGCTCTCTTCAAAATACTGATCGCACGACTAAGAGTTAATTTAATGGTCTTTATTGTTGAATTTGATTTAATAAATACAAAAATAAATATTAATATTTATTATGTAACGTTCCGTCTCCTTCCTTATTAATTTTCTTTTATCGATTTTTAATTCTTTATTTTGATTGGAATTTTCTGAGGTTTTCAGGATACGTGATTCGGATGGAGGAACGTATCAGGACAAGTTTTCGGGTGAATGATTTGATACTCGTTTTCTTTATGTTTCAAAACAAAACAAAATATATTCTTCTATAAATTATACAATAAAAAAATAATAATAAATTCTATTTTATAATAAAAAAATAATAATAAATTCTATTCTATTGGCATCTCGGTGTAGATACCCTGCAACAAAAAAAATAATGATTTATTAGCGCTGGCATTTTATTTTATATTCTGTCTACTTATTAATTGGCTTATCTAAATTTCTACGAATTCAGACGGCCTTGACCCAGTGATTGCTCGCTTTATTTACTCTATTTACTTAAACAGTTTATAGAAGCGGTCCGTCTATTTACACGGAGTTTCTTTCGCAATATCGGAATAAATCTTTATTCTCTCTTTTATATCACGCTAAGGTGCGCCTTAGCTAGTGATATATAAGAGTTCGGTGTTTTACTCAGAAATAAGCATTTACTTTTCCTTAGTAAGACTCCGTTTTCTTTTTGATTTCTTTTACAGTATTTAATTCTTATATGTATAATAGTAGTCGATCAACGTTATGATGACTTGCAGATTTTCGGTCGCCGGTCGGTCTGGCATTAATCCGAGGTGCGCCTCGTGATTAATAGCCGTCTGGTAATTTAATTCGACGAAAAGGAGCGCCTTTTCCCCGGATTAAATTAGGTCGATTTTAATTTTGTCTCCCGGCGACTTTTCTGGATAATTTCCTATGTGAAAAAGAATTACTTTATCGGAAGTCGGGAGCGCCCGTTCTTCTGAGTCGGTAATTTTTTAACTCTTTTCTTACTAGTAAAGGGTTTTTTCCTTTGACCTCGTGAAAGAGTTTTTTTCATCTAGGAAAATACAGAATTTTACCGGTCGGTAGATGACAGTTCTCTTCGTCACTCGGGAGGTATACTTCCTCGACGAGTGCCGAAAATGAACCGTGCTCTGTGCAAAATTTAGCGTACTTTTATACACGGAACAAGTACGTTAACAAAAATCTGATTGGTTATTATTTATTTTAAAATACGGTAATATTGTTCTTATTGGTTAAATTACTTTATTCTACCTATTCTACTCTATGTTGTGTTTGTTTGTTTATTTATAGCAATCACTTCGTGTATATGTCTGATTGTTTATTATGATCTTAAAATTATAATAATTCTTGTCACGGTAATAACTTAATTTATCCTACTCTTTTTTCTCGTTACAATTGATAAACTCCTAACACCGCGGAGGCGTCAGGGTTCAATATGGTTATAAAGGAATTGATATAAATAAGGAAGGGTTCTATTCCTTTAAAAATTTAATACACGAATTATTCTAAATAAAATATAATAGGATTTAAAAAACTTTATAGGACGGGGATTTTTACGTTGCAATTGGACATTTTTAAACGATATTAGTACATAAAATCAATGAATCTAACATGCAAAATACGTGACAAATTTGGTGGTCGAAATTTCGATCAGTCACGTCTGTGCCGTACAGCCTCATTTTAAAAATTATTGTTTTGTATTAAATAAAATTCCTTATGTAGAAAGTAAATATATGTATAATTTACAAACATATTAATTCAAATTAATAAGAAGAATGTGTAATTTATATATTTTTATCTGAGTAAAAATGTTAAAAAGTTTTAATACCGTTAAATTACTATTAATATGTATCATGTTTGTTTAAGGTTCGTTAAAATTTATAAAAACAAAGCGAATGACAGATGAAAATTTTAAAATTGAAATAAAATAATTGGAATCTATAATATTTCAAAAGGAAAAGTTTATTAGAATAACGTCTGAGCGAATTATTTTGGTGAATCTTAACGTTCGGAGCAGCAGGGTTGCTCCCCAGTCGTTATGTCGTACGACCAGATGTATGCAAATCTATCTCGTCAACGCCATTAGACAAGAATTAGACAACAAACATTTCACTAAAATTTATTTCAGAATAATATAATATTATTTAATTAAAAAACAAAAAATAAAATTAAAAGTTCCTATCAACTGGTAAAAGAATAAATAAATACAGTGTGAGAAACACTTAATAAGTACACTTGGATATGTTCACAATTTTTTTATTTCGAAAAAACTGACAGCTGTTTCGACTGTAACGTTATTTTTAAAGGTACAAAGGTAAGAAAATATGAAATTTACAGAGGTATATATAGTAAGTACAATAATAGAGGGAGGAGAAGGAATAAAGAGAGAAAAGACCTGAGTTTTCGCCTCTACATAATGCTTTATTTATTTCAATAATTTCTAATTTATCTAACCTTTTGCCTTTTTGAATATTATGTAATAATTAAAAATTATTTGAATTAATGCTATGATTATTAATAATACAATGTTCGGCTAATCCTGTTGAGAATTTGTTAAACTGTTAGATTTGATAAGCAATGCTTAAAAATGAATTTGGTGCCTAAGTATATGAAATTAACTTGTAACAACAAATCTGCCCAAGCTTTCAAAACTATTAAGTTTGCATACAAATTTTGGATCATCCAAGAAAATAGGAAGTGGTACATCAGAAGGAATTATTTGGGACAAGATATAAAACTTATTCATACACAACTTTTTATACACTATAATAATATAGAATTTGATCTGTTGGATTGTTTGGATCAACGCTCAAAAAATATCTTTTAACCATCATCAAACCCATCTTAAGCAATTAAATTATTTCCAATACATTAACAAGATACGCCTTCAAGACGATCATCCACATAGAAGAAATTCTGGTAAACCAAGTAATTTAGTGAATAAAATTAATCTTAATACGCTTTCTCATAGTAAAAATACGATTGATATCTGTAATGATAAAAAAATGTTTTTCGGTAGAGTCATTAATTAATCTAACTTTAATTTTTCTTCAGAAGAAATGAATCTATTAAATAAAGGTTTAAAATACTCTCCATACTGTACTAATGAAAAAGATTTATGTAACTTGATAGTCAACACCGATTTAGCTATAAACTCATTAAAATCTAGTAACATTTTTTAATCTAATAATTTTAATAATATTAATATTAATAATATTAATAATAATAATAATAATAATAAAAGAATAATATAAGACTGGGGAGCCCTTGGACGTACGCCTCGTCGAGCGACTATCATTTGATTCAGTTAAAACCGAATCAGGTCACGAGACGGGTGACTGAATGGATGACATACCACGGACTGCAGCTCGAGCTGCAAAAGACCGAGTTATTGTTGCTACTGAATCGTAGACGTATAAAGACGGTGGACTCGATGACGGTAGGGACGGAAAGATTGGAGACCAGAAGTGAAGTTAAGTATCTTGGGATCATCTTGGATACGAAGCTAAGCTTCTGGCCTCATCTTCGAAACGTGATGAATAAGGCAGCAGAAAAGACCAAGGCTCTAAGCAGACTGATGGCCAACACGAATGAACCTAGAGAGAACGTATGTAGACTGTTGATGAGCGTCATCCACTCGATCTTGCTTTACGGGACGGAAGTGTAGGCCGATGCGATGAATGTAAGAAAACGATCGAACGTCATAAAAAGCGTACAAAGGGTGAGTGCTTTAAGAGTCGCGTGCGCGTATCGCACTGTATCTGAGAGCGCGGTTTTCGTGATCGCTGGGATCATTCCCATCGATCTGCTTGTGGCTGAACGAAAGCGTATTCACGAGCGGAGCCCGAATGTTGGAAGGGAAGTCGCTGCGACTGAAGAACGGATAAAGACGTTCGAGACGTTGCAGAGACGATGGACCGACGAGGACAATGGACGAAAAGACTAATACTCGAAATCGGTCCGAGAAGGAGCTGCAACACGGCGAGATTAACTTTTACCTTACCCAGTTTCTTTCCAGACATGAATATTTTCGTAAGTATCTCTGCAGGATGAAGAGAATTACCTCTCCGGAATACAAGTATTGCGGGTCGGCTTTGGATGTGGAAAACATGTGCGATCATTGGACCGAGTTACGACTAGGGCTACAGACGAGGATAGGCGCGATCACGCCAGAAAACGTGACGAGACATATGGCGACGGACGCGGACAGATGGCGGTTAATCGCAAAATATGTTACGCATAGGCTTCGTAGCAAAGGAGCGGATGGATGTCTGGATGATTGAAAGACTGTGAAGAGTGAATGTAGTTTCGAGTATGCATGATTCTAGGACGAAAGGAAGGATCGTGGATGAAGTAATGCGAATAACATTTCCGGGCTGGTGTCGGTGTAACAATACGAAGATATGTGTTTAGTGCGTAGTGACATGGATTTTGTCTCGAGTCGCACATATTACAGTGACCGTTCTCCAGGATTATTCTTGCTGAATGGATATTGAAAATGTATAAATAGCATTCACAGAATTCTAAAAAAAGAAATAATAATAATAATAATAATTTTGGGGAGAAAAGTTAATCCGACAAATTTATAGATTGACGACGTAGAGCTTTAGTAATTATGATTAATGTTGGAACCTTAACTTTAGAGTATATAGGATTTGAATCTACTAAATCACTCTCCATTTGATGGTATAGATACAGCCAAGGAACTCACAATGAGTACATTACTTCTGATTTAAGTCATCCGCATAACCCATACAGGTTTGCATATTTTTTTCAAGCCGGCCTTTGTGATCCAGAACAGTCTTGCAATAGAAAGGCATCATGGAGAATTCTGCGGACTATTAAGCCTCAGCTGAATGATCTTATCAGATCCAAGTGTACCTAAGTCGAGTTTAAGGTGCCTCTTTTCATGGCAAAATGCTTCACTCTGAAAATGCTACAGTATGCTCCGTCTCTGGAAGCGCTACAGTGGACACAGGCCGGTTTGGTACTTTCCCTATCAGGAAGAGATAGGATTGGAATCAACCATGTCCAGATAGGAACTTAGTGAGGTGCTAATTAACCTTTCCATTCATCCTTTGGAATCATGGCTTTATTCGATTCATCAATCTCCCAGCTCTTTTGTAATGCAGTGATTGTGGTATGTTTCGTCCACGTGGCTACTTCTAGAATATCGAGAATGTTCTTCTGCTGGTGGATAATCAGTACCACTCGAGCACGTGTACTATACTCTAAAAATACAACATGCATGAACCAAAACGGTTAAAAAGTTCTGTTACTTTTTGATAAAAATGTTATTAATATATATTATTATTAATAAATATTTTAATGTTAGAACAATCATTCTTCATCAAATTTGCTGTTTATAATAAGCATCGATAAAAGAGATTCTTATAGTGATCAAAACGTTGTTTTATGTTTATTTGATTCCTAGCTCTTTGGGCATTGTTTCTGGTTAGAAAGAATAATTAGAAATTAAATTACAATATTAATTAATTAACAAATAATTGAAAAGAAAAATAAATAAATAATAATCATAAAATTATTATTTTAATAAAATGAATAAACTATCTTAAAAAATGTAGTCTTTTTTATTTTGCATTCTGATTCTAATAAAAATCCGATTATAATCAAATAAGAAAATAAATTTAAATAAATGTAGAATCATA
Organism: Sycobia sp. Sy_11; assembly: GCA_018907035.1. Lineage (NCBI taxonomy): Eukaryota > Metazoa > Arthropoda > Insecta > Hymenoptera > Epichrysomallidae > Sycobia > Sycobia sp. Sy_11. The sequence goes on along the minus strand of JACCIC010000080.1, from coordinate 2,220,434 downwards.
CTAAAAGTAATTTCGTGGACCATTATGACTATCTGAAACTTATTATGGAATTACTATTCATATTGATTTTAATTGCAACAATAATAAATTCATAAAATGCTTGAGCACCCGATAAGAATATTTTTTTAAAATTTCAAAAATTGTAATGCTGGTATTAATTATTAAAACATGAATCAACAACAATAAAACATACCAAAGAAACATAAATCATCTCTATATATTATTACATTAAGTACTATATATTTCTTTTTGTCTACTACATTTTCTATTATTTTTCTTTACGCGTGAAAAATAACTTGTTTTTAAAAATTTTGTACATTAACCAAGAAAATTTAAAAATCTGGCAAATGCATAAGTACGTATTATATTACTATCTATATCTTTTTCTCTGCTTATTAGACTCAGCTAAGTTGAGTCTACAAATAAGACTAGAACGTCCTTCTTAAAACATAACTTAGAAATCCGAGTCCATCAGGTATCGTATGAGCATTCACTTTCCTTTCTATAAGTTTATTAATGTTAATTTATTAATAAGTTTATTTATTTATTAATAAGTTTATTTATGTCGCATGACTGAGATTGTTGTTTTTTGTTGCAAAAGGGATTGATTCAATGGTACACTGAATGAGAGTTGTAGTCATAATGTTAAAGATGATAATTTTTTTTGATACACCAATAGAATTAGTATCTTTGCGGTCAATGCAGACTTGCGGTAAGCTGGAAGAGCGCTGGCTTTCTGTCTGCTTCCTGGTCTTCTCCAGCTTTGTACATCGCAATTAGAGAATAGCTTGTTCCTGACGCTGAAACTGTCACATAATATTCGCCACTGGAAGGGGGTTGTAGGAAAGGTAATTACTGCTGTTGTAGGAGGTTGTAGTTTAGTCCTCAGAACAAAATTATAAACGAATGGCCGATCTTTACGTACTGAATCTTGCACTTGTGGTACATCGATTGATACTACTTTCTCGATAAGACAATTTCATTCATGAAGTAGTTTTGAGCACCGGTTAAGAGGGTTGCAACCTGCAACTTCGATAAGGAATGAAATAGGTAGACCATTACTTGGACGTGAAACCAACAAAATGGTTTCTGATCCCGTCATCGATCGCGTCACCGTTCTACTGCATGAAAACACGTTTTGCGTCTGTGGCAATTGCCAGCTAGAATTCTTCTACTGCTTCCATAAATAAACGAAACTCAACTTGAGAAAATAGAGTCGATTGATTGCAATCACCTGGTAAGCCATATTAGGCTTGTCCATATCTGTCGGGGCCTCCTTTATTAGAGAAAGATAGAACTTCTTTTACTTGAACATCGAAGATGACGAGCATGAAATTATGCTTGACGACCGTTGAAAGGCTTCGACTCTGACGATAAGTGTAATATATCGTATTCGCAAGTATAGACTTTGACAACTGCTTACACGGTTGTAGTAATAGTACTTGTTCGCGACAGTTTCGCTCCGTACGTATTTAAGGACATAAATTCCCGCAATAATAGTAAAAAGAAAAAAAAAAGGGAGATATTTAAAACCATACTCGAAAAATATCGAGTCCATAATGAAGCGACGACGCTTATAAACCCTCCAAGCTTATATTTGACACGTACGGAGTTGGAGGAGCAGGTGCGCGCACGGCGTAGGCGGACTAACTGTGGACCGCCCTCAGGTACCTGCGTGACCGCGTGAGACTGTCCGCGCGGACTTTACCTGGTAACCAGACCCCCTGTAAAACCCCTATTGGACCTCAGCTGAAAAGCGTACGAAAAGGTTCATACGTTTTACGTTCATACGAAACATAGAGAGACATTCATTCGTCTTTCTGCCACCGTTGTGTCTAGTCGCTTTGAAATTTCTGAACCGCTTTAGATTTCTGCGTTAGAGTTACAATTGTGTTTGTGTGTCTTTGTGTGATCGTTAATTACGAAATCGTAAGATTCTTGTGAATTCAGGGACGCTCTAAAACAGGAGTAGCGACGGAGAGATCCGCTGCGCTGCTAGAGGACGACGTGGTTCTCTGAGGTGTTGTCTCTCTTTCTGCCCTCAGATCGGCAACGTCGGCGGATTCGCGGTTTTGTGTCCGAGACGTCGGAGCTGCGAAACGCCTAGGAAAAAAAAGCAATACCTTTCTGCGCGTTTGTGTATTCTGTGAGCGTCTATCTGAAAACAAGTATCACCGAACAACGTATGGCCATACATGTAAGTTCTAGACTTTGTATTTTAGATAATAGACAGCGTTAGTGCACTAATTTATCCGTTTATTATCCGTGACGATTATTGTGTAATTAACCCTTGTTGTAACGGCGGCGATTGTAACGGTATTATTACTTGTATAAATCTACATTATTATAATTTAATTAGTGATATTTAAAGGGCTTTTCCCCCACTCAAGACTGGGATTTTTTATGCCGGCTGAATATCATTAATTAACTTTCTTTTCTCTTTTATTTCCTAAGTTGAATAAATCTTTTAGACTAAAAGTCCGACATATTTGTTACTCATTACACGCCCATATATAACTTTATTAAATAAGAATAATTGTATTCACGTTGGAAAAGGTAAGCTGCATTTCTTTTCTTTTATAACTTTTATGATAACAAACAGTACTCAAGCCTTGAGAATTGCTTGTGTTTATTGGCACATAGTCTAGGTCGATGTCCCTGACATCAACATATATATAGTAAAATCTAGAGTCAGATCCATTCTTCATCAGTGGAAATTACATTCATATTAACGAACTAATTACCAGTGCGCCGACTATAACAATGATCGAAGTAAAAGCTTCGTGCGCAAAGCAGTCAGCGGACCGGATTGTCGCTTCTCCGTTCCTTCAACTAATGTTTCTCTTCTCTTTAATTCTTTTTCTCTTCATCTCTCTTTTTAAGGAATTACTATTTTAAAACTTCTTAAATCCATGAATATTTGTTCTAGTTCTACTTATCTGAAGCTTCTCCTCTATTCTCATTAAGATACCAGAAAAAGTAAAAATAATACACCAATTACTCAAAAATTATTCAAAAATTGAAAAATAATTTATTAAGAAAATCTTGTTTGAAAATGTTTATACCGTTAAATAATATATTAATATTAAAGTTAAATTAAATAATAAAAAAGTAATTATAAATATTTTTGAATTTACTTTCTCTAAAGTATAAAATATGTCAAGTATGGTGTATTCTAATTCCTTATAATTCCAAATCTTTTCTCTTTTTGTATTACATTTATACAAATGAAAATAATTTATTTGAATGGCATTGTAATAGTAATATCTAGTAATAGAAGCACTGAGATTATTTCTTTCATGAAATTAAACAAAGGAAATTATTACAATCAATTTAATAATAAGTATATGTAAGAATTATAATTTTTAGTCATTTCACAGCCTAATTACTTTAATTTATTCCAACCGTCTAACGAAAATAATTATAAAGAATATAGAAAAGAATTTTCAATTGAAAATTGTACTCGTGTCGACTGTTGTAAACTAAACTAACAAATATTGTTATTGGTCTTGCAGTCATATAAAATAATATATTTATAATTAAATAGTTCAATAATGATAGTCAGGCTGTTCTTGTTTATCGTCACCCCCATAGAATCTGAAATATAAATAAAAACTAGTCTAAATACTACTGTTAGTAAAGAACAAACTGATTGCCGCCATCACCATTACCTAGTCGATGTATATTCTGTCGCCCAACGCTTTGAATCACTTTGGTTCATCTTCAGGAGTACTGAAACAAAATTCTAAAAACAAAATTGTATAAATATATATATATAATGTGACATTACGGATATATTACATATATATTACGATGGAAATTTACATTTGTAATAATACGGTTATATCTCTGAACCATATATATACATAGAAAGAGTTTAGTTTTTGAGGATGAACCGTAACGGTTCGAAACGTCGGACATTCAAGGTAAATTTAAAATGATAGAGGCAGTCCGATTGTCCTTCACTAACATAGAATGGAATTTATTATTTTTATTATTTTTAGTAATAAGTTTTATTTCAGATTCTTCGAAGGTGATAATAAACAAGGACAGTCTGACTGTCCTTTTTTAGTTCATGTATTATATCGTATTATAAAGACTGTAAGACCGATAAAAAGATTTACTAATTTTATACATATAGATATATTATTATACATATATGATATATATATATATATATATATATATATATATATATATATATATAATTACTATGACAGAAACTAGAGAAATATATACATGTATTTTTTTCTCATGGCCCTAGTAACAGTTCAACGAAAGTAAGAAAACAGCAACTGTCGGAAAAGATGATTAACTAAATTGAAATATTCCATTACTCTGAATCTTTAAAACGAAAAACTTTTTTTGCATGGACATTTTTTTAATTAAACAAAACTATACCTTTCCGTTGACATTGCCGTTGAGCCTAATTATGTTTTATTTGGATGGAATTTGATGATGAAATAAATATTTAAAATTTGTAAAATCTGAAATCAAAGTATATAAGGCACTATCACTAACATTATATATATATATATATATATATATATATATATATATATATATTATATTTATATTCAGAGCGCGACTGCGCTTCTTCATTTATATATTATAATTATATTTTATATTATGTTATTTTATACTTTAATTATGTAAATGTATTCTTTCGAATTTGTCAGTTTATATTTGGCATTAATAAATTTGTTATCAATCATTCAATCTCTCTCCCCCCCCCTCTCTCTCTCTCTCTATGTCTCCCTTTTTCTCTTCTCTCTATTCTTCTCTTCCTCTATGCCTATGCCCTCATTCTCTTATCTTCTGCAAGACACGAGTAATCAAACTCAAGTATTTTCCCCACTCCGGATTCCAAGATATGAAATTCCCTCCTTTTGCTCCTCGTATCTCTTTTTCTTATTTCCACTTTCCAATTGCATTATGGACCATGCTTTTCTTTAACAGGGTTCTAGAGGCTCGTTTTATAGAGCTGGAAAGTGTAACTTATATCTTGCTTCTGTAGCAACTATTTGATTCTCCCACCATTTCGGGAAACTCTATCCAATTTGAAGCCCGTATAATCGAAGGAGTGAATTGGGAGTAAATGGTTCTGACGAAGGCCACAAGGCCACCCTATAATCTTCCTGATTTTCAGATAAAATCTTCATAAGCTTTTGTCTGATCTAAATCTCGTGAATCGGCAAAAACTTTGTCAGTGATCTTCCTCATTAATCTCCTGACTTCTAGGAAAAGCATCTGCATCTCACTGAATCTTCTGGAAAATGATTTCTGTGGCAGAATGTGAGGTTTAGTCTCGACACCGTCAGAAATTATTTCAGAGACCAAGCCAAAAAACGACCGATATTGAGGGAAGCAGATGTTCTGCCACTTGTTCTTTAGCTTACTCCTTGGAATCAAAACTCCAGCGGCTGGAAGAAATCGTAATGGAAGCATATTGGGTATCTTTGAAGCTTGGGGAGAGTGCTATCTTTGCAGAGGGTACATCCTTACTTATAGCCAAGATGAAGGACTGTGTAATATATTTGAAATTATATTATTAAACGTCCTGTATCGTGTATTTCTTCGTTTTCACGAGCTGGACAGCTCCGTTGGATACTTTCTCCACGTTACGTTTCATAGTCGTCGGTATTGTGCGAGAAGTCAATACCTGTGGCGTAGCTATTTTTAGGATGAGATAAAACTACACAATACGTGACCTTCAGTTTAAAGAACTACCCAATCCCATCGAAGGTGTGCACAATAGAGACTGTCGTATTCGTATAAAGAAGTGGTAATTTCGAGCTTCGGTTTAAGAAAAGACATTTTTGTTCGATTTTTGGCAAAGGTGCAGAGGTTTGGAAAACGACTAAATTTGAGAGTAAACTAACGCTGCCATCTTTCACGAGTAGTACACATAATAACATTACTAGTTTATCGAAATTCTTAAAAATCTAGATCATTATTATTATCAATTTTATTAATAGTATAGTAACAATCTCCATTAATCGATGAGCTAAATAAAGTAGTAATTATTCCATTAAACTTATATTACAAAAAGTAATTGATAGACCGCCCCACGGGACCATGACAGCACCGTGACCGATATGCGTGTCTAGTGGCGCAAAAACTCATCTCTACTAGGGGGGTGTTCAAATACCTCTAAAGAAAGTATAAACCGAATATTTATGAAAAATCGACACTTTAATTTTCTCGAATGTAGTATTTCTATATAGATTTTGAACGATAAAGTGCGGCATACTTTATTTTGCTTAAATTTATGGGACATTGAAATAAGTTTTTTATCGGAGTGAAACGCTACAGCTTCTCTCTGCGTCGCAGGATAAAGCAAAACATGCCTAGTGTAATTTCTTTTAGCTGTAAAGTAAAAAACCAAAAATATATTAATCTTTATGTCATATGTTATATAAAATTTATCTTATTATAAATTGTTTACTTGCAAAGTCAAAGATTTTACTTGAATCACAGCCTGCTTCGTAGATTCATACTCAAATTTGCTTCTGAATAATTAAAACTGTAATTGTAATTCATCGAAATCCACTTCTGAATAACATCTAATTTATACCAGTTATCTGTCGTTCCACATAAAAATGTATTTCCAAGAGTTGCCCATTAGTTATAAAATTATAGCGGAAAGCAGCGCTTTCTCGACACTGAAACAGTTTCTAAAACAAATTTTTGAATAAAACTTTCAGCATTGTTATCTACAAATTTTCAAAGATTTAATCGCTCAAGTACTACACATACAGTTTCATATTTTCCTAGAAATGTTTTTGGATAATGGTTTCAAACGAGAAAAACTGTTTATTAATATAAATAAAAGGATATCCTCAGTAGGGGTGTCCTGATATCACCGACACTCCCAATTGGTCCACCTCTGTGCGCACGCTGCTATTACAGCAGCATAACAGTAGCGGCTCGACTCGGCTGTCTCATATATATATATATATGGCCCTGCTAAAACTTTCCCGATCTCTACAACAACGAGTCAAGCCCGGGATAGTACGGCCCAGTCCACGCGTATATATAACTCCATCTTAGTCTCCACAAAGTCGCGGGCTGCAAGGCAGTCTGTGTATTATGTACATGTATAATAATCACGCTCGACTCGACGGGCAGTACCATATACGCGTGTATATACATATATATATATATATATATATATATATATATATATATATGCGCGGCTCGCGCTCACTCGTCTCGCCAGTCCGATCCCTCTCGCTCGCCGCTAAAAGATAAACGCGCGCCGGCGACTCGCGCATTCGGCTCTGGCGAGTGTCCGCGCGTGTATTTTATATAGCTCAGTTGCGCGCGCGCGCGGTACACGCGCTCTCGACTGCTGCACGTTTTATCCAAAAAACCGGTGAGTGATCGGTGCGTGAGTGTGTATCTATATGTGCATGTGTGTGTATGTGTCTCTCTCTCTCTCTCTCTCTCTCTCTCTCTCTCTCTCTGTGCGCCGGTGTTTTTATTTAATTGGAAGATCGATTGCGCGACGTTTAAGGAAGGCGGTGAAACTTTTCCGCAATTTCTTTTATACACATATAAAAGCCGATTGGGTAATAAGGGTTCGGAGATTGGTCGTGGCGTCATTTTTTTTTTTCACTTTTTTTATCACCGCGTGCAAAGAATCGATCGCGTCGTGTGTCAGTCGTTGTTGTTGGTTTTTCTTTTAATTATAAATATATAACGAATATGCTCGTGGTCTGAACTTTTCAAAATTTGTGGAAATATTGTAGCGTTATTCTCGATTGAAACGATTGAAAAATTTTAATATGTTGGTGGCGAAATTGAAAGTTTCCTTAGCGTCGAGATAAACATTTAAATTTTCTTGTAAAACACTGTAAATAAAAAGGACGCTTATTTCATTAAGCCTACGTATACTTTCTCCAGCAAAATTTTTGATCTATTAACAGTACTTGCTTTACCAAGGATAAAAAGAAATTGTAAGTCATGTGACTGAATTGATTTTAAATCGTTTAGTTATTTATCCTTTATACATATTTCTGTTCATGCACATGTTTTTTTTTTTTTTTTTTGTTATATTTAAGAACACGTTTCACTACTATCAATGTCCAAATTTTTCAAACGAAAGTTAAATCCAGTTTAAAATTTATTGACCTTATCTTAATCTTAGATAATATTTTAAATTTAATGGCTGATCTTTTTTTTGATTGAAATCGTGAATGAAAGCGGCTATGTAAATATATTTAATACTTTTTATTTTACAAATATAATACTCATTGAGGATACTTTCACTTTCAAATCTCTTTAAAGATGTATCAGAAGAAATAATTAATATGTATAAAAATTTTATTTTGTTTTATTATTCAATTCCTTTCAAATTTAAATTAATAAATATTTTTATCGGTCTTGTCCTTGTTTATTATCACCCCCCAAAGAACCCGAAGTAAAACTTATTAATAAAATAAACTTATTACAAACAATAAACGTATTACTAAAAATAAGTTATTACTTAAAAATATAAACTAAATTCTTTCAAATTTTAATGTTTTCTGTAAACAAAGATAAAAAGAGACGAATTAAAGATCTATTTCTAAGTTTGCTACAAAGTTGAAAGAAAGAATAAATTTCTTGTTCTAATTAAGTGTTTCTATACAATAGTAACATATATTGAAATATTTACATAATTTAGATATTACTCAAAAAATTAAAAAGATGAAAATATTAAATTCTCATAAAATTTTTACTTCATTCATTCTGTCTATCATTAATTTATTTATTAATAATTTACATTTTTTTCTTCACCTTTGTACATGTAAAGTCAATTATTTCATTGGTATATAACTACAATCGGAAGCTGTAAATTATCATATATTAATACACTCAATGCCGTCTCTGTGAAACTTTTTTTTTTTTATCAGACAACCTTGGTAAATGCATTTCGCAACAAGTGTCAGAAATGCTTGAGAATCAGTTTAGCGGCTTCGTGCATGAAATTAGCGGAGGTGCGATGGGCGGTTATTGTCGCGTTTATCCCATCGCGTAATAAGAAACTGAACCGTGCGAACGCGGTATTTCTGAATTTTGGATGAATTAAAAAAAAATACATACACACACACACAGTCTGCAATTATTTATCAGTAATTTATTGGGTAGATCGGATTAAAAACAAACAATATTTATTACATAATTTATACGCGCCATGATCTAAATTCGAGCTAAAAGGTAAATTTCACTTATTTATATTGATAAATGAAATTACATTACAATATAAATTAATTTTTTGACAGATCAGGGCAAAACTTATTCAAAGATTATATATTGTATGAATCATTTTACATTAAGAAGTATTACAAGGTTATCAAGGCGAAAACTTTAAAGGATTCTTGTAAGAATTTCAAACAATGCCAAATTTGTTTTTGAGCAATGAATATAATTTTTGTCTTGCTGCATAGTTAAATATAGAACCGAGAACATTTTATTACGTTCTTATGTTAAAACATGGCAATTCTTTGAATAATTACATATTTAGAGCGAGGGATTTACACAATTGAAAACGACTGTTAGAAAAAAAAAACAATGCTAAACACATAAATGAAAATAAATTCATTCAACGCGAGTATTTACTACTATCGCTTAAATCATAATTATCGACTCGTGAATTTCTCTCAGTTGTATGAAAGTACGATTAATATTGATAATATCTTAATCAAATCTAATTATACTTTTACAAACGTATAATATTACAATAAAAAGCTCCAAATAAGTAATTACATTTTTACAAGTTATATATTAAACGATTAATGAGAAATAATTTGTTAAAAAATCATCTGTCAGAATAAACAATTAAACGAATACGGCTAAGAGATTACTTATTATCGTTATCGTCCAGCTGCAGTCTTAACGAACTACCGACGTCCACTGCTACGGACCCAATTACATATGATCTATTTTATATATATTATTTTTATCGAATTTCTATGTATTATATCATTTGGGACTTTTACTTGATCTTAATTCTTATGACGAAGTATTTTTGCACTCTTTCAAAGTTCGAAGAAGCTCGTTATAATCATGACTGGAACGAGAACATTTCGACGCTTGTGCGCTTTGATTAGAAATATAACGAATTTGCTTGAAATTTTGCGTAAGCACGGGATATTCAGCGAATGAAGGGCGGCGACGCGATAAATAATTAAAACACAATACTAAGTTTATTTAATCTTTAAAAATAGACTTTAACAGCCCTTGAATACATTAAGAATAAAAAGGCTTAAGATTCTCAATAATAATATATAAGTAATTAACACAATGTATCGTAACATTATAAACTAAATTAAATAACTAAGAAAAAAAATGCGCAGTTTGTTTTCTTTTCATATGAACGTATAGATGTAGTTAACTTATTATATATATATATAATTAATAGAATTCCTCGTGGGGCGAAATTTGGTTTATTAAGCATACGACCAGCTTCGGATATAATTTATCTTGCTGTTTTTCTTTTAATTAAATGATTTCAAAACGAACTAAAAAACAAAGACCCATAGTCTGCTGTAGATTCAATCTTTAGCTAGATTCCTGAATGATTTCAATACATCGAATTCTGCTGAAGTTACAAATATAAGCAAAATACACAATGAATACTTATCCTTCTTGTGAAAGTTTTTTATTTATTTATTTGTGTGTATGTGTGTGTGTGTGTGTGTGTGTTGTCACATGTAATAAAAAAAGCGATTGCGCAGTTTAAAATCATATAATAGTTCTCTAACTGTCTCAGAGGAGAAATTCATAATCTCCATGCTCTGAATACAAATGTATATATCTAGGACCCATGCCGAAATTACCTGTATTATATCACAATCAAAAAGATACGAATCTCTTAATTGGCGTCTGCGCAAAGCTACGCTATTTTTTTGTTACCGATAGATTTACGATATCCTTTCCTCGTAAAGGCAACATTTGTAGCATATATATATATATATATATATATATATATATATATATATATATATATATATATATTACATACCTATACATGATTCTTTTGCCGGGACTTAGAGCAATAAAAGTTTTAATGCCCGGTGGGAAAATTTAACTCGCAGTTACGTGCACTAAAAATATTTTTAGTATGGCCTTAGATCATTGTGTATATATAGCGAAGGGTTGCGCGAAGTTCTGCTCCTGTTTCCACAATATTTATAACATTTTTCTCAGTTTCGTGTTTTTATACATATTTCAATCTGATTATAATTCTGCATATCGAGGTGTATAAAATTTTTTCTTTGTAATTTCATTGAAATTTCAATTCTTTGCACAATGGAAGCCTGTTTTGTTTTTTTTTTTTTTTTTTTTTTTTTTTTCGAACAAATATTATAAGTTCGGCAAATCTCGTATTATTTTCAATTAGAATCCCGGTGAGTATTTAAATTCTCGAATCGTTGATACGGACATTACGTATAGTACCACCGCGTGCATCCAACGAGCAATTACGTGTTGTTTAACAAGCGTCGCGGCCGGACCGGAGATCCCAAAGAAACGAAAAATTTTCGCAAAGAAAAATATCTATCTCCTGCTTAAATTATCATAGACATGGCGTTATATATATATAGATGGAGCGCGCGCAGCCTGGTCATATCGTCGCGTTAATTCAAAATAACGCGCGCGCGCGCGCGTATCATCAAACCCGCTGCTATACGCTACTCGTGGAATATATATATATATATATATATATATATATATATATATATATATATATATATATATATATATAGGTTTAATGCGCCGAGCCGGGCGCGCGTTGATTCGCGTGGTCGACGAAGAGTGAGAGAGAAAGAGAAGAGAGAGAGAGAGAGAGAGAGAAACAGTAGCAATATAATGAGAATAAAAGTGTGTGCAAACAAGTCGTTTCTTCATGATACATCAATTGATGATCTCGTACCTTTCCCCTCCCCCTTCGGTATTACAGAGAAAACATTTCCCCATTGACGCACGGGCTCCCGTGTGTGTGATCGCAACGTCTCTCGTTCCAATTTTCAGTCGATCTCTCTCTCTCTCTCTCTCTCTCTCTCTCTCTCTCTCTCCCCCTCTTTCACTTTCAACACCTATACCTATACGTTTTCTCCGAGATCCCGTGCGTGCATGCGCGTACGCGTTATTATAAGCGCATATATAAGGTCCGCGCGGCAAATGCGCCGACCCCGTTCCGATTTGGCGCGCGCTCTCGCGCTCCCTCTTACACGCGCGTCGCGCGTCTCGTTGCGCCTTTAAAACGCGCTTCGTACTTTTTCATTTACGCGTGCACGCATAAACGCTATTATATATATATATATATATATATATATATATATATATATGTATGTATGTATGTATGTATGTATGTATGTATGTATGTATGTAGGTATATAATATTATGCACGAAAGCCGCGAAAAGGCCAATGGCCCCCGGTTATTTCAGTTGCGCGGCGCGATAATACAATGGGCGAAGGTCGCGAGCAAACTCTTTCGAATAAATTACATCTTTTTTCTTTCTTTTCTTTTTCTTGTAAGATAATGTGGGCGTAAAGCCGTGCCGATACATAAGGACTTGAGAGAGACAACGTATCAGAGAGTTTATTTATTCACAAGTTATATATTATATATATATATACATACACACACGTGTGTGTGTGTATGTGTGTGTGCATGCAAGTTTTTTGAATTTCTCGTTTGGCATTATTATTTATTAAATTATTTATTCAAGCCAGAGGAAAATTTATATTCTTCGAAACCTGTGTTATACGTCCCTCGAAACCTATATTAGTATAGATTGGCTATACGGATAAACAAATTAATAGACGAAGAATCTGGTAGAAGAAAAACAAATTGATAATAAGGTATTTCCATACAATTATTTATATTTATGGAATGATCTCCCTCGTAGCCGGAGAGATATTCTAGATGTAAATTTCAATTCTTATTTTTTCACCAACTTTATACGAAATGGGCGTTAATCTTGCCCACGTCTGATCGTTAACTTTATCACCGTTTAAATTAGAATGGTCGTTGATTTTTCTAACGAGTTTCGTCAATTCACATTGTTCTTTGTTACGTAAATAGACGCTGTCCCATGATCTGGTATTTCTTTCGAGTATGTCGTACATCAGTTTGATTATTATTATAGAGACTTTAATTGTGACGGAATATAAAATTTTGTTTTTAATTTTCTGCCACTTCACCTGGTCTTTTCTATATAATTTTTGTGAATAATAATAAGGTCGTTGAAAATTCACCGAGGCATTTCAATCGTTTATTAATTGCATCTCAATAATATTTTCGGCTCGTTCGCTATTTTACAAATGAAAAAAAGTCGAGTACAGCCCCGATTTTCATATAATAATAAACTTTTACGAGTATATTATAACACATGCTAAGCCCAGAAGTGAGTATAAGACGAGCGAGAGCCTTCTTTCCGTATCTTCCAACTTTTCAAGTTTATAAAACCGTGCGTATATATATATATATATATATATATATATATATATATATATATATGCATGAATGACTTAATTTCATTTACGAGGTCGAAAATGTTGAGAAACACACCGACGTTGAGATTAAAATTCTCGCGATAATTTTAAATCGTCGTTATCAACGTGACCTCTGAATAATTGCGGAATAATGCTATGAAGAAAATGTAGATTAAAATGTACATGTTATCCATCTGTATTGTGAACGATGACATTTTAAGAGCGAATTAGCATAAAAATAAATGTTTACATAGTTATTTTTACTATTTTAAACTGCTGTGTTTAAAAACAAAAGGTTATACTACATCAATTTCTGTATTATGTTTATAGTACATATGCTTATATGGACGATCATTTATCCGAATAAACTTCACGTTTGATCAGGCAATTTTTTTTTTTTTACTCTTTTTAAATTCGAGATTCAATTTTTTTCTTTTCGTTCGACGCGTTGTATTTTATATATTAACCATATAAATGGCATTAAGTTAAGAAACTCTCAAAACTTTTTCACCGGTAGCTCGGTCATCGGTGTCTCAGTTGACAAAGAATTCACGGGTGACAGATAATTAAGTAATGCTCATTTCCGCTAGTCATATAATCCACGTTCGTCGAAGCGTTCTTTCATCGCTAGAAGCAATCTTTTAGTCTGTTTGTTGCCTGTTACAGGGGACTATTTTTATTTACAAAAACAAACCCTCGTAAAAATGAAAATACAACGATGTTTTTTCAATCTACTCCTATATTGGATAAATTTATTTAAATATCGATATAATCACGAATACGAATTTTCGCGTCGGCGCGCATTACTTCTTAAGCGTGTCAATTACGCGAGTAAATCCGTGTATTTCAATACCAAAATTTTCTCGCGTTATATTGGAAAAAACACTTATACCGACGGAGTGGACGCGGTAATACAACGAATGAGAATATATATATATCTATATATATTTTTAACTTAACTTTAAAAGACAGCTTGCGAAAGCACGAGCTCTTGATCCGAACGAAGTTTTGGCGACTGGTTTTTTACTCGATTTCCTTTACTCTTACAATTTTGAAAAATTCAATTCCAGTTAAAGACTCGAAGATTACATTATAAATGCTCCCTCGATAAATTTTGGAGGCCGCAGAAGAGGAGCCTCGCTTACAACGTCGAATATTCATATTTTTACCCACAACGAACGGCTTTAACCGTCGAGAGGCGCGACTGAATTGCCATTCGTGCGATGCGCACCGAATTATCGCAATTTTCCAATATCGTCCGTGGAAAGTCGTCGGAGTGCGTAATCCGGGGCTCGGGGCTCTGAAGAACCGCGCTAAATCGTCGGCCGGATTAAAATAACGAACACGCGGCCCTTATTGTTGTTGCGGCAAAAACGTGATTACAGCACTCGGACCCAAAAATTCGCACTCTGCGGCCGACGCGAATAAATTCCGCGTACGACGCGGTAAGACGGCGCCGATTTCGATTTCGCGCGCGCGCGTACGGCCAGGGCTAATTATTCGTCTCGCAGTCTTTTCATTCGTGATTTTTTATTTTGCCCCTCCGAACTGCCCGGCCCATTATGCCTCTCGGATTTCAAAAAAAAAAAAGAGCGCACACGCAGCCTCGAAAAGCTCGTTCTGTAATTTTCACCAATTCCGTCTTCGGGAAATAAATCAAATTGTTACTGTTTATCAAGTATATATAGTTTTCATTAATCGGTGATTAGAGCAAACGATATTCGTGACTCGTTGTTGCATATATTTTTTTCGGCAATCCAAGTAAAAGAAATAGTTAATGATAATGCGCTCCCATTATTAAACAATATCGTTCAATTTCAATCTTATAATCGAATTATTAAGCAATTAACGTAGGAAAAGTATTAGAAAAGATGATATGAATATAATTTATCATATTTATACATGAAAAATACGTTACTTTTTTTACTTCCAAACGAATTTAAAAGTCAATAATTCAGATACTTTCTAGAGATTAACAGAATTACTTCGAATAGCGAATAAATGCTAATATTTCATTATAATTGCCATTTTATTCATATTAATTATGTATAAATTCAATTATTAACACATTGCATCAAGATGCCGTTTGAAATTTCGAAATCGCACAACACGCTATTAATATAGATTTATAAATATAGATAAATTCTAAAGCTCTTCCACTAATTTTAAAATTAGAAATTCCAATATTATTCTCTATTATTAATTAGCAAATTCTATATTAATCTCCCAAAAGTTTCTACTCCCTTCTACGCTCGTAGAGCAGCGGATTTGCGCTCCTCGCACTATAAAATAGGTACATTATACAAAAGAGTTTTTCCAATAAGTGGTTCATTGGTCGGCGTGACTTAGCAGCCTCGCTAATCATTTATCAGTCTTGTGTCGTAATATATATTGGCCGTAATTTATATATATATACATATATATATATATATATATATATATATATATATATATATATACGATACGTTTTAAATATTTTAAATCATTCGACTTTTCAGCTCTGATTATATTCTATTTTTTAACTATTTTACTGTAGTGAAAGTAATCTTTATCGAAAGAAACAAAACCATATAGATAAATAACAGTTTTTATCTACGTATATAATTATATCTATATTGATACAACGTAAATATTCTACATTATTCATGTACACCATAATAATGATTCTTATACTTGTATATATACACATCCAAATGTACATTACTTAAACGAAAATTATGTAAATAAATCGAACGCCCGCGATGTATCGGGAGATTTTAATGAATTTTCTAAAACAAAAATATACGCGAATGATTTGTAGTTTTCGCGCTATTCGCCAATTCTCGCAACAGCCGGAAAAAAAACGGGACAGATTTCGGGTCTTCGTTCGAGACGGCGTGCTTTTAACGCGACAGTCGGAGACAATCTTCCCCCCCTCCCGCCCAATCCTTGAACTCGGGAGGAGGCGGATCGATCGTTTTTCCACCGATGCTGCGCCCCTGAGTGCCCGCCCGCCACGTTCTTTACTTTTTCGTATTCCCGAACGTGGACGCGAATTCCGCGCTGCCCGTTCGGCCGCGCGAATATTGGCGACTAGCGCGACAATGGAAAACGGCTCGCTCACACGTACGCAGCACTGCTTAGCCGCGCGTTTCGGCATATTCTCATTTGAATCCACTGAAGCCGTTAAAAGAGAAACTTTCTCAAATTCGGTGCGTAAGTCGTGCTTTTAATTCTGTGCAGTATAAAATAGAGATTATGATCGTGTATAAATTGATTTTTTTTTTTAACTTATCTCTATCGCTTTCAAATTTAAACGCGCGCATACCGACCACTGGACGATATACAATTTAAACTAATTCTGAAATATAATAATAATTATTGTAAAGTAAACATATGATAAAAATTGAAGAAAAAAAAATTAAGTTTCGTCCTAAGTCACTTGTTCGGTCTATCGATAAGACGACGATTGACGCGATCTCGGAGGCGCGACGTCGCAATATCTTACTTAGGCGAGCGCCAACAATAATGTAAAATAAGCAAAATGACGGTAGACGTTGAAGTGCGAATCGCTGGGGGAATTCGATCCCTGCCGGCCGGATCGACGATCGCGCAGCTCAGATGCCAAACGCTCGTAAACGCAACAATTACGCGATATTTTTTTTTCGAACACCCGACACGGGACGAGCAACCCCAGCAGCCCCGCCGCGCATCCCAGCTGACGCCGTGGTGGTGCCAGCGTATGCGGTTCGAGAGCGCGCGGGCGCGTGCGAAGCCGGCGCCTTACAAGAGAAACGACAGCCGTGGAAAATGTCGGCGGACGTCTGAGGACGACGCCCGAGGCGTTCGCGCAGACGCATTGCCCCCGCTGCACGCGATCATGGGAAAAATGCGTTTAAATAGTTCGCGTTTAAAGCGCGCGAGTACCGGCAGAGGATTTTATATATATATATATATATATATATATATATATATATGCTCACAGAAATTGTTCGAGTCCTTATGCAAAAGAACAACTCGCGCGCATACATAGGAGCGCGAAGCCGACGCGCGCATCGTCGGCGTTTCGCTGGCATTATATATATATATATATATATATATATATATATATATATATATATAATGTATAGTCACGAGAAAGGAGTCGCGCGACTTTTCATCCGCGGGATTTAATCACGATGGTTTTTTATCAATTAATACCCCCATCCCTGGCCCATACGCGCGCACGCGCGTCCTATTTAACATATACCACTCTTTCTCCCTTTTCACTTCGCATATAATTTGCTTAGTACGTATATTTATAATACATGTAAATATGTATATATGTGTATATATATATATATATATATATATATATATATATATATATGCGTGAATCGTTAATCAAAGGCTCTCCGCGGCGCGGCGTTAAGTGGAGCGCGATGAGATTGCCCCGCAAAAGCGGATAGATCGTCGCGGTTGCTATAAAGTACTTACACATATATATACATATACACATATATACATATACATTTATATATATATATATATATATATATATATATATATATATATAAGATTCACGCAAGTCTGTTATATGCGTTTTCTATTTGACTCCGTACATACCTAGGTTAGATGAAGTTATATAGGCTGTAGAATCGGTATTAATTACAATCAAATTAAACTTCGAATAAAACACCATAGAATTACCATATTTATATAATAATTAATTGATTAATTAAATATGTATTACAATAATGAGTTTATCATTCGGACACGATTTCTCGGTTAACGCAGTTAGCTGTCTCTGTCTTTTCATTCGCACCCTCGCTTATTCATAGCCTTCCCTATCATAATCCTTTTTAATATTCTTACCTGCTCTCACCTCTTCTCTTGTACCATTCTCACTCTTAACTCTCTCTCTTTCTCTCTCTCTCTCTCACACAAACACGCGCGCGCGCGCGCGTGCACACTTTCTTATCTATAACACCTACTAATCCATCGCATGTAGCGAAGTAAGAGTATACTATACAGCATGCATGAGATTTTTTACTTCCATAGCGGCTGATAAATCTGGTTGTGATGTGCGTATAAGTATGTATATATAGATAGATAGATAGATATATATGTGTTGCTGAATACTTTCTTTTTGCGTATAAATATAAAAATCCTTTGCTTGTATACGTAATTATTCATTTGCTGAAATTCATCGTCGGACATAAATAGTGCGAAATTTTTAACCGAGCGATAAATACATATTATTCCATTTTTAAATCAACTTCGTATTTTAATTACGACTCAATGTCAATGCCAAGGGGGGCTACATTCGTTCTCCGAAAGCATTGAACTCCCGTCAGTGAATTATTCGCAATTAATTCCAATTGATTTGGAAAAAGGTTATTTTAATTGAATTTTTAATCATTTTGAAAATCGATTGATATATAATTTGGTATCGGTGTAAATCAAGACGGGCGTCGCATGTAAAGGTCATCATCATTTTGTATAATGCTAATCAAAATAAGTAAAATAAATAATCTCAATTGATACAGCAATTAATTAATCATTTTATTTCATCGAAATATTTATCTATACTATAATCGGCAGTTTAAAATAAAATGACAGGCTGTCAAATGAAAAGTCTGCCCTAGATATAAGCGTGCTCGCCGTTTTCTTGCTCATTTCCATTTATTCCATCGGATTCGTCCCGCCTTTGGTCGATTTTTTTTTCTATATTTTCCATCTTGGCTAATTATACAGATTATACATCCAGTTAAATGTAATATTAGTGTATGTTATGTTTTATAATTGATTAATTATAATTTTGTTCCATAAAAAAAAATTGACACGTGAAGCCTATAATTGATAGTTAATTATAGTTAATCTTATAATCTTATAATGTGAGATATTTTAACGTTACTTTAACACGTGTAATGTAAGATATTTTAATGTAATTTTTTAGATTTTATCAATAAAATAAAACTTAACGGTAACAATTCTGGAACTTATTCTTATTTAAACATTACTTTTTTTTCTAATAATTTTTTATTCTAATAATTTCGTTCGAATCAGTATTTATAGCATTGATAAATATACATGATTTGAAACCAGATCGAAACCATGTGCATTCATTGGAAACTATTTAAAAATCCTCGATATCAAAGGAAGAATTTACGTACTTTGCGGGAATTGAAGTCAATTTTACATATGTCTGAAAACAATTCTCATTCGACATAACTCTTGATTTTATGGCTTCGAATTCAAATGCAAACATCGTTGTCTCAAATCTTCGGAAAATGTTTTCTCCGAAACTACTTCCGAAGTTGTATACTATTTTCCATTACATTCTTTATTAAATGACTTTTATTGAGTAATTTTTAATTTTTTTCGTACATTAATCATTAACAATTACAATTTAACAAAACAATAACAACAAGAATAACGATAATAATAAGAATGGCAACGATTTAAATAGCGGTAATAATAGCAAGTTTGTATAATAAATTGTCGATATTATATATCTTACTTCATCGTAAGAATGATGATCAAAATAGTGTAATGTACCTTAACGATCAATTTAAAGGCCAACTTAAAAAATAAGAGCGAATTATTTGTCGACAATTTCAAAATATCGCTCAAAATGATCGATGACGATTTTGATCTATAACAGAAGTCATACAACGCGCATTAAACAATATCCAACGTATACGCGCGCGCCATTGTGGAAAATGCAAAAACGGACTTTTTTTTTCGCCCCAACTTTTTACTTGCCAATTGTTTAAGGCGATGCTGCTGCGCTTCGTCACTCACGCCTGGCTCGTCATTGCCACGGCGTACGCGGGATGCCCGCTGAGCCCGACCGCCGAACAAACCTCCGATCCGAGGCTCCCCGGCGACGGAGGATACCGGATACTCGTCAGCGGCGAATACGATAAATACATCCCCAATGCGGTCTACACCATTGGTCTACGAGGTAACGAAGCCATTCCTACACTTTGGCTATTGCGCTGATCGCATATAGACTAGATTTATATCTATCTGTATTTTTTGTGCATTTTTTTTTTTTTTTTTAATAAATGTACGGTTCGGCAATGGTCAATGAATCAAAACAATCCACTATTTTTTAGATAAGGAAAAAGTAAATGTGCAACGATCTAGATTGGCAAGTATTTCGTTATAATAAATGTATTTTTCCGATCGAATTATTATGATTCCAAATTTTCGAGAAATTATTATATTTGAAAAATATTTAGGTAACATTAATAATTGAAATTTGCTAATTTTTTTTTTTTTTAATATTAAAAACAGTGTTGATGATCAGAAATGGAGAGTTAGGATATTAGTTACGAGATATAACTGCAAAACGTTGCTTCGTTAAAAATTCTTAAGGTTGCTCGGCTGTTTGCAAAACAACGTGAAGAAAGAAAAAAATATATTAAAATGAAACACTGCTACTAGGTCATTGTTTGTAATAGATTAAAATAAAAGCAATGTATATATATATATATATATATATATATATCCATGACTGACTACTGAAACGCGAAAATGAGTACAAAGACATTATGTCGACATATGTAACCAATTAATGACAAATTTACGAGCCGAACGATGATATATTTTATAAAAAATATAGGTTAAAACGTTACGATTAAAATTTTTTTCCTTGAAATTCTATAGGGATAGTCAGAATATTTGCTCATTTCGAAATTAAACAATTTTAATCCTATTTTATAAATATATTAACATAAATGGCAATGTACGATCGAGCTGGTTCTATACTTTAAAAACTACGCGGAGCGATTGACTCATCCGAAAATATCGAGATTGCACAGCATGCCCGTGATTGGATTTCTTACACATATGCGTTATATATGTACATATATTTAATGGAATTCTCAAATTCGCTTATAATAACAGCAATAATATATATATATATATATATATATATATATATATATATATATATATAAGGCTATGTTGTTAGATTAAATTTTTAACGAGATCCGAGATGAATGATGAATCTATACCACGTCTCCGGTTCAATATAATAATTTCCTTTGCACTCGTAATAGCCAATTGGATTTTCTATATGAGAAAAATTCCTTGTGCCATTTTTCATCGTCAATAATAGCTTAGGTTCTGGGTATTTTATATGTGAACGGGAATACATTTATACGTTATATATGTAATTTAAGCTTTTCCTCGGCCTCACTGTGACAATAATATATGCATATATACGACTTCGAAGCATGGAGCATTGACTGGTCATATAAGAGATGAATATATATTCGATTTTATTATTATATGTAATCATCGATTCCCCTGCACGAGCGTCCCTTGCACTATTATCACGGATCTATATAGCTTTTGATATGTATAACGCAACTACTACATTGCGACGATTATTGTAGTCCTTCTATATATACACTGTCGAACAAGACGCGATTCTCCAGCAAGTATGCTTCCGCTGAATCTTTAGAAAATGTTTTTGTGGAAGTTTGATCAGTTATTTATCGTACCCTGCCTGAACATCTTATATTATATAATTAGTATATTATATAATTTATATTTTTTATCTTTGGCACATGAATTTTTGCGCTAAATTTTCAAACATTTACTAATAAATCTTATTCACACTATGTATTATCTTTTTTTTTTTAAAAAAAAAAAGAATAAAACTAGTTGTTCAAACATTTTAACAGATATTTAATTTTATAGTATTTTTAACAAACTTCAGAGTTAATTAAATAACTATAAATTCTTTTGTATTTGCTCTCGAGCATAAAGTCACCTCAAGTATTCTCGTGTAACAGAAGTAATTATAGATGTCTTTGATTGTATCTTAGTAAAGAAATGTTAAATTATACAGTTTTAGTCAATTTGTTTTTACACCGATGATATGGCACTATATACTTATATTATATGTAATAACCTATGGTAGGTACTACCAATACTGACTAATACTACTTATAACGATTTCTTGATTGTTACAGTAATACTTATACATTTTTCAACGCGGACGCAGTTGAAATAATCATAGAAAGAATAAAGTACTTATTAGATTCAATTTTGTTTTCAGTCTTGCTTCTTAACAGTTCGTGTAGTATTGAAACTAACAGCTGGACTATTTCTGATATTAGATTTGTTTTAGATATGGATTTTATATAAACAATTGCGGTCTGCTACGATTGTAAATTTTTTAAACGTGATTATGATTTTTACATGTCTTATTATATTTATTTATCCCCATATTACATCATCCAGAAAAACAATACGTTATTATATATTTATTCATTCGTATATTTATTGCTGATAATTCCTTTTAATTATGTTTATTAAAATCTAGAGGTAAAGATAATTCTACTTCGTTCAAATACATTCACTGTTTTCTAATAATTTTTTTTTAACACAACGCATATTTTTAAGCAGTTTGTTAAAATTTTATCTTGATTTTTAAAAAGTTAAAACGTTACGGATTGTGCTAATTTTATCACTACATATAGCGGAATTAATTTTATTTATTCAGTCCATTTCACCATTGCACTGGATTCAAAATTATTTTTACCAAAACACGTAAACGTAACGAAACACCATTGACAGTGCCAGTATTTCTATTGTATTTTGTTTTCATTTTTTTTTTCTTTTCTTGAACGAGGTTCGGGCGATTTCGATCAGCTCCAGCAATTCCAGCGTTTCACGCTGTCGGTGGATTCCCAGCACGCCCCCTTCAATCCGGCGGCGCGCGTGGGCTTCTTTCAAATCTTCCCGGATTCGTTGTCCGAATTTAACGAGGAGTGCGTCAATACCATATCCGAGGCGTCCGATTATGCAAAATCCGAGGTGAGAAACTTACATCAGATTTTCAAGTCCATCCTTTACTATACGAGTAAATGAGTATTAGTGTAAAAATAAGTTTTTTTCCTCTCTCGATTTACGAATGATTATTTTAACGGAATTAGAATTGTAAGTATTCTAGAATTAATCTGTAAAAAAAAAAAACAATTTTAGGATGTGTGTATGTGAACGTCTGTAAATGCGTAATAGATTTAGATTGCAATACAGCATCAAAAGTAGAATTTTGATAATATGTAATATATATATATTTTTTTTCTACCACGATATTAACATTTATTTACTTATATGTTACGAAATTTATGATTTCACAATTTAATACATGATTAAGTTATTTTAAATTTCATTTATCATTAATTATAATATTAAACAATAACATTTTTGGAAGAAAATTTTTGCCATTTATTTTACAGATATAGTATTTTTATATATTTAATTTTTTCAAGATATAATTTGAACTCTAAATTTGAGAAATTATAGAATCAAAATAGTTTATTTTATATTGTTCATTTAAGCTTTTTAAACGTAAATTAACATATTTTAAACGAAATATGCAATTTTCATGAAAGTTACAAAAATAGTCCAATATTGCAATAGGTATCTGAAAGACTTTTTGATTCATAAATTTAAGCTCTGTTTATTTTTTGATTTTTATTATTTTTCAAATATTTCATTCTATAGAGATGATTGTTTTATTCTTTTCCTATCTATTTGTATCTTAAGTTATTTTCTTAACTTCCTTTGTCCCTTTAAATTTATCATTTGATTTGTATTTATAACATTTATTACATTTCTCGTTTAATTTCTGGAAATTTTATTTTCAATTTCAATAAGAATTAGCTAAAAATCATATCGTCGATTTTGTTATTTCTAAAATTTGAATTTGTTCATACACATACAATTTCAAAAATCATATATGAATTGTAAATTTATAAATAATCTGTACGAGTGAATAAATAATAGAAGATAGTGAGCGTTCTGCGAGTTCGAGAGAGAGAAAAAAAGTTACCATGTACAAATATGGATATTTGATGAAAATGTTGGGGAAAAATGTTTTTCTTTTGTTTATTTATTTTTTTCTTTTTTCTTTTTTTTTTTTTTAATTTGTTTTTGCGCAACGCAGGTGCGGGTAATGTGGCGAGCGCCGCCCGCTGGCTCGGGCTGCGTCATCTTCACGGCGATGGTGATGCGGAGCCGGAACGCCTGGTACGCCGAGGACGGCCGGCTGAGCAAGACGTTCTGCGAGATGAGCCCCAAGGAGGCCGAGAGCCTCGACGAGCTGCGCTGCTGCGCCTGCGACGAGGCCAAGTATAAAGTTCGTCGTTGCTTTCGTCTTTGCGTCTGAACAAATATGTATATACATACACACACACACAAATATATATATATATATATATATATATATATATATATACACTGTTTCTTATACGAATACGCGCACGTCAAGACTCGCGCGTAACGTATCGCGTATAATAGTGTTTATCTTTGCCCGCGGTTTCGCAAATGCACCGAGGCTCCTGCTGGTAATGGGCCTTTTAACGATAAGAACGCGACGTTGGGGGACGACGAAGTGCTAATGAAGGTGCGAAAGGACGGGCGGCCATTGTTTAAGAAGCGGAATATCTCGTTATGTACTTTGCATTCCGTTCATATACAAGTGTATATATTTGACAGAAGATATATGTATTTTTCTAAAGAAATCATATCGCGAGGAGCTAACTTTTTTTGAATTTCTTATATATATATATATATATATATATATAATATTCGAATCAGAGTTTTAAACAATGGGAAACTTGCACTTGTCAGATAAAAATATTTTTAAGCCACGTTTTAATACGATAAATGAAAATAATAACAGATCGCCTTTTTTAAAATAATTTTAAATTATTTTTTGGAGTAATTATCAATTATTGAAGTTACCCGAAAATTTAACCTACTTTCAAATGGACATTTGATGCGTAACGTCATTGACGAAATTCCAACCGGAAGTTAATGTATATAGATATAATTAGCTGCGCGAGCCCGTAGCAGAAATATAGCAATATAATAAGCATCTATTTTATTTTATTTGGAGAATTATGCGGCGGTATTGGACATTTGATTTATCAATATAACCTCGCAAACATTAACCAAAAATGTAATGTTTACTATTGCCTCACTACTTGCTATGTTTCGCCCATGCGGTTGCCATATCTGTATGCATAACTTATAGTCACACTTCCGTTTTTGTCAATGGCGTCACGGTTCGAAAAGCTTCGTTCGAAACAGGGTTCAATTTTCGAGGGCAAAAAATAGTAATTAAAAAATTACTGCGCCTAATAAACAAATAACTGTCGATTACGATAGGTTCTGTTTTATCACAAACTATCGTCTCAAAATGGAACTAGAAAAAGTGCGGGTTCGCAAGCGAGTTGTTTTTCAACAATTCGTCGGATTTTTAAGAAACGGTATAAATTAAGCTAGTTACACACGTTAATTGACCTTTAGCGTTGAAAATACACACGTATACATGAGAAGTCGCGTGTACCGCGTTAATACCTGTAACTTTCTGCCCAGATGGCAATGGAGGGCATATGGTCGAATCAGACGCACCCGAAGGACTTTCCCGAATCCGCTTGGCTGACGCATTTCAGCGACGTGGTCGGCGCGTCGCACGAGACGAATTTCTCATTCTGGGGCCGCGACCACACGGCCACGGACGGCTTCCGGCAGCTCGCCGAGTGGGGATCCGCCTCGGGTCTCGAGAACGAGCTGCGGGCCAAGGCGAAATACCTGAGAACCTACATTAAGGCAGACGGCCTCTGGTATCCGAATCTGAACGGCAATACCACGGCGAGCTTTAAGTAATTCTATCATATTTACATGTTTTTATTATTATTTGTCTTTCATAATTCATATATATATATATATATATATATATATTATATATATATATATATTTATTTATATTTATATATTTATAATTCTGCATTATATATAGATACATAAGATTATATATAAAAGCATATAAACGACAAGATAACTTAGAAGGAAAATATTTTTTAAGAAAATACATTTAGAATTTTTCCCCTTAAATTAGATAAAGAATATATCTTGAAGGTACTTTCAAGACGAACCTCTATAGCTACCAGATAAATCTAATTACTTACAGTGCAAAATAACTGTTGTATAAAGGTAGTGTCCAATATGAATTGAAAGTTCATCCTAAAAGATCGAAAAAAATTCTAATCCAGCAATTAATACTATTTCAATAACAAACATTCATACTTCCTGTAAATTCTAGTATTTATTAATGTTTAATGGATTTTTTTGTCGATTCTTACTTTTGGGGGGGGGGCTGAAGGATGAGAAATTTGAAAAATAGAAAAACTATCCCTAGTCTATCCGCAACTACTTCGTGGGTGAAAAATTACGAGCCTTAGCACTCTTTTATAGCTGCGCAATAAAACTTTAGTTACTCGCGATGCAAGTTAGCTTAAACTAGCGCGTTCAATGCCAACAAGAATCTGGCCGTAGCTAAAAATTAATTTACTTAGCAATCAATTAGCTAATAATAAGTCACAAATTCTTGGATAGTTTATTTTTTTCATTCTGCTAAAATTCTCGCTGCGGCTTAATAGAGCTGGCATACCCTGCAATCGATGCAAGTTTCGCGTATTAGACTTTAGGGTACATCCTATATATAATAGAATAATTTTCATTTGTTATTGTTTTGATTAGTATGAATATAATATAAAATTTTTAAGTTATATTTTTGGGTTTATCAATAAAGATAATAAGGTTTTGACACGACATAAAACCAGTCACATTTGTTAGCTGATTTTTTATGATTCCACTTCAGCTATATTAAGTAAAGTTTATCATTTTAGGTGTACAGTAAATTTTCTTTTCAACTAATAAATGATATACCGATATATAATGATATATATATATATATATATATATATATATATATATATATGATATATATTTTGTAAATGTTCGAAATTATCCTACAAGTATCATGACAGATCGGTAACAAATTTGGTCCAGACCGAACGAAGTGATTCTCATAAGAATCAAAATAAGTCCCATCTCATTCTTAATATGTACTACTTTTCTACTTACAACAGCAATGTAACTTTAATTAAATAGGATATACCGAGGAATTTGTTAATGAAACTTTTTACTTGTTGCGAATGTTTTGCAGAAAATAATAATATTTTAAACAAAAAATTTCGATCAAAGTTACATTAAAAAATGTATAGTTTTTAAATTATTGTCGATCAAATTTCAATTGAGCAGAAAGAAGAAATTATGCTATTTTTGCAATGTTGTTCTATCTGCAAATGAAAGGCAAAAAGTACAAGTTCTCTTAAAAAAAAAAAATTCCTACTCCACTATGTATGCAAGTTTAATAGACAAAATTAAAAATTTGTCGATAAGAAAGTATTATATCTTGGAACTAGGACATACATGTATACTTTGAAGGTATTGAATATTATCACACTCGATTTTTTTATATTAATATATGTTAGAAAAGATTTAACAACGTTCATAAAAAAAAAAAAATACAAATAGTTGTAGATAATACGATGGTTTATTAAATAATATGATCGATCGGAGGCATCTATCGGCCCGGTTTCATTCGATATTTCGAAATTCACAATTAGGCGCGACAATCGCGTCTTGGGAGATAAATGACAGTGCGCGCGTTTGTAAACAGGGTCGATCGCAAGCATCCTCTGCTCTCTCTGGCGTCGATGATCGGCCCGTCGCCCGACTGGGTGGTGGGCGTCAGCAAGCTCAATCTCTGCCAGCGCGACTGCACCTGGATCAGGAGCATGGCGATCGATCTTTATCCCTGGGACGCGGGCACCGACAACGGCATCACCTACACTGTCGCCCAACTCCGAGACCCGGCCGCGCGAGGCGATGAGGCCCATCACCACCATGTACCCGGAGGATCCGCGCTCGCCCTTCTACGACCCGACCGGCAAGCCGATGCTGCCCGTGGCCAGGCTGTACCTGGACAGGGAGGAGATAACGAGGCGCGGCTGCGGCGACAGGGATGTCGGGGAGGAGGCGGCCGAATTCCACGCCGCCGAGCGAGGTCGCGAGACGGAGAGACGTAAGTTTTTAGTGGCTTCGTTGAGGATACGATTTTAGGCAGTTGGCGCATTGTTTTAGAAAATTCGTTGTTGTTGCTGTTGTTGTTGATGTTGTTTTTTTTTTTTCCTAAGACCTTTCGTCGTTTTGATTTCGATTTTTTATTCCATTAGCATCTGTAATGTTCGGCTAACTGTAACTAACTTAAGGAAGTAATTGTAAGTGTACAATTTGACAGCTACATCCAATTACATTTGTATTAGTTTAGCAACATTGATTTTCAAACAAATTTTATCTATATGCTTGGATAGATATTAACTTTTGCACTCTTCATCGGATTTATTTTTAATCATCAGTGTGCACAGCGCCCATTCGATATTTAATAATCATCTTAAATGCGGTGTTTCATATAACTACATGTAGCATTTATTGCTTTGTTTTTTTTTTTTTTTTTTTTTTTAATGAAATCATCATGTGTATGGAACCTCCCTTGGGATAGTCATCTCATTGGTAATTTGAAATCATATCATTGTATGCGTAGATGTGTGAAGATACAGTATTAATGTATTATAATATAATATTATGTAATATAACTTATCAAAAGTATTAATAAATATTCTACAGCGAATTATAACATTATGTGCACTATTATTTTATTATATTTCTCAAATCCTAATATAATTCACTCAAAAGATTATCGTTAATATGCGTGCGCACGTGCGTTCGTGCGCGTGCGCGGTGTATGAGGATGTACGTGCCGTTCGTTTTAACTAAAATATGTATAGGGCATTTTTTTTTGTTTTTGTTTGTTTGTTTTTTTATTTATTATTAATGTATTTTATTCAGAGCTGCCGAATATCCATAAATCCAAATATTTGAATACTAACAGTTGAATTCCCGGGCTTTGTATTTAGAATTTTTATAAATTAAATCTCAAGAGTACGGATTGTCCCGACGGCTCGAGTATCATCCGTAGTATCTGAATCTCGCGGTCGCTGTATCGCAAAATTCGATTCAGATCATTTTTCGAAAAGCGAGACACGAGCATCCGCGGTATTTGAGAGATTTCAATTTTTTTTTTTTATTGATGTCTGGCATTCAGATCTAGTCTGATCATTCGGTTCCGTTAGAAAGGCCTCACGTTTGATCCTTGGAGGATCGGACCGGCACGCGACGCAACCTTCTCGTGTTAAACATAATATTTTTTTTTTTTGTAACAAATAACAGAATAACAGATCCTCCTTTTAATCCTTTTTTTTTTTGTAACAAATAACAGAATAACAGATCCTCCGTATAATGGCTGAACAGGTGCGAAGAACATCCGCGACAAATAACGACGTGGATTAATCCTATTTCATTGCTCATTAACCGATGAATTTGCCAATCTCACGTGCATTATCTAACAACCTCCTTACTCAATCATTGCGCCATTAACCAATGACGATTTCACGTCAGCTTGAAAGCCATCGGCAACAGTTTCGAACCAATCCAAAGATCCGCACCCACCCGCCACGCCCGAGCAATGATCTCGCGCCTCGAACGATTCGTCCCCGTCTGCGAGAGCGTTCGTCGGCTTAAAATCATCCCTCGCCCAACCGCCCACCCCCCACCATCCCCGTCCTCGTCCCGTACACGTGTTGTCTTTATTTTCCCGCTCGGCGCGCGCAGCGGAGTGCACGGTGACCGCCTACTCGGACTGGTCGGCGTGCTCGGCGACGTGCGGCAAGGGCCTGCGGACGCGCGCCCGCGCCTACAAAATACCGGAGCAGGCCGCGACGTCGGGCTGCAGCCGGCAGCTCGTGCTGAAGGAGGTCTGCCAGGCCAGCGAGGACTGCGGGTGAGTGACGCCGCTTTATGCGCCGTGTGCCCACGTATGTAAATGCATCATACGCAAACAGATGATTTTTTTTTCATGCGAAAGTGCTGAGAGCGCGCTAGGGAGTATATAAACGTGTAGATAAATACAGGTGCATTTGCAGTGCTTAAGTTATAAATTACGAGCTCATCGCGGTAGTTGATTAGCGTATTTTACTCATTTTTTTTTATATAATTATGTTGTTCTGTTGCAAAAGGAGGCTTATAATTAACGAAAAGCTATAAATACCGCCTGATTTAGCTTTGCAGTTTAAGCGTTCAGTGAATTGAGTTTCTGTAGCAACAACAAATATTACGTAAGAAAATATTCTTATTCATTGTGAAAAGAAAAAATCTACAAATACGGTATTTTGTGGATTGAAACGCGCGAAATGTAGATGATCGATAATGCAATCGTTGGCATTTTTTTTAACGAATAATTAAGAATCAGTCTATGCCGAAAAAAATGGAACGATTGACAATTTTTTAATTATGAAAAGTATATGAATAAAAAAGCAGATCTTCTATATTTTTTTCGAACAATTGCTCTTATCATTTATACGCTTACCGATATGTTACACTGTTAAATAAAAATTTTGTTTTCGATAAAGATCCATCAGCTTCGGTGGAATTCTTACCGGATTTTGATTTTTCTTTTTTTTTTTTTTAACGTCTTCACTTTATTTTATACGAGGTTGCACTTTTATTGATATATCTCTTTGTAGCCAAGCACTCTAATCACAAAATCAGAAACTAAATAAAATGCTATAATCGGTATTTTTATATTAAAATTAGTATTTTAAATGTCATAATGCATTTATTGTTGTCGACATATAAGAAGATATCATCCGTCTATACTATAAGAATTTATTGGCCGTATAATTATCAGCTCGATTATGTGATTTTTTTTATTAAAAACAATAAACGTTGTATTGGCTCTTTATCGTTGTATACTCAAAATATTCACTTAACTTTTCTTTAATCGTTTTGAAAAAGGATTAAATACCCATATAATAATTTTGTTACATATGTTTGTTATACATTGTACATGTATCAACATGCGCATTTATGTAAAAGTTATTTATTTAGTTATTTCTTGAGTTTAATATTAGACCGCAGGATAATAAAACGATATATCAAAAATGATTTTGATCGAGAATGGTTTTAATCTAAAAAAACTTTTGACCGAATCACCGTTAGAGTATTTAGAAGAAATTCGAAAACAAAATCTTTAATTCGCACCAGCAAATTCGTATACGCATGACCGGCCCAACTAGTCTTTTCGGAATTATAAAAAAGCTCCGTAAACTATTCGGAATTTCTAGGAAAAAAGTTCGTTAGCGATGCCAATTGCACTCATCTCGTGTATTCCTTATTGCATAAAACATAAATCATCTTTTTCAAGCAAAAAAAAGAAAGACTTTCGATTGTTCGAAATTTTACAGCGGTATAACTTTTTAAAGTATAAAAAGATTAAAACACAATTATGTGAAAAAGTAATTGTAAAATTATAAATACCGATTAAATTCACGTATGATGTTTATTTTTCTTTCATTGCGATTGTAAGACTAAGCAAAATTTACGCAAAATTTGGAACAGAAATGTTTCGTACTTTAAATTGTTCGCGTCTTAAATCAAATTGCATTGAATTGAAAGATTAAAAAGGCATTTTGAACGATCGCTCTTTTTAAGAGGTGAAACGAGCCTGGACGACAAACGGCTGATTGGCTCGAACGAGGACGAATGCGAAGTGAGCGATTGGGGCAATTGGTCGGAGTGCAGCGCGTCCTGCGGAGAAGGTCTCAAGACACGATGGCGCAGGCTGAAGCGTCGTGAAAACCGAAAGAAGTGCTATCACGTAATACTCACGGAGAGGGAGAAGTGCGCGCGGCCACCTTGCGCTGACAATAAACCAGAAAAACTAGAGCAGGCTAACGACGAATGTAAAGTAAGTGCTTTTTGTTGTCGAAAAACGCTCGATCGCTTAAAATAAGCGAAATCTTATGTAAAAAAAAGAAAAGCATCCCTGGTAGAAATGCATTCTATTTTTAAGGTATAAACAAGGAATTTTCGAATGAAGAGATACCTAGTAACAGGGTATCTTTGTTCGGTAGTAAATAGGAAAACATGTAACGTTTTTTACGGTCATTACGGCTGATTTATAGTTACATTTTTTCAAGCTATTTTTTCGGTATTTAAGGCCTATAATAGTTAGTTTCGTACCAATGTATTTTTGGTTATGACTAAACTTTATCTTAAAACAAGGTTAAGCGAGGTATAACATATGACCTCGCTAAAAAATTGATGCCGTTATTATGCTTTCTTATATGAATTCATTGACTTAATCATTATTTTAATTAATTAATTATAAATGTTTATCAAGTTCATTTCGAAAATTTTAAAGTAACTTATAAGTACGTTGGTTCTATATGCCTTATACATCTAAATTCATATACAACGCATTGACAATAGCTTACACATTCGTATACAATATATGTTATACTTATATGTGAAATCATAATCGAGCTTACATACTAACCAAGATAATATTTTACCACTTACGGGAATGGCAAATCATCAGATATGCCGTATGAACACTTTCCATAAATTCAAGTTACGAATTATAGCTATGAACTCAGCATGATTTTTAATTTAAAAAATTAATTTTATGTTATAAAAATTCAAAAATTTCAAATGATATTATTTATTTTATAAATAACAACCAATAGTTGAAGCCGGTATAAAATATCAAAGAATAGAATTTTTTAATGAATAGCTTCATGCGAAATTATAGATATTAAATAATAAAAGGAAAATATTTCTAAAAGTAATTTATTACGTATAATTTTTAAGATGACAAAATCGAACGAAAAGCAGACTTTATTATTACTAAGTCAACAACAATGTTATAATATTATATAAATATTAATTGTTAAATAAATTGCTCATTTACTAACCAGAAACAAGGTTCAAAACAACCTAGTTTCTACCTAGTTTTTAACTAGTTTTTAAACCTAGTTTCTACCTTTTTCTTAATTTTATTGACAACGTTCACATTTTGCATTCCAAGATTTACCCTGTTTCTAGTCACAATGATTGATTCTATTTTTACTACCCAGTAACTACTTTCCAGCCTATTAAAAATTGTTAGATTTCTTCCAGGGTATTTATTACAGTGATTTCTATGCTTGAAAAACCATTCTATTCATTGATTTTATTAAAAGTACAAATTATTCGTTTAACTAGTTAATTGTTCGTATTTTGATAAAAACACGCTCTCGGCAAATAATATCGAAAAAGTAAAGGATCTGGCGTTTTTTTGGCGTTTGAACCGATCAAACGATAATTTGAGACGTTTCTGCCTTCGAACTGCACGAGCTGATCGCACTGCTCGAGCTATTCAAGCCGTTCAAACGTTTCTGCGGCTCGAACATATCGATACGACGCGAGTTCTGTCGTCAGTACGCGCGACGATATAATCGGGGCTAAAAAACAAATTTTCGCGTTCAATAAACGCGGACAGCGTAAACGGCTCGATCAGCTCGTGCTGTTCGCGCTATTAAAACGGCTTCGTCGCTTCAAATGTGCTCGAAGCTCGTTTTAAAGTTCGATGAAACGTCCCAGGCTTACTGGCAAGGCTAGAAATATACGTAGATATATATATCTATATATATATATATCGCAAATCGAAATTTATTTTTGTAATTATAGCATTTATTCATCTGTACGTTCGAGAATGTATAAATAAAGAAAATGATCGTCTGTCATTAAAGGTTTCTGATTGGTCTGATTGGTCGCAATGCAGCGTTACGTGTGGTTCTGGAGTGAAAACGCGAACGAGATTATTGCTCGTTGCGCCAGAGCGCCGGTCGGAGTGCTCGAGGAAAGTAAATCTCGTCGAGCAACGGCCCTGTCTTGATCAGGCGGATTGCACTTTCGGGATGGCGACCGCTAAGGGTAATAATACATATTAATATATTATTTTGGCTTATTGAAAATTGAAAAGACGAAAAGAACTGATTGGTGCCAGCTATAAGTTCTTATTTGAAACATGCCATTGACATTTCGACTTTCGTAGAAAGATTGTTTTTATCTGTAAAATTTTAATACAATACCAAACAATAAGTATATGATCACAGTTCAAATGCAAACTCTATTCTGTTATTGATAAACGTCTCGACTTTGTCCAAATAAAATAATTTTATTTTTATTAATATTATTTTTATTAATTTTTTATTAGTATGAATTCTACCGACGGGAAAAAAGAATCCAATTCTACTTTTTAAAATATTATTTTTTAATTGGTATATAGTTGTGACTTGCTCAGGAAAGTTATTCTTATTGCCTGAACGAGGACTTTGAATACGAATGTCGAAACTTTCGCATGTTTAAAAGAAAAACTTGAATTCTTATAAATTGCACAGAAATTAGGTGTATATATATATATATTTTTTTTTTAACGGTCGGGGCGCTGCACGCGCGAGCAGCGGTCGACCTATGTGTCCGCGCGGATGTAAACAAGCCCGGACCGGGCTCGAGTTTGTTTCCTCGAATTCGGGGGCGCGCGTCGGCCGCTGCGTGCGAAGGAAATAAGGTTTTTTTCTGGACTGCAAACCAGTTGCTTCGGCGCGAAAATACCGAGCAGTCGCCTGCTCGAGATCTCGATCCCACAGCCGCGGGCAGCTCGCGTGGGTACTCGATTTTCGCGTAGTCCTGGCGTATCCGGAGGCGTTCCCGGCTACCGCACCGGGGCTGCGCCAAGCGCCCGAGCATCGGATCACCGACCGGGACGACGGACGAGCGGTGCCACGCGAGGACCGTCGGCAGCCCGCAGCACCGAGCCGGAGGGAGGCTCGACTTTCGGCGCGCCGCGAGGGTGTTCGGTCGCGTGTGCCGCGCCTGTTGTCCGGCTCAATCGGGAAAGTGCACGCCGCGCGCTGCTTTCCCGATCGCGTGTGCCGGTGTCGCGTTTCGCCGTCCCAGGCCGCCCGTCGACCATCCGTCGAGGTGGGGACGCCTCCCCGTCGGCCGACGGTAAGTACAAGCGGCCGGCGCTAATTTCTTTGCGGGCGAAGCGGCCAGGCTGGCCGTCGGCGAACGAGGAGTCTGCTCCCGCGCCGAGTGCGCGTGAGTGCGAAAGAGAGAGATAGAGAGAAAGAGTGGAAGCTGGCCTTCCATGGTCACCGCGGCCGCGTATTTTCACAAGCTTTTGTTATTAAATTTGAGTATATCGCTATTTAATCCCGTCGCGGATTCATTTTCTCCCCGTTTCCCGCGTCTCCTACCGAAGCTTATCCGGCGGCACCTGCCGTCCCAGCACGCGAGAAGCGCGCGCGCGCGCGATGTTCCTCCGGGCGGACACCGCACGCATAGGTAACGGGGAGGAGGGCCGCGCCTCGCGGGCCGCCTGATCATCGGTCCGTCGGCGCTGGGAATAGCTGAGCAGGACTCTCGTGCGCGTTCCGACGGCGCACCTCCGCTTTGTTTGCAGCGCAGGAAAGCCGGCACCCCGTTACAATATATAGATATATTAGTATGGTATTTGAAAATTACTTATAACTAGAAAATATTTTCCAGTAAAATATTGTAATCTATACTTTTCGAAAATGATTGTTCCATAAAAAATAAATTTTACTCCAATTTCATAAAGTGAGGTAAATGTTTTCAGTAGAACATAATATAGTTAGTTGTAAAAATAAAATGCTTTTACTTTAGAGAGAGAGAGAGAGAGAGAGAGAGAGAGAGAGAGTGTGTGTGTGTGTGTGTGTATATGTGTGTGAGATTTTTAATAAATATTTATTAGTCCAAATGTTTTTAACCTGAATTCATAGTTATATGCATGGAAAAAGTCGAGCCCGGACCTTGCCGTGGTTATTTTGAGCATTGGACTTTTAATGCGGAGAAACTTGCATGCGTGCCATTTGTCTACGGTGGCTGCAGCGGTAACAAAAACAATTTCCCCACATTTGCCGAATGCTCGAAAACATGCAATGTCGTAAGTTTTACATTCTATCTTATATCAATAGTTACTTGCTGTGCAAACGAGGTGTACGCTACGGCGTGATCCGTAGAGTGATTGGCCCATTATCCACTAAATAGATAGCGAGAACACGACAAAGTTATATGCTTTCATTTCCGCTTCATGGTGATTTACGGGTTTCATTTTTGTTCAAATTTTCCCCTATTGTGAGAAGTTTTATTTTTTATATTTTGAATATATCGCGTTTGGTTAATTTAACTATTTGAAATGATTAAAAAAATTATCAAATTGTGCCTTTAGAGAAGTATGAACTGGATCAAGAATTGTTAATTATTTTAAATATATGGACCTTTTTAAAAACTTAACTTAACCTCAAGATGAAAATTATTATGGATTACCTTACTTTTAAATTTTCAATATGTGAGTATATAAATTATTCTAATGATGGAAAATTAAAGTTAATTTCAATAATGCGGCTAATTATTCCACCATTGATATAAATTTATTTTGATTAAGTAGAATAAAGTAGCTTTAATTGCACTTTTGTCGACTGCTTATATACAAATTAATAAATATTTTCATTAGTCTTGTTGTTTTTTTGTATTGATGTATTGGTGTTAATATAAATATATATTGATATTGTTACGTATTATTATCGATTGATTTAATTGGACTGTAAGACCAATGAAAATATTTATTAATTAGAATAAAGAAGCTAATTGGTTCAAATTTATACATTTTAAACAAAAATTTAAACATTTTAATTTGATAAATAATTTTATTTCACGACACTCCGACCTTTTCCAGAAACTTGATACTAAATCTATAGTCGTTAAATTATTATAGGACAAAATTATTTTTAAAATTTTAATTTTAAAATTTTTAAAATAATATCTCTTTCTATTCATTCGAGACTATTATAATTTAAGTTACTTTTTTTTAGGATTGCATTAAAATTATAATAAAGAATGTAAAAAAAATTTATAACTATAAAGTAGCAGTATAAATTATGTATATTTAGAGATTTATTAGATCGTAGTATTTGCGAAAATAATAGAGAGAGAGAGAGAGAGAGAGAGAGAGAGAGAGAGAGAGAGAGATTAAATTAATTTCTTCCAATTTTCAAAGATAAGAGATGCCCTTAAGGGAGATCAACCGGTGGTTCAATTATTGAATCATCTGCCGCAGCAATCGCTCGATAATCATAAAGACCGACAAGAACTATCAAGTTCATTGTCGCCGCCGATCCCGGCTGATTGTCAAGTATCCGAATGGTCCGCCTGGACGCCCTGCAACGTCTCTTGTGGCTCTGGCAGACGCACAAGAAGACGTTATGTTTTGGTAATAATTTTTAAGCAACGTTCAATGTAATAGAGTCCACGCGGTATAGTAAATAAATGCCCAGCCAAGTAATATAGCAACGATTTATTTGAATATTTAAAAATGATGTTTTAATTTATCCTCGGCTCGATCAACGGACGAAAGTTCAAA
The DNA here is from genome assembly GCA_018907035.1 of Sycobia sp. Sy_11. NCBI lineage: Eukaryota > Metazoa > Arthropoda > Insecta > Hymenoptera > Epichrysomallidae > Sycobia > Sycobia sp. Sy_11. Next base: position 2,182,721 of record JACCIC010000080.1, on the reverse strand, counting down.
TTTACAATCTTGTCGCATTCTTACTATACTTGAAAATAAAAATTTCTAATTAAACTGAAAAATTCTCTAATAAAATCATTCTTATCTTTATTCTTTCAGAAACCAGCAGAAAATGGAGGGACATGTAAAAAAAATTTACAACGACACGCTCGATGTAAACTTGCACCTTGCAAAGAACATTAAGTTGCCATAAAGTACATTTTTATAAAAACGTAAATGTTTATCAATTCTATGTAGTTCAAATGATTGTTGACTCCTTTAGCTTACAGAAAAACAAGAACGATCGAAGTTCATTTTTTATAACGTTTAATGTGTGAAACGTACTTATACATTGTAAGTCTGTATTTCATCAGAAGTACTTATTTTGTAAACCCCATTTATTCTTATTTATATAATTATTCATTTCATACTATATTTAAATCATAGACAATTAATACTGTATATTTAATCATGACATAGTTAATAATGATTCCTCAAATTGTATTTTAGAGCATGGATAAAATGTAAATGGGTATAACGATGACTTATTAATAAGTACTTAATTGTAATGCCTTAATCTTAGTACCTGTTAAAAATATAAAGGATCCTCTATAATGAATATATTTATAAAATGAATTACATTTTTAAGTATTTTTAACGATAAATTTGCAATAATTCTATAAATAATAATTGTTCTTATTATTACCTGTGTGTCGATAAGAATTATAATTAAAAGAAAGGTACAAAATAAAATTGAATAATATAATAAAATGACGTTTTTCATTAATCTTTCATCAATTATTCATTACTGAATTTTTTGTTTCATAATTTTTGTTGACTATTAATTTCGTAGTTTTCGCTTCACGTATAAATGAACCACGAAAATTGCGCCAGTAAAATTATATTGGATAGGACAGAAGAAGAATTAAAAAAAAGAAAAACAAAAATAACGAATAAGATATAGAGATTTATTGACTGGTGCCCTGGTATAAAGGAAGGAAAAGAATTTGACGGAAATATCAATAAATTGTAAATAAATGAAGAATAATACGAAGAGAGTGAGTGTGAAGAAAAGTATTAAAAAGTTATATAGGGCATAACAGATTGCGGAAATCAATCAAAATATGAATGTAGATTATAGTTGGAGAGAGAGAAAGAGAGAGAGAGAGAGAGAGAGAGTTAGGCATTATTTGAGTAAAGATTGGAATAAAATTTTATTTTTAATTTTTCATTCATTACTTGTAGTTATAGCCATGGAAATTCGTTATTCGTGCCAGGTCGAAAAACTTGTCGTATCCTTTGCTCCGTTGGGTACTCGGCAAGGATAGTGTGTAGCTCGACTCTGGAGGCGGCGTTGCCTTGGATCTTTCGATCCTCGTCTGAATTCGCAGATAAGGCAGCGAACCTGTCGATTCCGCGGCCTACGTTAAATATAGCCCCTGAAGGGCGCGCGCGCTGGTCCCGTTTGATCCGTACATCCCTCCCGCCGTAAATCAGCCTGCTGCGAAATGTCTACGCGCAGCTTCGATTTTTCGAAAGTTATTTGATTTGTTTTTTTTTTTTTTTTTTTTTTGATAGGTAAAGTAAATTATTGAAGTTCTGAGAAATCAATGTCCGTCCCGGCGTTTATTGATCCCGCTATTCTCGAATAGACAAAAAAATACAGTTATTTTTCGTTGGACGGTTACGTATTTAAGAATCCAATGAACTGAGAGATTGTTCGCGTCGCGTCACAATGGAAAAAAGCCACCGTTCGCTGTACATAAATGATACGCCACTGCGCGATAATGGAGTTAAAATAACGCCTGATAGAAACATGTAATATCTGTCACGATTAGCTGGTAAATATTACAAATGAATAAGAAAAATAAATATCGACTGGCCAATTTCGCGCGGAGTTAGCCATGAAGGATTAAAAGGGGAAGGGGAAAAATTATTGCGCGGTACGCATTAAATTTGAAGAAGTATAAGAAGAGAGGACAAATGGGAGGCGTATTCAGGAACGGAAAGGGAAGCCGACTGATAAAGATGCGCGGAGCTCAAGTCAATTACACTGCGACCGACGGACTCCAAGCCTATTAATTTATATTATACTTTCAAACGGAGGTAAATTCAATGAAAATACGAAAGTTTACCTTGATCTTTTGAGACAAGTTAATTAGGTAAAAAATTTAAGAAATTATTTCGTATGTTTCTCGGAATTGATTCGGAAAATAAGTCGCTTAATAAGTATCGTTAAATTGTTCGAATTTTCAATATTTACATTTATACCTTTAGCTTAATTCTCAGATCCAATAAGATTGCGTTAAATTCATTTCTGCGTAGATACGAATAGGATAAAATTTATAGTAGACCGCGCGCTATAAGATTTTTATATAAATTATAGCAGCGTCGACATTCAGCCTTCGTTTAATTGTGTAATGGCTATTCACACATTAACAAATCGCAAAACGTCCTTTAATCGATAAATTTCGAGAAAAAAATGTCAGATTCTTTTGCAATATATAACAATTCGTGTTTTTTATTTCATCTATACATTGTCGAAAATATTTTTACATATACGTTCCTCCTTTCAAATGTTTCAGTGTCTGTTGCGCACCTTACCAACCAACTAAACCTAATTCTTATCAAAATCCCATCCACTCCGCATCGGCTCGGGGCTCTGTCTGTGTAGCGGGGAAAACCTATGATGATCGTACCCGGTGGATTGAACGCCGATTAGGAAAACCCGCTCCGGTGCGCGCGGTGCATTGGAGCAGCTCGAATTCGGTATCCGTTTTCTATTTCGTAGGCTCGCGTACCGAATTTGTCGGTCTCGCGGCTTCCGCTCGCATTGTTGCGTGTAAGAAGAAGAAAAAAACACCCAAGCGATAAATAAAAGGTATATCGGCGTCCGCGTGGTCATCCACCCAAGCAGTGGCCGCGGCGAATGCTGCTTAACCTTATTTCTGATCGCCCGAGGTGCGCTCTCGCCGCTCGACCAGCACGTGCGTCAGTTTGTTTACTTATAACTTGTTTTTATTTTTTAATCAAATCAATTGCTGTTAATATTTTTTTTAATTAAAACGTTATTTCGACTGTGGTGAAGGGCCATTTTTTATGTTAGTTAGTCCAGCATCAAAATAATTAAATAATATTACCTTATGTAAATAAATAATAACAATATTCATTTATTGTGAGAAGTGTAATTATAACCATGTTCTTTTTATATTTCTTTTCAAAACTACTTCTACTTCAAATATCGAATCAATTCGGAAATAAGATAAGTACTATAAAGGAAGTCATTGATATAACAATCAAATTATCACACAAAGATTTCAAAAAGATAATTAGTCGAAGAGATATTCATTTTATAGATAAAGTGATTGCGGAGAGAGTGAATCAGATTTATAATAATAGTAGAAAATATAATATGAAAGATAAAAATAATAATAAAAGCGTAGTGTTACCATATGTAAAGAATTTATGTAAAAGAATCAAAAGTACTATCAAAAAACATAATATTCCTGTTTACTTCAAAAATAATAATAATATAAAAAAATTATTTAACAACTGTAAAGATAAGGATGACAAATGTATGAAATCAAAAGTAGTATAAAATAAATTGTAAAGATTGTGACAAATATTATATCTAACAAACAGATAGATACTTAAAACGAAGTGTATATGAACATCAGTTTAGAAGAACAATACTTTGAAGTATTCTTTAGATTTTGAAAATATAAATATTGTAGAACAAGGTACTAAAAGTAGATATAAAACAGAAGCTCTTGAAAATATTCATATTTTGAAAAATCGCAATAATGTAAATTTAATGTTAGAGCCAGGTAAATTGGACAACACTTATCATTCTTTAGTAATATAAAATTATGTATGAACATAAAATTTTATTTTACATTCAAAAATCAAGAGTGTTGGGAGTTCTTTAAATATTATATATAAATTAATTGAGCGATGGAGGTGCTTATATACTAGCATGATAGATTTTTATTTTAGTGTAGTCCTTAAAGACAAACCGAAGCGATTCGAAACGTCGGACATTCAAGGTAAATTTAAATTTAAAATGATGGAAGCAGTCACGTTGTCCTTTACTAACATAGAATACAGATTATTTTTATTATTTTTAATTTTTAATGAAATTAAATTTTTATTTTCTTTTTAGTAGTATTTCAATTTCATATTCTACGAGGGTGACTATAAACAAGGACAGTCTGACTGTCATTATATTGTCATAGTATATTATTGTACAAAGACTGTAAGACTGATAAAAATAGTTATTAAATTTTAATAACGAATTTTATTTTAAATATCGAATTAATACTAACGAATTTTATACTAACGAATACTTGGAATATTCATAATTTTTACAATACCTATAAAAAGGATAATAATATATATAATATACGATTTATCATTCCTCGATATATTCTTAATCTTTAGACAATAAATTGACAACGAATAGATAGAGTACGAACAATTTACCATTATTATTCTTTATTTGATGCTTTGGTCTAAAGCATAGTTGAAAAGGAGTTCGAAAAGACCGAATATGCGCTTTGAAAAGATGCGGTTGTTCCTTCTGGATCAAGATTTTATTTGTGAGAGAATGCTTGGATTAGCCTCTAAGCAAGATTTTTACAAGTATTAGTATTAACGGCGTTCTACTCACGATCTCGCATATTTCACAGATACGGAAGTCTAATCAAATCAAATTTCTTTCTAAAACGAATTACTGAATCAGCATCGTTTTTAGTGATTTTTCATAGTACTTAGTAGGTTTCCTCGTGTTTTTATGTAAGAGAGAGGACTTCTATTCGCTTCATTAAAACATCAGAGATTGGAATCAGCTTAAGCGTTCCAGAGTTCTTTTTTGTAACCACTTCGTTTTTATTTATTCATGAATAGTCTATTGACGTACTTGACTTCCCAAATGTTTTGAATATTATTTAAGCAGATCATTACATATCTATACATAATTTTCTTATGCATATCTAGGGTAGAGAGCAGTAACGCTTGAGCAAACAATCTTAACAGTATCGATTTGGATGATTGCTGATTTTCTAAGCTTCAAAGATAAAATTACAACTATATAATTTAACTTACGTAAAATAACTGCAGAAACAAAATTATCCGCATCGACCGTTGTCTAATTCACATTTATCATAAAGGCCTTCGTAACTACTTTTAAAAAAAAAGTTTAAGAGGATTCTTCATAGTATACGATTTTTTTCAAGTATATCACCAAAATACTATGCTGACAGCTTACATTTAAATTACTGTTTTACAGCTTTTGAGATCTTATATTTTAATACAATACTTTAACGCATGTAAATTCATATATTTTATTTCGAAATTGTCTTGAAATAAACAATTCAATAAACTACCATTATGGAGGCTCATTGACAACATTAAAATGAATCTTTCAACCGCGTGCGAAAGAAATGGATTGTGATTATCTTATGGAATATGATATGTAATACAATAATTTCATAAATCCTAACGTATCGATTAAAGAAGAAATATACTACAACCACTAAAATGATTAAAAAGCAATATTAATTAGTTAATAGATCGAATTTTTTCTTCGATTTTCGATCTTGTTGGTATACAATGCTAGACTGCATACTATATTAATAAACTAGAGCATAAACAAGTCGTATATTAAAGTTGAAACAGGTTCAATACATTCTATATCCAGCCGAATATTGTAGTCGCATTTCCTCTAACTAACACTTCTTCCACAATTTCGATAATTTTTACATAGAAGAGCAATTTTAATCTTTAAATTCAATTAAATTTGACTTATTGGAGTATACGCGAAGATAATATCATCATGGTATTGTAGATCTGTAAAAATATCGTATCCATTGTATCTTTCTGATTATCACCTTTTCATATCAACGGAATACGCAAACGATGATCAGAAATGTACCAATTTATAAAAAGACACAAAAAGAATGAATGAATGATTGAATTTAAAGGACAAATATTTGTTTTAGATGATATTCATAAATTAACAGGTATATGAATAAAATGTATAGAATAAATAACTTTTTTACTTTCACAAGAAAAATGACGTTTTTCATGAAAATGAGCTCTTTTCTACACCTATGATTATACCAAGTATATAAAGATTATAATAATTACTGCGGTATATAAAGGTACACTTGATAGTATTTGTCACAAGACAGTTGACCATTTAGTAAAGTCTCATACTAATTTTTAGATAATTTACAATATCTGTAGTGTTCGGAATAAGGCGTGCAAGCGGATAAGAAGAGAAAACAAAAGTATACGATCGTATATTGCCGTCCGCTCGTTCCAAGGTTTCCCCGCTTTTACCATGGCTTAGATAATCGAATATTTCGTATATAAAAAGTTTTTTTAATTTAAATCGCGAGTATTACTTTCGATTCTTATTGCCTACGCCTTCATTGTCGCCAATCGGGTTAGCACTACGGGAGCGAGAAACTATTTGCTCATCTGGCCAACGCGTGCTAGGTGGACCTTTCTCCCATTGACTCGCAAGCGGGCAGATTGAGGATCCTCGTTTTCCCTTTTATGGCCACCAATTTACAGGAAGGCGATCTAACAGCGCGAGTGCCTTTCCATCCCGTCCGCGAATCTGTACGCTAATGACATAATGAGCGCGACCCGTCGTTATTTCTCTTTCATTTAAATTGGAGCGTATGCGTAGGCTCATCTGATCTTATATTATATTTACGCGTGCATATATAATCTTTTATATACATAAATACGTAGAATACGCGCATCATATATTTATAGGCATCGATACCGTATATAATGACACTTACGAACCAATCCTAACATATAGTTAATTATCAATCTAGTGTACTCAAATTAAAAAATCGGATTCATGATGAACTTTAAACATTTCAAAGAAATGAAATGCAAGAAAGAAATCGTAAATTAAGGAACAAGTTGATAAATTAAGATCGTCTTCTCAACTCTTCCCATACATCGAGTTGACATACGTATGTATGTATGTATGTATGTATGTATATATATATATATATATATATATATATATATATATAAATAATTTACCGCACAAGCAAGCGGTATTGAACCTATTTGAAAATTGAGAAACCGCTTCTACTTAAATATTTGAACTAAAACGCAATAACGCAATATTTATTAATGTATAATTTATGATCAGATATATAGGCTTTCGAAAGTTTACTTAAATACGAATATAAAATAGATGTAGAATTGTTTATCTTTCAAATTAAATTAGTTTTTTTGGAGTAATTTTCTTATAATGTAAACTATTCTCAAATCCTTCTCCTCTATATATTGTCTTGTAATTCAAATTTCTTTGAAATGTATTTGTTAATTCCTAAATGATATATTGATACAATTATTAGATGTAATGCCACTTTTTCTACTTCCTTTGATATCCCATAAAGATTCAATGTGTATCCAAGCTTATTCAATATTTTCATAAACCATCTATCTGCTTTCCCTCGATCCCCTTTATGTCTATATCGTGTACCTATCGTATCTAATTGATATAAAATTTTTTGATTCTATCACGTATTCATAATTATGGCTCCAATCAATAAATTAACGTTCAATGGTTCCAAGCGTGAAGCTTGCAATATCATTTACTCGTTTAGAAATTTTAAATACTTCAGAAAGAAATTATAGACTGTGCAACGAGATTTTGATGTCGATATTATTAATAAGCCTCAAAATAATATTCAGAAATATTGTTACAATATTGATATTTAATTTAATAATATAATTTAGTCATTGTTAAAATTGCCATTGGGTTTAAATATTGTTATGACAGAGTACAATTTTTAGTTTTTATGATATTTGTACTTTACATTCAATTAAAGTTTATTTCTTACATTTTGTTGATTGTTAATACGAATCTTTATTATAATATCATCGGGCCGTAAAATCTATCAATATTATCTAAAAAATGAAAAAAAGAATAAAAATATTTTAAAATAAATTTGAACGAGCTTGCCAATCAAATAAATCCAGTAACTTGTTATTAAAATTACGAATAGTACAAATTTTATTTAATTTAATCATTCAAAATAAAAAGCGAAATGTAAAGAAACTGACTCCTATTGAATTTATTGATTCGGGTGAAACATTTGAGATTCTTAATCCAAATGCTAATATTATGATATAGAAACTAATTAAAATAAAGATAATTTCCCTTATTATAATGCTAATTTAGCACGAGTGAAACATTTTTTTATATATAGAGATCAGTAATACTAGGATTTCTTAAGGCATAATATTGTATGTATATGAAACATTAGTAGTATACCATTACACAAATTGATAATTATAAACAATGGTAACAGAAAGTTTGATCTATAAATTAATTTTATATATCTTTGTTTTCTTTGGTTTTTGTTTGTTTGCCCATGGTAAGTATTTTTTATTTGAATAATTTTTTATTTTAGTGTTAATTCGATAAAAATCATCGTTTAAAATGTTTATTCAATTTTGAATAAGCTGCCTAAAGCAAGCTGCCTAATTCGTTGAAATAATTGCTAAATAAATGTGATATTACATCAGTACATATAAGAAATTATTGTAAATTTCATGAATATATTGCATAATAGCAGCATATATTGGAAAAAATATTTGGCTGCAAAACTGTATTTATAATTATAATATAGTACATTTTACTTTTGCACTTTAGTTTCAGCTTTAAATAATGAAAGCATCCTTGGTGGCATTACTGCGACTCCTATTGATTTCCGGTATCAAGCTGCAATAATAGGGTTGTATAATCGAACAAGTGAACATATATTACTAGGTGGCGGTGGAATCATTTCCAATAAATATATTTTAACTGCTGCTCACTGCTTTCTGAATAGTGCGAATCAAATCTTGGATCTGTCGTTTTTAGTCCGATTAGCTACGATTGATTTAAAATCATCCGATGGATATATGTTGGAGACAAACGTAATCCATTTTGCCCAATACGATCCCATCACCGGGATAAATGATCTTGCAATAGCAGAGGTAAATTGTGTCATGTTCTATATAACACCGCCTGTATATCTTAAAATAAGAATATCAATGGGACAAGTTCACATTTTCAAACTTTTCATAAACAATATTTTTATTAATATCTCTATGGATTTCATAAACAAAAATAAGAAAAACTGATGTCTTTGGATCGACTTCGAAAAAAGACGAGTTTCTAAATTCAGCCTGTATCTACGTTTTTTTTCATATTTTTATAGAGCAATCTTTTCGAAACTAATTTTCCGATTTGAATGAAAGTTTATTTTTTGGATTTCGAAAGTTAACATTGAATTGAAAACATTCCTTGGCGTATTACTTTCTTACTTTTGAATTTCTTTTGAGTTTTGCAGAATATTGTTTTTAAATTAATTTAAATTATTTATTAGTACTTATTTAAAAGATCATGTATAATAATATTTTATTATTTTATCCGAGTATTGCGAAATTTTTTATACTTTTTAGCGCAAGAAGTCGGACATGAAAAAAAAAATAATAGGTTTTGAACATGGATTTGAATGTTTTAATTTGAAAATAGTTACAAAAATTATAAAATCTAAAATGTTTGTGTATATCTACGGGAAAATTTAAGTTATGAAACATAAATTAAACTACCTATTCGTTGCACGATCGCATAATTTTATAAATATAATTTCTCAGAATATTTTTAATGACGATAAGTATCTGTAATCGCTCACGTCATGGATTTTTTAGATTTTAGATTATTTAGATTTGTATATTACTGTAGTTTATGGAGCTGTGTACTACAGTTATAGTCACTAGCTTGATTATTTAGTATTACTTAAACGTTGCGAACTATAATTTCCAGTTATTCTGTGTCTTTCTCATTATGTTTATAACATATAGCGCATTTTATCGTAAAAAATCTATTAAATATCATAAAATATAGTTTAACTATATGAATATTTAAAGAGTTTTCGTAAAACAAATTTAAATGAACTTTTATAGAATTGCATTTTGTAAATCTAAAACATAACAAACATATTCATTTCTAGTTGGCAGGCGAATTAGATTTGGATTTGAATTCTATATTGACAAAGGTCTCGCTACCCGATCCCAATCAATCATTCGCAAACAGGTATGGTAAAGTAGCAGGATATGGATTTACTTGGATGTCACAAAATAGGACATCATCATTGAGCACTTCTGGTGGTACAGATTCTAAATTGAGATACGCAGACATTCTTATTCTCTTAGATATCGTCTGCACAGATCTATTCGGACAGTTATACCATTCCGAAAAGCAAATTTGTGGTGCGACGAAACTTACACGGTGGAATACACAAGGAGGTGTTTGCGAGGTAAGTGATCTTATACTTTAATATTCAATTATACAGAAACGTCTTAATTTAAAATAATAGTATATAATCATAAATTTGAGTTCTAAATAGAATTTAAAATCACGTGCAATTTAGATTTTTTTCCTTTTGTTATAATAAGTATTCATAAAGTTGAATCTTAAGATTCTAATGAAAAAAGCTTATTAAGAATAGATTCTTATCAAGTGATCGAAAAATCAGATATATTACTGGAATTTCTCTCAAAGTCAAAAGTAAATAACTCATTATTTTTTATATTTATCTAGTCTTAAGGTATAGCAAAAAAAAGATTTTTTTAGTAAAAAATAGATCGTATATTAACTTTATATATATATATACTCTAACATGACCATTTGAAAAAAAGTAGCTAATCAGTCTCCATCCAAACACTTTCAAAAATTATCCGAAATCAAAAACTCAAAAAATTTTATTCATTGTACAACATGTACTCGATCTCGCACCCATAATATAAACGAAAAAGTCAAAAATAAAAAATACTGAATATTTGAATTGTTTTCCGTCCTTATAAGAACCATAACTAATAATAATACCATTTAGCTTCAAACTCCGATAAATTTAATCTTTTCTAAAATAAAAGACAAAAAAGGACATGCATCAAGTTTTTTAAATGTCGTTAATACCGCATTGAAAAATCTGATTTTTTTCCGGATATTTTAGGAAAAGCTCTTAAAAATATCATTAATATCATACCAGTATGTACCGAGACAATTGTCAGTATTTTCATATCAGATAAATATTAAGGGATGTTGAATATTTTACTCAGATGAAATTTAATTATTTCAATAGACAGTATGTTGTCAATTATAACTACATCTACTTCTATTCAACCCGAACTTCGATCGAAAATAAACATACGGCGACGCCAATATATTTATTATCAAGTATTCGCCTAGTCGTTATGAAAACATATTTTACGTATAATAAGCTATCAAAAAATCGATTTTTTAGTCGATCTTGATGAGAATCTACCCTTAGATTAAATAAATCGTTTCCTTTACTTTTGTATTTATATGAGAATTTAATGCTGATCAATATTTATTGTCTTTTAATATATTAAATATAATAATATAATATATAAATATTTTATTTAAACAATGGAAGTTAAATTATTTTAATGCGAAAATAATAAATAAAAACTTAACAACCAATGAGTATTGAATTTATACGATTGAATGCTAATACTCATTAAAATATTGACTATATTAATAATATCGTACATTGGATTACAGTTAGATGGTGGAGGTCCACTAATTATTGAAAATAAAATTGTTGCAATCCTGAGTAAACATCATTATATGTGCAATGATAATACTGCTGGAGCCTTGTATACAAAAGTGTCGGCTCATTTAATTTTTATTGAAGCCATAATATCTGGGCAAACTACAAGCTCGTGTGTCTACCATAATCGAAAATTACTTTGAAACTACTGAAAATTTATAAACAGTATTACATAAACTCATTTATTTATATGGAAATATCCTGATTCCAATTTACTTTGATAAAAAAATGAAATATTTATTAAAAACTGTTCATTCATTTGTTATATTCATTGTTCTTGTGTTTAATTAAATGAGCATCATAATACAAATAATTCATCGATCAATTAAAATTGTAATTCTAACCAAGAAATTAAATTCTTTAATTATTATATTAAAGAATAATTATAAAACTAGTACAGGTTCAAAAAAGTGACGTTTGAGCAGCTGAATCCAAATTTGTCATAAGAATAGAGAGCCCCACTGGCAAATTTCGCAAAAAATTAAAATAATTATTTAAGGCTCTTTAAAAAAGTCTACAACGATTATAAATAAGTAGCTAGTAGCTTGATGTACCGATTGAAGGAAATAAAAACATCGAGGAGGGGGCGCTCATGGTCACCTAAAGGGCAATTTTTGAAACGTCTTCTATTATTATATAAAAAGCCAAATAATTTGTCAAGGATCTGATAAGTAACTTATAGTAACTATAAAAGTAAAAGTAAAATCATGCATGATACGTGAGAGAATTTAGATTCGTGTTTTTTTCTTCTTCGTAAAATGAAAAAGATTTATATATAATTATAATAATTTAAATTAGTATATAATTTCATTTATTTTTAACTTTTTACATTTTATGTAAGTCAATGTAATTTTCCTCAAAGATTTGTAATTTTCTAGTTACCGAAACGTTACAGTATTTGCACAAAACGAATAAAAATAACCCTCTTTGAAATAAAAGACCAATACTAGAATTCAACCAATACTAATCAGTTGCATCTCAGTATACGAACAACTTATGACAGTCAATAGTGAGCGAGTTGCAACGCAAAGCGTGGATTAATACATCCTTGATACATATACCTCATATTTATGAATATAAGGTACTTCATGGACTGTCTAATGACAATCAAATTGTGAGCACTCGCATAACTGAACTAGACTACTCCTGATTTGAGTATAGGTATTCGTCTCAAATTCAGCAAGTTTTTTTATCTTGGTTTCTAGAGATTATTTCTCGGTTTTTGACGGTGAAATGTGTAATCCTCACTCATTCTTGTTACCTGTGAATAATATATTTATTATAATATATTTTTTTTGTCTCAATAAGTACTTGTAAGGAACTTTTTCTCTCTTACATGTTATGTATGCTCCTTTTAATTAGTCGAAGACTATTTTTCCTTATGCATTTTTTAATATTGCATTCGTCATCAAACACGACTAAACCTTAACTTCGTTACGTATACTAAATTCTTAAAAGGATCTTTATAAAAAATTGTTTTTAATTTTAGTTTTTTTTAAAATTATATTTTTCTTTAATGTCCATCAAGTCTCTAATAATATTGATGCCCTATGATTCTTAATACTGACTCTTAATTTTTTTTGTTCTTCTCTAAAATCTTAAACATTTTCAGCCATATAATACAGGTTGACATAGAGAAAGCGTAGCTTCAAATTTAAGAAACTTCTTAATTCATTGTAATCTTCTTTCTTTCGTCTCTTGTATAATAAGCAGAATAATCTTAGAAGATTCTACTAAGTATTGCTTTAGTTCATTCAGTATGCTATACTCTACGAATTTTCTCTAGGGCCACTATGTCGTTACGTAATGATTCGATCCATGATGTATGCTCCACATACAGAAGAAATATAAATTCTTTATACACGTAAAATAAAACAATTTTGCAGATCATGTGAAGACAAAGAATACGTAAACCAGGAAAGTATTAGGCAGTCTATCTATTTGTACATCTAAAGGTAGGGCTCAATTGTTTCAGATTTGTAATAGTGGTTTTGAGCTATGTTAAAGCACTCATCTTAAACTGTTTGAAATATCAGTTTTCTAACACAATTATTTTTTAACGAAAAGTGAACATGTTTTACGTTTTTATTACCTTCACAAGAGAATCTGGAGGTACTCAAGATCATATAGAGATCTAGAACTTTGCATCGTATTTAATTTCATTTTGTCTTGATTTTCAAATCACCTTTCAGACCGTGTCAAAGTCAAATCCAAATGGACTACAGGGAATTTTATGAAGAATGCTACAAATATTCTTTTGGTATTTTTTCTTTAAGACGCTTATGGTTCCTGTTATAACCATAGAATCATTGCATGATATTTTAAGCAGTCTCCAGGGTTATTTAAAATCGGCTCAGGCAGACCTCCTATTTTTAAGACACATTTGAGATTTCAAAATTAAAACTTTGTATAAAAATGCGTATCGGCTTTCGTGTTAACCATGTTTCTTGTAATACTGCGTAATTAATATTTTAAATAAAATTCTGTGGAAGCTGATAAATTAATTAAATAAATCCCTGATTAAAATTTTCTTTATATGATATAAGTCAAAATAAATATATAATCAATGATAAATTGTTTATTTTTGCAATAGAATAAAAGTCATTTACAAATATGTCAAAATATTGACAAATTGTTGATAAGAAAAAAACTTTTAACAAAACTTTTTTTCTCATGTACTCCTAAATTAAAAGTTTTCAAATTTGGCTCAACCGTTGAAAGCAAGTCGATGTCATATATTATATGCATGAAACTTCTCAAGTATTTAAAATTTGTTACCCTTATGTATTAAAAACAAAATTTTAAATTTTAATGTTACTTGAAAGCTAAGATTTATTTAGTTAAGTTAAGTTATTAATAACGTACTTATAAGGTTTAATAATTCTTAATAATATTCAATCCAGTGCTATTAATTCAATTCATAATATTAATGAGAATAAAGCAACAATTTGAACAAAATATATATTAATAATTTAATTCATATAATCAATACGAGTTATTCATGCGAGTTACAACTTAAACTCATTATGTTAATCCTTAGTAACAATGACGAGTTACTTAATTCATCTTTATGAACAGTAAATTACATAATCCCTAGAATTTACTATTATGTCATTACTTGGACTGCTAGATAGGCTACAGACTAGGTCATAGGCATTACAATTTTATGCCCTCTTATACATATTCCCTCTACACCATAAGTGAACTAGAACACCGAGCGCAAGGGCATCGAGAAAAAAAACAGCAATGTCAACTGCAAAGGCAATAACAAGAACACTGAATGTAAGTCAAAAATTGAATATAATAAGATATGTCGCGACGTAAGATGGTTAATGCGGAAGTTTTGAAAAATCCTAGATGTCAAATAATATAAAAAAATTTTAATACATTTCAAATTTTGCTTTGCCTAAAAATATATTTTCTTTCTCTAAAAATAAAGAAACATGTATAACAGTTATAGTAAATAACTTTTAGTGAGCGACTAGCATGAATTATATCTTATAAATTATATCATCTTAAAATTATATCTTCAATTGATGCCTGAGATGTTATCAATTGTAAATATGTAACTTTAAAATCCTTATAAGAGAAAAAATATTTCAAGTATCGTCTGGCTTGTATACATTATTGTAGGGGAAATAATTCAACCAGGATTGGCACTACTAAATTAATGCAATTTTAATTGTTCCTTTCTTAAAGTTATTATATATGTATATATTTATAATAAAAATATATACATATAATAAAAATTATTATATGCAAATATTTTAAGTCTATCATTCAAAATGAATATTTACAATTGTAAATAAAAAAATTATAATTTCTCTAATCCCGTTAAAGACTTACAATCCCTGACCCTTATTGATACGGCCCTTGATTAAAAACACTACTTCAGTCTAAAATTTCTTTTTACAGTTTTTGAATCTATTGGACAGATTTCAATAATTAGTTAAATACACATGTAATAGGGAAATTGTTACTGAAATATTGGATTTAAAACTTTGATGTTATATCATACTAATTGTAAACAATATACTATATAAATATGAAACTTTAAACAACTGTAAAAACTTTTCATCGTTCATTTATGCTTAAATAACTTAATAAAGTGAATGCAATATTATAAGTTTATAATAAATCAATTTGAATATAATGTTATTGTGATATGAATGAATCAACTTTTTCTTATTGTCATAATTTTTATAACGTTTTATTATTTTATGAAATATTCACCACCTGATATAAATTTATTTCTTGCTCCCTCAGCCGTAGTACGAACCTTCTGGCTCGACTTCGGCTTTGAAAGTAAGGATTTTACGTCCGACTTCGGCTATCGATCAAATAATAGTAACATGACCCTAAAATATCTCATATATCGTGAAACATTTGTACGCACAAACTAAATGGATTTATGTTGTATTTAACTTATTTTTTTTATTATTATTTATTTATTTAATTTTCTGCCATATTTCACTTTGATTGTATATAATTTGTTTAATTTTTTTTACTTTTATTTTCGTAAAGATAGTAAAAATGTTCTGACAGCAACTCCAATAAACTTAATATTTAAGAATGAACCACCACCTTGTAAAAATAAAGATGAAATGAAAATGAAGATCTAAATGAAGTAAATTTAAATGTAAAAAAATTTTAATTTGAAAATTGTAAAACTCAAAATTTTGTAGTGAACACTCATAAATCCAATTATATCAAAGAAAATGATTTAAAAAATTTAATCATTATATCAGTTTTTCATTTTAATCTACATTCAAGTTAGTTTAATTATGTAACATTTTGTAACTATTCTATATAAAAACTTTATTTACATTGCACTTTTAGATATTACGAATATTATAATAATATTACTAAAAATTATGATCAATTTGTATTTTTTACTTTCTTATTTACTGCATTTCTTTTTTTTATGCGCGACCCGACCAGCCAAAACTTCGACTTCTCCCAGGTTTTGCAAACCTCGATCGAGCATGTATTTACCTCGTTTCGCAAGTATGCTGTGAGAAATAGATTTACAGAGAAAATTGTTTGATTATAATGTCAATCAGAAAATAAATGCAATGTATACAGCTAGTGGTGCATTATAAAATGTTTTATTAAGCGTCAATTATTTAGCGTACTTTCGGCCGGGGATTACGAAGAATTGTAACATAATATTTAAAAAACCGTAATATACTAGTGTTTGAAATCCTAGATGCAAAAGCTTTCTAGTTATAAATTGAATGAACTCAAAATATTATTTTCTAATTAAGAAAATGTGGTAATTTCTTTTAAAAATAATTCTCGTGTAACTTATTAACCTACAGCTGATATAACCTTCTAAAAATTTTTATGTTGTTTTTGCATTTATATATATATGTGTGTGTGTGTGTGTGTGTGTATATATATATATATATGTAAAATTTTATCAAAGTTCCAAATTGAATTTGATGGATTAAAAACTACATGAAAACTAATTAAAGATAATTAATTAATTAATTAATTATTCACTACATAATTACGTAAAAATGTTCGAATCATTATCATTAGATCATAAATTTAATTTAATTTATTCTATTGGAATGAAAGTAACAGCTATGCAAACAGACTTTTTTTATATTTTGTTATATAAGTGTACCTTCGTAATTTAATCGCTAATACTATATGTAAAATAAAAATTAATTAAATAACTATTAGTTATTACTCTAATGCTAATATTATGTTATTTAAATTAGTATCATATAAAGAAAGCAGTATTAGTAAGTTTTTAAAATATCAAAAGATTGAAGATGTGAAGTAGTAATATACCATTACTTAAATATAAAATGATAACGAAAATGTTTGATCATAAATCAATTTTACATACTTTTGTTTTTGTTACTACTTGCTGTTTTATTCATGGTAAGTATCAGTTTTTTGAATTTTATTTTCATATTATTTTTCACAGTTAAATTATATTGGATAAAATTGGTCGACCATAATGTTTATTGCCATTGTGAAAGTAACGCGCGAACTTAAAATTGGTGATCTATGCGAAGGGTTGGGATCAATAAAATATCAATATCTTTTAATTATGCCTCGCATTCTGACTCTATTTTTTCTGTATGTGGAACTGGGCTAATTTTTATAACACTAACGAAACATGAAAGATTATTATAATTATATATTATATTTACAAAAATTCGTACCTAAAATATTTGTACTTGCGGGTACTTCGTCCACATCGCATTTCATTAAAAATTTACATTCGTCGACTAATAAAGACATTTTCATCAAAATCGACTGTCGCTTTTTTGTGGCTAAAATAACATCTCCCTGGTATTCCATCATAGAATAGTTTAAAAATTTCTTATAATATATGCAGTACCGTATTAATCTTTTACGGAACTTGACGCTAAAATCACAGCAAAGCTTCTCTAAGATTGTGATTTCTAGAGTGTATATGGAAATAATAATCACTATGGGATTTATAACTAGAGGCCGTCACTCAGAACAGAATTTCGATATAAATAAATAATAACAATTTATTTAAATTTAAACAACATTAAAATATAAAAAAAGAATTAAATATAATATTTTTTTGGCTTTTACATTAACAAACTTGTTGATCAAATTATCGAGACTAAGCTACTGGAGTAACTTCTTTCCGATAGTACAAATAGCCAATGAAGAGAACGTTATATCACACATCGTATAAATCTATGCAAATATTTTATTCTTTTTAATACTGAAAAAGGTCATTCGGTTTCACAGTTCACTATAGGAATAGTCACAAGCAATCTAAAGGCTATGTAAAATATTTGGAAAATTGATATCATTACATTAGTGATCATTTCATTTAATACCAATATAGGATATCTCGTATTATCCTTTTTTGAGCAAAACTCTTAACTTGTCATTATATTCGTGGCAAAATTTTTTTATGATATTAGCAAATCTTTACTTATATAATGGAAGTAAGTCTCGTTGGACTTACTTCAATTTCTATAGAATAAATTTGTAATGTAATTATAAGCTTCGTCCTGAGTCTTTTTTTAGATCCATGTAAAATTTGAATTCGTTACTCAATTTATTTATTCTGCATTTTTTACTTAAATCTTAATATTACTAATAGATTTGTTAAGAGATTTACTGCATAAATATAAAATAAAGTCAACTAATGACAAAAGTAATGCATTGGCTAAAACGAGATCGACATCAATTTTCTGTCACTATTTTCTAATAGTATTAAATCTTTGTAATGTGTGTTTTGTAAAGCCTTTGAATAAATCTGCAACTTCTTGTCGAACTTCAATTTTTTAATTTGATAAGGAATCTAATCAGAATTATTTGCGTTTACTCTAAATAGAAATGAAGTAAGAATATCTGATGTAATTCTGATATAATCAATAAACGTATGTATTTCAAACAGCTTGATGGTATACAAACGACGTATGAGAATATGGCTTGAATCAAGTGTGATTATCATAAGTGCAGATGAGGTGAGGATATCTTATCTGTATCTGATCAGCCGCAGGTATGACATAAGGAGATTTCTACGCCTATCTATTTTAGTGTCAACCTACTGGATCCTGATATGAAGATTTACTCTAGCGATATAATTGTTTCGTTAGCGTCAACTTACTAACATAGCAACTAACCGTAATTCAGAACATCGACCATGACCATCGAATTCAGAATTTTCATTGATACCCATCATCTAGACCTCCTGCCACAAAATTATTTCTTTTCTAACTTTGTAACCAAGTTATCAACTCATGATTTCCACTGTTTATAATTTCATAATTAATGGTAAGGGGAACGAATTGGGTTGAAGTGCAGGAAAATGTCACCTAATGTATTTAAAGTCTATTATATAATATAATTAATGGCCAATCGAGCCATCATAGGCCTCGTTATAATCATTTACCTTTGTTTACTTCATATGGTATTTTATACCAGCACTCTTACGACTTTCCTTTCTTTCTTCTGACTTCAATGATAAATCTTCTTTTTCTCCATCACGCTTTGAGTTTTATAAGAAAATTAGAGATTTCTATCGACTCATGAGATCTGTAATAATTTTTTTATCTTCAAGATAACTTCTGCAACTTTTTGATCCTTCTCATAATTAGAATAAAGATCTATCACTAATATCAAATATAACTAATTTCTTATTAACTGCTGTAATATCATCTGTGTACATCGGACTTAATTTTACAATTGTCATCATTCGACTGTGTTGGTACAATTTCTAAAAATCTCACTTGAACTCTAAAATTTCTATTACGTTGCTTTTTAGCCTTACAACTAAGTCTATTAGCATTTTTAACTTCTAATCTAGCTTCTTCTAATGCATACTCAACATAATAACTTTCTTCACCACACGTAGCTGCATATGAATGATTTTCAGCTACTATAGTTTTATTTGATTTGATTTTATTTGATTTTTTCCATTTCACATTGATCTTTAAAAGAATAAGAAATCTCAAATAAATATACACTCTTTGCACATCATTTTTGGTATTTCTGTACGTTTAACATAACGTAGTTTTATTAAATAATTTTCGAATTTCAACAGCAACGAAAAGATCAATAATAAAACTCTCGGAACGGAACCACTCTCGTGACGGATAATCAATCTTCTGATGAAAGGGGTCGGAAAACAGGACCGAGTAAAAGACGCGGCAACGCGTACGCGAGTACCTTGATAGTACATACGTAGAAGTTGGTACACATGTCGCTCACGTTTAGACAAGACGGCGCGGGCACCCTGTTACCCATCATAATATATATAATTCAAAAAATACTATGTATAATAATGCATTTCCTTCTATACTGTATTTTTGTTTTCATTCCAGTGACGTCTTTACATGAGGAAGGTATTCTTGGTGGTCATTTCGCAGCTCCTTTTCAATTCATTCACCAAGCTGCAATTCTAGGGCTGCATAATCTAACAAGTGAACCAGAATTACTGGGAGGCGGTGTTATAATTTCTGATAAATTTATATTATCTGCTGCTCATTGCTTTATTAATAGTTCTAATCAGGTTCACATGCTGTCGTTTTTAGTTCGCTTAGGTACAATTGATTTAAAAATGAACGACGGATTTCTCCTCGATATTAATAAAATTCATTTTGCTAATTTTGATCCTGTAACATATAAAAACGATCTTGCAGTAGTAGAGGTAAGTTATTACTTATAATAAAAAATACGTAATAATAAAAACCAAAATTAAGAATAAAACGGATATGTAGCTCAAATAAGAGACAAGAATTTTAAATAATGAATGACGAAAGCCTAAAGATACGTTAAAGTTAGTTACGCAGTAAGAAAAAACGAAGATGTATATATTAAAAAAAATATAGTACAGTATAATTGTTTGGGTTATCCCATATTGTATTCATAGGCATAAGTAGCATATTCGTTTCCTCATTTGATAGGAAATTAATAAAACAATATCTAAGTTCGGCTAAATGAAAATTATAAGATATCTTACAGGAAAATTCTTCTGACCCGTCGACAGTTCGGGGTTAAAAACGTTCATCTGTCAAATGAATTTATATAAATTTCTTAGATATTACAACAATTTATTCATTTTTGTCTACGTGGTGATGGATTCGAGGAGGAGGTATGGGGCGATCGTAAAAAGATATTAATTCAAAAATCAAGTTGCGGGACGGAATATTTCTTTATTATCAAACTAAAATGTAAATTCATAAAATTTCAAATTTGTGCAAACTAAAATTTTTTAATGGTATTGTCTTTCAATTATCAGATTCTAGTTCTAGCATTAACCATTAGGTGGTGATTTATATATTTTAAATCTCATGTTTTAACTTATTACCTTTGCTTATTTAAGTGCGAATCTTGATCGATACTGAAATCATCAATGAGAAATTATTATTCTTGTATTTATATCGGTTTCCCTTGAAAAATTGCATATTTACTTTTTTAGTTTTGATTTCTTGAAAATTGCACATTTTATTATACACTTTTTCGTAATTTTTCGTAAACTTCTGACGTGAATATGTCAAGATTCTCTCTTCGTGGCTCTTGTAGCCTTCTGGGAAAAAGTGTAGATGAAGACAAAGAGAACGGTAAGAAAAAGAGAGGTAGACACAAGGAAAAAACGAAAGGTACGAAAGCAACAAGATACAGAAGAGCGAAATAGAAAAAATAAAAATAAAAGACAAAAATGTGAAGGAAAAAGACAAGAAAAAATTGTAGGGAAACGAATTATAGTGACGAAACAGCAATGAAGCAAAGGAATCCAAGGCACTGACAGTAAACGGCTTGGAAACAAGGACAGGGAGGGAGAAAATAGAAGATAAGATGAGATGGCAGAACAAAGGTTGCAGCATTTGTGCAAAAAGACACAACCGAAGAAGAAAAAATAGAGCATTGGAATAGGTTAGCCAACGAGTTATAAACAATGCTAGTTATGTGCAAAAATTAATCAATGGAGTTATTAGCAGAAAAGGTCAAGATAAAGAAAGCGTTATATACGAAGAAGACCAATTGAAAAAGGTAGAAATCATTCATAGAGTAGAGATGTTAGAAAGAGGGTATAATGAATAGAGAACGAAATAGATTAATATGAATGAGCAAAAATTATAATGATATTAGGTTGTCAAATATCTCCCTTCCGCTTTTTTGCTCTTCATTCAATGCTTTAGAAAAAGTGTTGAAGTGGTCCGATTTACTTCAAATATACGCCGTTTTGTTCGATAATCTGTTTCCATCTAGATGGCAACTTCATCATACTCCTCTCGTAGAAACCCCTCTCCTTGTTTGCGAAGAACTCGGACAGCCACTTTTCACAAACATCTTTTGAGCCCAACTTCCCACCACCAAGGGCATTCGATATGGACAGGAACAGGTGGTAATCACTTGGCGCTATGTCCAGGCTATATGGTGGATGCGATAAAACCTCTCATCCGAACTCCCGTAGCTTCTGACGAGTCATCAACGAAGTGTGTGGTCTGGCGTTGTCCTGGTGGAATATTACACCCTTCATGTTGGCCAATTGTGGATGCTTCTGGTTGATAGCCTGCTTCAAGCGGTCCAATTGTTCACAGTAGATGGTAGAATTAAGCGTCTAGCCATATGGGAGTAGCTCATAGTGGATGATTCCCTTCCAATCCCACCAAACACACAGTAAAATCTTCCTGGCCGTCAATCCCGGCTTGGCTACTGTTTGGGACGGTCCACCGGCCTTGGACCACGACCGTTTTCGCTTGATATTGTCGTATGTGATCCATTGTTTGTCACCAGTCACCATCCGCTTCAAAAATGGGTCGAGTTCGTTCCGTTTCAGCAGCACATCGCAGGCGTTGATTCGATCCAGAAGGTTTTTTGCGTCAAATCATGCGCTACCCAAATATCAAACTTTCTTGTATCCAGCCTTCTGCAAATGGTTTTAAATGGTTTGGTGACTAACTCTCATCTCCTGGGCGATGTCATGAGATGCCACATGCCAATCTAACTCGATAAATTCCATGATTTGATCGGTATTCGTCGTCACATGTCTTCCACCGGCCGACTAATCCATGGTGTCGTTTTCACCGTCTCTGAATCGTCGAAACCATTCATCTGCGGTTCGAAGTGATAGCCTGCTATCCCCCAAAACACCATTAATCTCACGGAACGTTTCTCTAGCGGATTTGTCTTTGACGAAGGAAAATTTTAAAATAGCGCGAATTTCGGCGTTAGTGAACTCCATGTTTACACGTCTATAACTTTTGAACGCAATATCCAAACTAATCATGCATAGCGTCGTTTTGTACGTTATGTCATGACCTTTCAAATGATGTATAGTATTGCCAGATACGAGCTCTGTAGCGCTTTGTACATAGCCACGAAATTCATAAGACAAAAAGGCGGAAGGGAGATATTTGACAAGCTAATATAAAACAAATTGAAATTTATAATAATGTAATTGTAGAAAGAGCAGAAGCGAATTGGGAGGGGTGGATTGGCTCAAAAAATGACAGCAGTGGAAGAAACTCGTAAGGAAACGAATAGAAACACACAAGAAATAAATTATAAGTCTAGAAGTCTTAAAGTACTGCGGTGTATGATATATTTACATATGATTAATTTTTATAAGTAAAAACTTAATAATAATATTGTTTGTTATAGTTGGAATCTAATTTAGATCTTCATTCTAAAACGTATTTGAAAAAAATTTGGCTACCCGATCCTGATGAATCATTCTCGAACAGGCAAGGTAGAATAGTAGGGTATGGATATAGTTGGACGGCCAGACATATAAATTCAACAAGTATATCTCAAGGAGGTACAGATTCTAAATTGAAGTATGTAGATGTTCTAATTCTTTTTGATGCTGTCTGCATAGATTTATTAGGCGATTCCTTTGACCCAGTAACACAATCTTGTGGCGTTTCACAACTTGCACGTTCTCGTCTATTTGCAGGCGTTTGTAAGGTAAGCCTGTGAAATTGAAAAACGCACTGATTCATAAATATTTAATATACTGTCAACAAAAATTTCCTCTTGGACTATAGGATAGTGAAACTAACAAAGATAAGAATTGGAGGATTTCATCTTGATCTAAATAATCTAAATGAATCTCTAAATTAATGGTCATTTCAAGATAAAGTTGCTTTGTAATGGAACCTCAAATTTTTATCCTGGATCCGAAAATATTTGAAAACTTTATATCTAAATATAATCCTAATGAAATTTTTAATCCTTGCTGAAAATTTAGTGTTTTCAATTGAAAAAATCGAGTTAAATATGAAATGACTTTCGATATAATGGTTAAGCTCAAATCGTAGATTATAATTAAATTACGTGTGTAAAACTTTTGTTTTTTATTTTTTTCTATAATGAAGCGAATATATTTATTTATTTATGTATTCATGCATTAACTGATAAAATGTATCTTTAGACATTTAAAATTTTATTAAGAATATAAACAAATAATTGTCACAATACGAAATAAAAAATATTTTCTAGGCTTTACAAATTTGCTAGGATTCTCTTACTTAATTTTATTATACTGCCAGTTACCAGAGTTGTAAGTTGGAATTTACCGGTTTTACTATTAAATGCCACTTGCAATATCTATATATTTCTATGATTTAGTATATATATCAATTTTTTTATCGATGTTAACTTTCAAAAATACACAAAACTCACATTCCGCCAAATTAATAACGTCATAGTTTAATTAACATGTAAGACAAGGTTTCCTCAACCTAAAAGTGGATGCTTCGATTCGACAGCCAATGAATATCCTAATGTAATAAAAAAGGTTGAAGAAGAGTAATTGCAGGTATTATTGTCAGAAGTTCTACTCTAATCAAAACCAAAATTAGCATAAACTTTTAATATGACTCGAGGAGCTATTTGCTAACGATTAAAAGCTATGGGAAAAATCTAGAAGTATGGAAAATGAGTACCACATTAAATGAACAATAGACAAAAGGAAAATCAAAAAACGATGTACGAAATGCTGCTTTGATGATTCCAAAGAAAGAAACTACCTCGACTTCTCATGGGAGACAAAAAATAGAATTATTTTGAGAACTCGAAACAAAAAAAACATGACTTTCACCTGGTGAAGCCCACCCATCGATTGCAAAACTAAATCACTTCGGTTGTATGGCGATGCTCTGTGAGTGGAACAAGTGTGGTGTTGTGCACCACGAGTTATTAGAACCTAGTAAAACGACGAATGAGGATCGCTACCGATAAAAAATTATTAATTTGAATCATATGTTGATCCAAATCGGTCGGAATGGGCCTGAAAATATGGCAAGCTTATCTTGCAACGTGACAACGCGCTGTCTCATATCGTTAGACCAGTGAAGGACATATTAAAAGCACTAATTGGAAGGATTATCGCACTCGCTGTACTCTCTAGACCTGTTCTGTACGACTATCGCCTCTTCGCATCGATAAGACACTCAATTGTAGAGCAGCCCTTCGACAATTTAAAAAAAATCGATAAATGGCTCATCGAATGGGTTGCCTCGAAAGAAAACATGTTTTTTGGAGCGGTGTTCATGATTTACTTGAAAAAGGGACGAAATGTGTAGAATCCAATGGTCAGTTCTTTGAATAAAGAAATTGTGAGATCCTCCTGAAAATTCAGCGATTTCTTTGTTTAAAAAAACCAAAAAAATTTCAACTTACAATAAGTCAAGTAAGAACGTGGACTTTACTGATAATTAATGAAAGATTTCGTTCTAATTTTTGCGCGAGCCGATAGAGGGAAGCTTTGTCCTTGATGCATTATGAACAAAGATTCAATTGTCGTTGACCTTTTGAAAAAGAATCGCGTTAAACGCCATGACTGCTAAGAACGGATCATGCTACGAGGCTGTATTCCTTTACATCCACCCGAAAGGTCCTAACATGTCGCAATCAGTGGCTGCAAAATATATGAGAAAGTCGAAGGCTTTTGTACAGAAGTGAGTACAGCGCTATAAAGTGGCTAAAAATGTCGATGATTTACCAGAGCATCGCTCTATAAGAAAATACTAAAAAGATGAAAAAAGAATAGTGAATCTGTGTTCGTGAAATGCTGCTTTAACACTGCTGCAAAGACAAGCAAAATTATTGGCAAAAGCTTTAGATATATCCTACAAAACTATCCGAACCCATCTTCGTACTTATGGCCTGAAATGGCGCAACACATTAAAGAAGCCTCTGTTGACTGAAAAACATGTGACGATGCGACTCGCTTAGGCGCATGAGAATATTGATAGAGTTTTTGAAAATGCTCACGCGAGCCTGGTCAACTTCTACCAATAGGCTTGTTTAGCGGACTGTAAAATACAGATTAAAGGCGCATCATTGGCGCTGCTTCTCAAAGCAGGGATTCGACACGTTGCACCTCTTTATTTACAATCTAAATGAAGAGAAAATTATAAAAATCTATAAAAGGACTTTACTGCCATCTGCTAAACGATCGTGCATCAGAAAAAATGAAGATTGGATTATGCAAGAGGACAACGATAATAGGAAGACTCAATCTGGCATCGTTACATTGGATTGGCCGTCGCAATCGCCTGATGCAAATCCTATTGGAAATGTGTGGGCATATATTAAACAGAATCTTTGTGGAAGATGCACACACTTTGAAGCAGTTGTCTTGCCAAATTAGTCTGATTTGGAGATTGTTCCCATTAGAATACGCCGTCAAATTAATAGAAAGCATGCCTCGGAGATGCCAGCAATTATCAACGTTGGTGGTGACTGGACACATTATTGACCAAATTGCATCATCGTTTGTAATGTGTACAATGCATATGTAAATATATATATATATATATATATATATATATATGAAAGTTTCATTAAATAAATTTTTTTATAAATTAACACGATCACGCTCCTACTTAACAGATTGTACACTCCCGGTACCAGTACGATATACTAAACTTATTAATACGTTTTATAAGACGCGGATCAACTTTTATCTGCAAAACACTAAATAAATCGTACACTAATTTGGCTAATAATCGCAGATTTAATTTTTAAATAAATGCTCTTTTTTTCTTTTTTTATAAAATTATTATTATTAGTATTATGGTTGAAAGCTGATAAAAAATGTTAAAATTATGATACAAACAATTCCTGAATAAAGTAGTGTAGAATTAAAACTATATGAATTAATTATTTCAGTAAATATAACGTTGGAATTTATATCCTGACTTAATTTTGTAAATTCTTATTATATTAATACTAATTCAATAATAGAATTGATTTAGTTTATATATAGCTTATTTTAACTTAGACGTGGTTTATACTGCGGCGAATAATGATAGAAATAGTAATTTTAGAAGTCAACATCTTTAAGTGATGCAGTTCTGAACATTTTTCCAGTAAAATGTTGTCAAAATTTAAGCGAGTAGATATCTGAAATTGAATATAGATGCCGATCTCTATTTTTTAATGTTTGGTAATAATTTCCTTTTACAATAGTTGAATCATTAATAAAATTCTGGAATTTTTCTAATATAAGTTTTAGAATTAATAAATCACAAGTTTAATCTTAAAAATACGGAGTATATTCGAAGGTAACTTTATATTGTTATCAAAAAATATTTATTTAGTTGTCCATAATTTAGTTCTTTTTTTTAAACTCCCTTGGAATATAATACTAATATAATATTGTTCGAACAACGTTAATTCAAATATTTGAATCATTTCCAATCATCATTTCTTAAGAGTAGTATAGCGGCGAGCTCTTTCAGTCATATAATCTTCCTTTCCTCAAGCGTTCCAAATATTCGTTTCATTTTAGTTTTTAAAACGGAAAAAAATCCTAGAATACAAAAATCGAAGAATTCGATAACGGAGGCATGATAATAGTTTTTTTGCTTCGGGCAATAGATCCAGAGATGGCGTGTAAAATAAAAAAAGGAGCATAGTTTTGTACTATAAAAGAGATGCAATTTTTACTTCGTTCAAGAATACAGAGCCAATCATACTAATCATAAGAGAGGGAGAGAGAACACGGTATGCTGCCTTTAACTGTAGATACTTTTTAGTTTTTTTTTTATACAAAAAGTCACGAAAAACAAGGATATGTGAACATATCCTATTATCGTGATGAAAAAAAACATGAAGCAGAATTACGGGTGTTCTTTTCATAAAGTTTCTCTGAAATCCTCATCTCTTTAATAGAAAATTTTTTTATTAATTATACGATCAAACGTAAAAACTCCTCAAAAAAATATAATGAACAAATGCCTTGAAATTGATCGAATTGCTCATGCTTTTTTAGTACGTGCTCTTCTGGAACGATTGGGCTTTCGTTTCGATGTCATGAATATACCTATAAATCCTGCGTGATTAACAATGATCTATTTATATAATTCAATATATCAGACTCTTCATTGACTTTAATCGGTTATATGCTCCGTAGTAATACTTTCAGGATCATTATTTTGGTCAAAATTCAGCATTTTCAATATAAACGTCATTCCTGTATGCTCCGTGCCTAAGAAATTTGAAATAATTGTAGGGTAGAAGTCAATAAATATATAAATAAGCTCATCAGAGCGAGAGTGTGATGTCCTAATGGAGGTTCGCTGTTGTTATGTTTCTTGCTTTCTTAAAAGATATTATACCAGTTGTAAACATTTTTTTAGCTCAGAGTAGACTAACTGTATTTTATTTTCAATAGATAAATAATATCGTACATACAAATTTTTTCATCAACTTTGATTAATAAAAGAAATACGACAACAGACCAACAGTTCTACTTTCCATATCTATCGCACTAAGAAACAACAAATGTTAAATAGTTGTGAATGTGGATACATGTTTAGTACTAGTATACCAACATTACCAAAAAAACTACTTTTAAAACTCCTTTAACTTTTAAAACATTTCGTATAATGATCTAATTTACGTATCGCACGTTTTTACATGGAAAAAAAAATATATATATATATAAAATAATATTTCGTAGGTAAGGAGAAGTGAGGTTATGGTAACAAATGAAATGAAACAACAATATAAAATGAAATATTTCGTCTATTTAAAGTAAAGGCATAAAAATATCTACTTTTTGAGCGGAGAAACAACCAAGATATGAATGTATGAAATTTTCAATAATTTGAATCATCATTCAATACTTAAACTAAATCTTACCCTACTAAAGACAGATGATGCGCAGTCTTTGTGTGAATTGTATGAATTGCAGCTTGAAACCTCGTCAGGTTAAGAGCTTCTACTCTAGAATGAGGATCTTTGATATAGAGATCAAAGTATATTTCGATGCAGTAGGTCATATAACCGAGAAGATACTAGAAGTCTGTATGTAGTAGGGGCCTAGGGAGAGTCACAAAATTTGCTGCTTAAGGCAACACACGCTCGCACTCCAGAGTAGAAACATTCGCAGCGACACAAAAATGCATATAACTTAATTAGTATAATAATTATAAAATAATTAATATTATTTTAATGGTCGAATGAGTGTACCTCATTCGACCAATTCTCGCGAAAATTTTGTCAAATTGTTCAGAGGGCCGAAACTCGCAGCGCAAATTATACTAATGTTTATATTACACTAGTATAGTTATTAAAATAATCATAAAATCAGTTTGTAATAATATATTTTGAATGAATGAAACATTTTTTAATTATGATTTTTTATTAGATCTACTTTTGATCTACAACAAGGAAATACTCCTCATGTTGCTTTTTTTCTTTAAGTTATTTAACATCGCTCTATTTCTGCTTCCAAATATCGGTACTAATCAGCGACGGAGGTCTACGATGTGTTTGTAAACAAAGCATGGTGTTTATGCCAATCGGCGGAGATCAGGATTTGAACTCGGATCACCAAGTTACTAGTTCTTCGCTCTAGCGATCGAGCCATCGTAAGCCTCCATGCTGCTTTTACTACTTCCATAATTAAATTTCTCCATTCTTAAAAAAGAAAACGTTAAGTTATTCTGAAATTGAAAAATGACAATATCAACACTGATTACTAATACCAATTATTCATAGGAAATATTATATATTATTACAGTTGGATGGCGGAAATGCAATTATTATTGGCGGGACAGTTGCCGCAATCCTTAGTAAACACAATCCTTCTTGTGAGGATACTACTTCTAGTGCATTGTATACAAGAGTGCCAGCTTATGTTACTTTTATTAATGGTGTAATCACAGAACAGTTTATAAGTCCAAGAATACATTCTAATCGACGATTCGAATTGGAGGATATACCTTTATTATGATTAGTATAACATACAATAAATTGTTTGTATAGAAAAATGTTGAATGCGAATTATCTGAATTCATTAAA
Source organism: Sycobia sp. Sy_11 (assembly GCA_018907035.1). Classification (NCBI taxonomy): domain Eukaryota; kingdom Metazoa; phylum Arthropoda; class Insecta; order Hymenoptera; family Epichrysomallidae; genus Sycobia; species Sycobia sp. Sy_11. The sequence continues at coordinate 2,152,308 of JACCIC010000080.1, read as the reverse complement.
ATGTTCACGCAATTAAATTTTTTAGCTCTTATATTGTTACGTAATAAGATTTTTATTTAATAAAATGAAAGACAATTAAATTTTACCTATTGCAATAGATTATGAAGTTAGCTGAAATATAATTTATATTGATGCCTTTAACAAAAGCTGTCACAAATCATGCACGGGGATAACTTTCCTTCCTTCTGGTTAGTGCGACTAAAAGGTGTAGATTTTATGAATGTATTAATAAAACTGATTATGAAAATATTATTTGAGATGAGAGTAAACTCATTTCAATCGATTTAAGCCCGAGAACAACAAAAATGCATTTTAAAAAAGCGGACAATATTCATACAGAAATAGTCATACAAAAGTCCTGATTCAGTTTATATTACAAAACATAATTTTTTTATTTCTACTGAAATTGATCGTAAAGTTATTGTTTAGAACGCATTTTTTAATTGTTCCTTTAAAAATATTTTTATTTAGAATGTTGGATTCTAGATCGATAGTACAGGAGTATTTAATGCTAATTGACAAATTATGGTTGATATATGTTAGTGTCAATTAAAGTTTCCGTTAATATAAAATTTTTGCAGAAAGCATCCTTATATAATAAGATATCTCAGACTACTCAAAGAAAATAGAATGCCAGTGGAATGTATTATAGCATAATAAAAGATAAAACACGATAAACAAAAGAAGGACGGAGAGTGAAGCTACAAAATGTGTGGGCGACCAAAAATCTAGAAGAAATGAAGCGTAAATTACAAAGAAAAAGGGGACACCTGGAATAGCTTAGTATAGAAGCCCACAAATGTAAAGGCATGTGGAATTACTTGAAATAGTTATGAATGCGAGTGAGCGTAAAGAAAGAATACGAACGAGAAAGCGAGAAAGAAATAGAGATTAGAAAAGTTGGTAACGAGGTAGGGGGAGAAGGAATATGGTTGACGAAACAATATAGTGTCAGGAGCAAGGTAAATAGGTGATAGGGAGTGTTATAACGAAAGAATAAAAAGTGGATGAACTGGCAAAGAAAGTATACCATCGGCATTAAACAAGCAACAGTGGGAGATAATAGAGAAGTTGGAAAAAATCTAATGATCCGAGGATTCGGGGCTGTTTGTGTGTAATACGGTCTTTATATTTACTCACTACCGGTGATGTTTATATCATGCAATACGAATGAGTCATACACTCGTTGACGCCGGGGTTGCCGCACTCGAGGAAACTGCGCAGGCGCTGTTGCTTCTAGGTTCGGTGATTGAGCGTTGCGCGCGAACAGATTGACTGAGTCTTCGAGAGTAATCGGTCGGTTCGACGCAGCTCTTTGTTAGTCGCGTAATTTTCCCTTGTATTTGGTTTCCCTCTTTATGAGCGTTTGTAATTAATTGCGTTGTTATACTATGTATGTTGGATAGTAAAAATTGTTATTTTTTAAGTTCTTGTTCTTTCGCAAGTGTTAATTTATATATAAAAAGTGAACAAGATCCAAACGCGCGACCTTTGTGCCTGAGGTTGTAAAAGGCAGTTCAAGGCTGTTCCTTCCTACTGCGGAGTGAGGGCTGCTCCTGTATCGAAGACATTTGGTACTCTGCCGCAGGTTGGATTTGTCTATCGGCATCGATTATCTTTTCCGCTATCAAACTATTTAAAGGCGAGGATAATTAAGCTCTTTAATAAATAAATGTACAAATCTTAGAGGGCTGTTCCCTCATTTATTACAGTTCTTGCGTCAGATATAGATTAAGTATTACTATTCGGTAAGATGCGTCTCATTTATTGGTACCAATAAGAAATAGTTATAATTTTAGTATTAATAATTTCTTATAATTTGACTATAGGTTTCACAGTATTTTTAGTGAATTCATTTGTATTCATTTTGATTTCAATAAATAATAGTGCTCAAATATAATACTTGCTCGGGCTTTTCCCTCAAATCGTGAGGGTTTTTACGCCTAAGCAAGTAACATCTATATGTACTTCGCGAAATATTGCGTTTTTCTTCTCATTCCCATCCTCTTTTCTAGCATAAAAAATAATTCAAAATAACTTTTCAAGGGCAATGGGAAAAGTACTAAATGGAGAAATTAAAATGGATGTTAAACATTATATGGGAATACAAATTTATATTAGGAATATTAGCTCAGTAGGGCTGAGTGAAGCTGGTATAGTTCAAAACGTTGAAAAAGAAAGTAAGAAATATTTATAAAAAAAAATATGCTAAAAGGAGTAAACATATGGATGGAAGTAGATACATAGAGACGGGCAAGTGAGTTATTCAGTGGACAAAGCTAATGGCGAGGCAAGAAGAAGGTAAGAGGCGCGAAACAAGAATAGCATCTAAAAATGAAAGGAAAAGGGTACGGGTGAAGTGAAGCAAAGTGAAAACTCAATAGACTAAATATTCGACGAACAAGATAAGAAAATTGAATTAATGATACTGTCATGAAATTTAGCAGCATTTAGTAAAGCGGATTAGAATATTGGATAAAAATTATGACAGGGCAATAAAAGGCGCAATTAGAATTGATAAAAAGAAGAGAGCAAAGGTCGAAGAAATAGTAGAAATAAAAAAAGTTCAACAAAAGAGAAGTTGCAGAATGGAAATATAGGGTTATAATTAAAGGGATAATGATATAAACATACGAATTATTCAGTTTAATTATATTAGGTGTATAAATAAGTTTCCTCCGTTTTGGAAAAATGGCGCCACCGATAATATAACATCGAAATTGTCAGCTGTAAAAAGTCGTATAGTATATGTTTACATCTGGAAACAGTATAATCTTTTAATACCTCTGCCTTTTGCTAGCATCATTTAGTTTTCATCGTGTTAAGATGTCAACTTTTGAGCCAAGTAAGCATCATTTGCGGAAATTGTTAATTTACTTCTTTCATTTAAAGCAATATGTAGCTGAAGCACATCGGCTACTCACAGAAGCATATGGTGATATTAATTTGAGTGAGAAAAGATATCGCGAGTGGTTCCAAAAATTGAAAAGTGGTGATTTTTACGTGGAGGACAAAACACGCACTAGAAGGTCCAACGTGCATGGTGACATAGAATTGGAAGCTTTACTGGAGGAAAATCCGTGCCAAACGTAAGAGAAACTTGCACAAGAATTAGGAATGACTCAGCAAGCTATTTCACAACGTCTCAAAACCCTGGGTATGGTCCAACAGCAAGGAAATTGAGTTCCTCACGAACTGAAGCTAAGAGACGTCTATCATCGCTTATTCGCTTGCGAACAATTGCTCAAAAGGCAAAATCACAAAGGATTTCTACATCGAATCGTGACGGGAGACAAAAACTGGATTCACTACGACAACTCAAAGCGTAGGAAGTCATGGGTAAGCCCGGGCATGCTTATACTTCGATGGCCAAGCCAAACATTCTTGGCAAGAAGCTAATGCTGTGTATTTGATCTGCTTGGAGCAATCTATAACGAACTACTCCAACACAGTCAAACCGTCACCGGAGAACATTACCAACAACAGTTAATGCAATTGAGCGGAGCATTGAAACTTAAACGTCCACAATATGCCAAAAGACACAATAAAGTCATTTTTAGCATGACAACGCTCGGCCACATGTTGCAAAAATCGTAAAGGAAACGTTAGAAGCACTGAATTGGGACGTCCTACCCTACCCGCCGTATTCACCAAACATCGCTCCTTCAGTCTACCACCTATTCCGGTCGATGACTCATTGTCTGGCTGAGCAGCACTTCACTTCTTACGAGGAATTGAAGAAATGGGTCGATTCGTGGATCGCCTCAAAAGATGAGCAATTTTTTAGACAGGGTATCCACTTGTTGCCCGAAAGAAGGTCAAAAGTAGTAGAAAGTGATGGGCAATATTTTGAATGACATTATTTTTACCTTTTTTACAATAATTTCTTATTTTTTTATTAAAAAAACGACAAAAAACTTATTTGTACACCCAATAATATATAATAATGGCAGGATAAAAGAACTGATAAAATAACTGCAGGAGATTGTGGAGGAAATCATCGCAGGTGGGGAGATGGTATTGATCGACAATTTCAACGCGAGAATTGGTAGGTGGCAAATATGCGAGGAGAGTGAATTCATAGACAGGAGTAGCTCCAAGGACATAGTACATTATAAGAGGCAGAAAGCTATTAAAATTTTATGACGAAGTAGAGAAAAAAATAAAAAACGAAGATATATAAGGGCACTGAGATGAAAAATTAACGTACATAGGAGGAGAAATGAACTCAGCACTTAACTGGGTCACAGAAATAGAGAATGAAAAAGACACATAAATAAAGGAATTGAAAATAATATCAAAATCATCACCTATATATACTTGGAAAAAAGAAGAAAAAGTAAGGAGGCAGACAACGAGAAAAAAGAAAAAGTGTATAAAATATTTTGCGATAACAAAAAGGAGAACGAATTTAAGGACAAGATTGAGGAAATAGTGGGAGGGATTATGGAGGAGGGGAAACGAACTACGCTAGAAAGGTGGAAAAAGATTTATTAATAACATATGGAAAGTTCGTTGGAAGATAGAAATAGTCAAGGAAAGCAAAAGAAGGGAAAAAGGGGATTACGATACGGGAATAAAAACGCAAAAAAGAAATATTTGATCGGCTTTAAAAAAGTAGATTAAAACAAGGGAGAAGGGATTTAAACTAGAAAGAAAAAGGCTAAAATCGTATGCAAAAAAATGGAAGAGGATTCAGAAAATAAGATGAAAAAAAAATAGCAAAAACGATGGAATAAGATCAAAAAGAAGAAAAGGATGCTAAACATGTGATTCATTGATTTCAAAACGATATTTGACGCTGTGAATAGAAAGGAAATGACACAAAAAATAGAAATAATAGGAATAACATCTAAATTGAAAATGAAGACGGAGAAGCTTCAATCTACAAGAGGAGTTAGGCAAGGTGTCCACTCAGTGTTTTACTATTCATAATTTACTTATAATACTTAACAGAGAAATCGACAAGGAAATATGAAGGAGGAACAGTAACCGGAAGGTAAAGATCTTCTGTCTAAAATTTACAGATAACTTAGTTTTAATGGTTGGTTAGGCAGAGGGGATAAAAGAAATGCTCAGAGAGTTAGAGCGCTAAAGGAACAAAAGTGGAGTGCATATAAATGAGTAAAAAACAAAAGTGATGGTGTTCAGGAAAGGTGCAATTTATTAGTTTAATAATTATTGAGGCAGCTAATATTTTCAAACGATGAGGAAATTAAAAAAATGTAATTTAATCGGCTGTATGCGACAAAATGAAAAATGGTGATCTTTACTATATACCAGTTCTTTTATATACTTTTTTGTACTGAGACAGACCCTAAGTAAAAAGGTTTATTTTTATGAAACGTGACTTTTTTCAATTCAATATATTTGAGAAGCAGCAACTTCTTGACTTAGCTGGAAAATAAGCATATCGACACTTCATGATTCGATACTTACGTATATTTTTATATATATTTGACTATGTAAAATCGAATTTAATACGTTCTTTGCTTTAAGTTACAATTAATATAATATCATTCTAAAATGGTATTCTATTACTATCTTAGAAAATTTACATAAATAATTTTTCTATTATCTTATGAATACAAATCATATTTGATAAAAATTTGACAAATAAACTAAAGGAAATTAGATAAATTAGAAATGGTTTTCTATATTTTTATTGAACAATTTATTACGAAATTATTTTCATTTATATGAATTCGATAAATTAACGAATATAGATTGAAATGATAAAAAATTGTAATTAATACATGTACTTGGCTTTCTAAAATTGATTGCAATAGTTTCTTTTGTTTACTTTACAAAATATTATTTTATTACCGTCCTGGATAATATAGTATGCTTAATTAGCTAAGAAAATAATCCCAGTAGTACTATTACTAGAAAAACTATTTAAAAAAGTGGTTTTATTTGGATAAATGTCATAGATTAAAGAAAAGAGATTTGCAATGATAAGAAATTAGATATACCATACATTTTCTAGTATTCACATTAGTACGAATAACATTTGACCAAAATTGTTAAATAATCTGAATTTGACAAATTACGCATTATGTTTATATTGTGATGGAAATAGTAAATCTACTATAGTATTATTATTATTTGACGAATTTATAAATCAAAACTTTTTTGCTATATGCATATTGCAATTGGAATTGCTTTATACATCCTTAGGAAACGGGAGATAAAAATGTGATAAATACATAAAGTAAGAAACACACAACATTAAACGAAAATAAGAAAAGTCAAAATCAAGAAGGTATAGAAAAGTACAAGATGAAAGAAAAGATAAAATTGGAAAACAAATACAGGATGGAGTGAGAGAGATGATAACCTCCTTTCCGACTCCTCAGAGATTACACACAGTAAGGCGTGTGCGCGAAATCATCAAGGAGGAAAGAAAAGAAAAGAAGAAAAAAAGGAACGATACCTGGACAAACGTTCTGAGATAATACTTCGCTCGCCCGAAATCTGCGAGCTGAGAGAAGGAGACGCGTGGAACATCAGGTAGTAAGAGAAAGAGCACCTGAGCACTGTCAAACGAACAACGGTGGAGACTTCGTGGAAAAGTCCGTTGCACACAGCAGATCACCACCACCCAGCTCACTTCGGAAGGATCCATCGCCTGAAAAAGGAATATTAAATGAGAAGATATCAAAGAAGAAGAAACGAGCAGCCACGCATGACAGCATGTACATACGCCGCAAGACTTATTCAACATGTGAAAGTGGTTCAGCCAAGTAGAGAGCTGACTCACTACCTAAGCACTATATACGTATAGATATCTAGATGTGTAGTGCGGTTAAATTCAAAATTAAGTTAAAAAGAAAAAAATAGAAGAAAAAGAAAAGGTTTTTATCTATTTTTCCAATTTATGGTGATCGTATTTAGGTAACACAAGTATACACATATAATAACTAGGTGCGTATCTGCCTCGAACACAAGGATTGGAGTCATGGACAGATCCGGCGAGGGAGAAGGGCGGTCTTCTAAAGTCCAAGTTCGTATTTACCTGGAGACGGAATATGAGAGGCAGAAAAGAGAAAAAAAAGCATAGATATTTAAAACTTTCATGTCGTATTTATTAAAATGGGTGACGCACACGTACACCACGAATTTCATAGCCAAAGAAAGCCGTGGATGAGACGACGCGCACGAGTTAGTATAGAGAGCGAGAGAGAGAGAGAGAGAGAGAGAGAGAGAGAGAGAGAGAGAGAGAGAGAGAGAGAGTAAAAAGAGTTGCTACATACAACTACTGCGATCGTCCGATGCTATCCTCGTACGTTGGAGACAGGGAGGCGGCAGTTACCGGTTCTGGAGGTGGAACAGCCGGCCCTCATAGTCTCAATAGGAGGCGGTGTATCCGCGGTCTCGAGCCTCACAAGGAGACGGCTGGTTTGCTATAGGTGGGAGATGAGTGGCAGATTTGGTCGTCATCCTTTTTTTAATATATTTTAGAATGAAAATATTATTTGATGCATACGATGGCAATATCTAAAATTTCCTTTATATGCACATTACGCTTGAGAATACACACATCCCCCCCCCCATTACTTTAGAGGAAATATTCTTAGATATTAGGCACCAGTGCCAGCGATTTTTATAGACATATATCGCTTTCGTGTATTATTTTACTCTTTGCTTTTCTTTCAGTGTTACAAAAATAAAAAGAGAAAGAAATAATATTCATGCGTGTGTAGAAGGGAAGTGCAATAAAATAGAGCTGATGGAGAAAGATTGACAGTATAGGGAGATATTTTCAGGAAGATACACGTATGCTTAGGAGAAAGGATAAAAACTATCAAAAAATTGGCTGCTTGAAATACACGTCATCACATCGTTCAATGCTAGCTTTTCGAAGAAGAAAAAAACTGTTCTGTATTTCTCCCTGTGTATAAATCGTTTTTTCGGAATGTCCTTTTGAACTATTTTGATTTGAAAAAAAAGTATTGCAGAAACTTATAGATTGCTTGAAGAATGTTATAGCGACAAAGCTCCATCGCTTACAACATGTAAAGAGTGGTTTCAGCGGTTTAGAAGTGGAGATACTGATGTTAATCACAAAAAACGTTTTGGATAACCGAAAAAGTTCGAAAATAGTGAATTACAAGCATTATTGGACGAAAACTCAGCTCAAACGCAGAATGAACTCGCTAATAAATTCAGAACCAGTGACAGAACAAATGGCAAAGATTTATATGTGATGGGAAAGCTTCATAAAGAAGGAAAATGGATGCCACACGATTTGACCGAAAGTGCGATTGTGAATCTATACAATATGGCACTCTTTTTGTTTGCCAGGAAAAAAGTAGAGTTTTTTGTGGCGTATTGTGACTGGTAATAAAAAATGGATCATGGGTGGGCTCAGGTCAACCGTCCACATCGACACCAATATGGAACATCCACGGCCAAAAGGTATTGCTGTGTAATATTGCAGCGAAATTCAAATACGGCACGCAGCAATATACGGCGACACCGACATCCATATCGACACAAGACGGTAATATACGAGTCCAACTCCGCGGATGGGATGAACAAGCGAGTTAGTGTGCTAATTATAATTTCGTACAGTATATAAAATTAAATAACATTTGTAAAAATTTGAAAAAACAGTCGTAAGTCGTGAATTATTGATGCAAAATATTCTTCATTTATGATTTATTCGAATTTAACTTAAAAAAAAATTTTAATTAAAGATTGTATTTTTAGGTTCAGAATTCTACTAAACACAAGAAAACTAAATTTCGCTTATTATTCTATCAATGATTAATTAATAATTCTTTCTTAAATTATGTAAATTTTGATATTATTAATTATTGCGACAAGGAAAATCTTATATCTCAAATTGTTGAAATGAAAAGAAAGTTTTCGAAAAGCAACTTTAAGTTCACTTTTTAATTACATCGGAATGCAATTCTAAGAATATATTGGTCAGGAATATAAATTGGTAGATACTTGTGGACCCGTCTTTAAAAAGTTTTTTCGTGAATAGGAGTTTCTATATTTTTGATATAATTAAATTTTACATTTTAATGTTAATGTGAACAATGTATTTATGAAATGTGAAACATTAGGAAGCCAAAAATTCAAATTCAAGAAGAACCTGCTCATCATTGGGTATCATGAAACAAGCCGTTTCAATGCGTTTAAAAGCATTGAAATTTATTCAAGGTTAGCAACTGAGTGCCGCATGAATTGAAGTAGAGGGATGTCGAACGGCGATTTTGTATATCCGGCTTTTGCTGCAGCAATAGAAAAGAAAATCATTTTTTCATTGTATTGTCACTGGTGATGAAAAATGGATTTATTATGATAATACCAAACGCAGAAAATCAAATACAAAATCCGGCGAGCCCGCCTATTTGTCGCCGAAATGAAATATTAACTCAAATAAATCCATGCTCTACATGTAATGGGGTCAAAAGGGTGTCGTATACTACGAACTACTTCTGAGTGGTCAAACCATTAAAGCATCATTGTATTGAACTCAACTTACGAGGTCAAACAATTAAGTAATGCGACAAAATTCAAAAATGTAAAGTATATTTAAAAATTAAGGTACTTCGCTCCGATCCCCTTCAAAGTAGTCCCCTCCTGCATCTATACACTTATTCCAGCGAGTTTTCCGGTTTTCTTTATAATTCTGGAACACTTCTTGTGAGATCTCTCCGAATACCCTCGTCACAGATTCATGGATGTCTTCAACAAACTCTTTGTGAACCAACCCTTTGCTGTCGAAGAAGCAGATGAACATGGTTTTCCCTTTCGACTTCCTCATTCTCACCTTCTTTGACCTTTGATGCTCTCATGGCCTTTTTTAAAATTGGCATGTCACCGAAGCACCTGACTACAACTGAAGGCATCACTACCATACACTTTGAGTACTTTTTCATGAGTTTCTGTCGCGGTTTCGCCGAGTTTCGCACAAAATTTAATCGCGCGCCGTTGATCTAAATTTCTCTGTTCCATTTTCATGACGTATACTTCTCGCGTGTTGTTACAAAACACTAAACAGCTGGCGAAGAAATGATCGTAAAAGTGTCGTCAATGTCTCAATCAAGATAATAGAGATCTACTATTATAGTGGCGGAGTTACAGGTTCGCAGTATTACCACAGGCCAAGATATAAAAAGTATGAGAGCATGCATGAGTCCATTATTTTTTATCACGATGACGCTCGACCACATGCGCTCCTTCGGTCAAAAACTATTTGGAGAATACTGGATCGGAAATTCTGCCTCATCTTCCTTAGAGTCGAGACTTGGCATAATGTTTTTGTTTATAATGATTATTTATCAATTTTCAAATTTACCAAAAAAATTAAGAAAACCTCTTGTATTAGATACATGAAAATTAATTTTTTTTGCCTCTGACTAAAGAAAAAAAAAGTTGCGCTCAGTTAACAACAAATACTAAGTTCATGTAATAACAGAAATCAAGCGTCGTTTTAGAAGCTATATTCTGTACGAAAACTTACTGTTTCTTAAAGTGTAATAAGAATCAAGAAAATAATTTTTTTGAACTTTTTTGTGAGCATTAAATCTGTACGATTACATTGTCTCATTGTGATTGTAAAATAACATTTTTTCTCCTCATAATTTTTGTTACATACTGATAATGTTATTTAGTCGATAATATTAACACGCACCACCCTAATAAAAATTAGTATTATCATGAATTGATCTTGCCTTTCTAGGAATATATTTGAATATTTGAGAATGAAAACATTTAATTTGCTATTCTTAAAAAAACAACTTTTCGTCTTAATAAAGAATTTTGCATTGTTGATTTAAAAAAAAATACTGTCGTAGTTATACATGTGTAAGATTGTACGAGTAAAATGTATTTATTTCGTTTATTCCATCTTTTCGTTATGCGCATTGTTACATGTATTATGTTTATTTTTACATTTGCTATGGCATTAGTATCATTATTACTTTCATTCAATTTATTATTAATTTCACTATTAACATAGTACTACTATCATATAGTACTATTATAGTATTATAGTAGTATTATAGTACTACTATTATACTATGCAGAGTATTCTTGTTCATTCAGTCTGTCGTATACGTAAACATACAATAAACATACATAAACAGATTCCTGTGTGGTATTTTCTGTGATCATTTATTAATCAATGCATGATTAAATAATTACCTTTCCCGGTATTTGCCCGTGCATTTAGGGAAACGTGCCAAACCTAAATGAGGAAAGCGAAAATCCACTTACAAAAGTCAGTTTCGACGCAAAAAGTTCCAAAAAGTGAAATCTTAATATTCTTAATTTTAGTGCAAAACGTTTGCTCTTTACTAAATCGCTTGTGAAACGCATAATCGTCCAATTTCACTTTACAGCGAGTAAGCACATTTTCGTCGTTTATTCGGCGGTATCGTTCGCAACATCGCGGCTTTATTTGATAACCGTATCGCGTACATTTGAAAATAATATCGACCTAACATTTGGTCGGAACGCAACACTCTATACCATTATTATTGTTGGGCCACCTCCCTGCTCTTACCCCGGAGCAAGAGAAAAAGTACGAGTCCAGGTCTATATCTGTCCTTCAATATGGTCTTCGAAGCGTCCGTTTAAGCGCGCGATCTAATATATAAGTCTATGGCATAAAGGGTGCAGAGAAGGAATAGAAACTCCGCTAAAATCGTATCAAATTACACGGCATTACCTCAAGCTTGAATTGGCCGCGAAGAGACGACACCCTGTAAGGTTGTCCGTTCAATAACATGCATTTAAAGAAAAGCGAATGGGGGTATATAGTGAGCATGGAGAAAAAGGAAAGAGACATTTCTGCCCCCCCCCCTACTTGCTTCTTTTCTTCCCCTCACTCACTTTCGTTTTTTTCTCATTCTGTTACATGCAGAACTATCGAGGAACTTCCAAGAATACAACATCTACCGGACAGATCTGACTACCATCTTCGGCCAATTTTTGATAAGCTTTTCCCTTGTAAAGCGAGCGGAGTTTCCACTCCATCGTGCTCCATCTCTCTACTTTCCATACTCTGCGCATACACTACCCATGACAGTTTCACAAACTTCGAGATCCACAAATTATATTGGCAAAATACCAAGTTTTATTACAAAAACATTAATAAATGATATAGTCATTCAAAAAATTCATATATAAATGTACCATTCATTTTACAGTAAATTAATTTAGAATTATTTTACTTCTATTATAATTATATTACTTTATAATAAAATTGCATTTGTAATATAAATATATATTGATTAAGTTTACGAAAAACGATATAAATAGAAATTTGACATATATATCATATTGATATACACAAATGAATTTAATAAGATATATTTTAGTAGAAATAAATATGAATAAAATTTTGTTCTCTGTATGATATATACTTCTTTGTTATAATTTCTAATATAAAAATATTAGAAATTTCGTAAGTAACAGTGAAATTCCTCTCCTCTCTACTCTCGATAATCTAGAGGCCAAGGAAATATCCAAGTATGGAGAATAGAGGGGAATGGAAACTCTGTTACATGGGAAAAGCTTATCAAAAATTAGCCGGAGATGGTAGATTTGTCGGTAGATGCGCGTCTTACTCCTCGATAGTTCTAGTGCACGAGAGGAAGCAAAGAGTATGGGGAAGAAAGACAAGAATGAGGTGCAAAGATTAACTCTCTTCTCTCGGCACTACATACTCCATCGCTTTCTCAAATGAGCTATTAAACGAGCAACTTGATGTTGCCGTTGCGCCAAAAGTTCGCTTGAGTGCTGATTTTAGGGAGTTTCACCTTCTCTCAAAACTATAGAGTTTTCGCTCGCACATCTTGGATGGTGCAAGTTGCACAATACTGGCCGCTTTGGTTTCTGCTTCTTCTTTAGGGGAATTTTATTGAAGGGTGGAAACCCGCTCGCCATGGGAAAAGCTTATCAAAAATTAGCCGGAGATGGTCGTTCAGATTTTTCCAGTAGACTCGTTGTCTTGGAAATCTCTCGATGGTTCTACGTAAAACAAAGAGAGATGACAAAGTCCAAAGCGAGAAAGAAGAAGAAAAGAACCAAAAGTAGAAGAGCAGAGATTTAATTTTCCTCTCTCTTCACGCTCACAGCATGCCCCCACTCTCTTTTCTTCAAATACATGCATTTGAACGACCAACCTCACAGAATGACGACACCTTGCGGCCAATTCTGTCCCAAGTCCCCCCGTGTAATTTAAGAGTGCTGCATACCTCGATCGTAGCGCCACGCTAAACTACCAGAACGGAAGTAAATTTAATTTACTTTAATAAAATTCCCTTAATTTTGATTGTAGACATTTAAAACAATTTTGTTTAAATCTTTAGATATGCCTATAAGTGGCGAAACTTTCTTAGAGTTCGTAACATTTCTCTAAGTAGGGTAAAAAAATCAAGAAAATTTATACAAATTTGTCTTCTGCTACACGTGGTGTTACTGCTTTCAAAGAAAGTAACTATTACGAATTTAAGGTATCATTTACATACATAATTCGAGTGTCGCCACTTGTAGGACAAAATAATAAATCATGAGATGTGGAAGTAAATTTATAATGCACGAAATTCCTTGCAACTGATAATCACTATTTTCATAGATAAAAAAGAGAGAATTTTAGTTTCAGCAGATTCAAAGTGATGTCGCAACAGCAGCAAATCTCGCAAAAGCAATCAGTACCGTACGTATATTATCGAAATAAAAAGAATCCTAATGCTTACTGTAATATTTCAAATTCATATTTTACGTAAGTAATTATAAAAGAACATTAGGCGGTACAACTAAATATATGTAAATTATATTTTACATAATGTATTTAATGTAGTTTTTACATATAAAAGAGATTTTATGTTTCAAATAAACATGAAGCATGCAAGTGCGCATTTCATGTACATATATACGCACACAAAATACAGTGTTCCATGAATGAGTCGAACGTCTCGGCGTACGCTTTCTGATCTAAGTATCATCTATTAGCTGTAATATGTATGAGTGAGTCAGAAAGCGAAAATGTTTACTATATCTGGTTTTATTGCTTTTACACTCTGTGCCAACAAAATCAGCTTATTATATGCATTATACTAGGAGGTGAACTTAGTTCCCGACCTCTTTCAATGGAAAAAGGGCATTTATGATGGAAAATGGATACACGTTAGCTTAATCAAAATATTTTCTGTCATTGTTTACTGATTTTTCCTATCGCTCAGACAATATGGCGATACCGTGGCGAAAAAACGATGGTGGTTTCGAGGCAATCCAATCATCCACAAATTCTCGCACTTCTTGAACATGTCGGAAGTGCGTATCAACGAGTTGTTGCATCAATCTAAATAGGTGGTAATCAAAAGGCGTTATGTCTGCCGAGTACGCTGGCTGCAGCAATACTTCCCATTCGAGCTTCAACAGAGTGTTTTTGACGGCTTTCGCAATATGTGACCGAGCGTTGTCATACAAGAGAATGACTTTGCGCCTATTGCTCGCGATTGCTGATCTATGTTCAATCAATTTCTGTTGCAAATCATTCAGTTAGCGTTTATATACCTCGATAGTGACTGTTTCATTCGATTTTAGCAGCTCGTAGTAGAGCACACCCTGTTGGTCCCACCAAATTTACAGCAATACCTTTTGGCCATGGATGTCCTATTTTGGTGTCGATGTGGACGCTTGGTCTTGACCCATGAATTTTTGTACTTAGGATTATCATAATAGATCCACTCTTCATCACCAGTCACAATACGCCAGAGAAAACTCTTCTTTTTTGTCTGGCAACAAAGACTGTGCGATGTTGTATCAATTCATAATGGCACGGTCAAATCGTGTGGCATTCATTTTCCTTCTTTATGAATCTTTACCAACGCATGTAAATGTTTGCCAACTGCTCTGCCACTGACTCTTAACTTATTAGCGAGTTCATTCTGTGTTTGAGTTGAGTTTTCGTCCAATAATGCTTGCAATTCACTATTTTCGAACTTTTTCGGTTATCCAAAACGTTTTTTGTGATTAACATCAGTATCTCCACTTCTAAACCGCTGAAACCACTCTTTACATGTTGTAAGCGATGGAGCTTTGTCGTCATAACATTTTTGAAGCAATCGATAAGTTTCTGCAATACTTTTTTTTTCAAATCAAAATAGTTCAAAAGGACATTTCGAAAAAACGATTTATCACGATTCATTTTTCACTGATCAAAAAATTATAATGTTTACACAAATTATGGCGCCTGTTAAAAACTTTTTAAAAAAGGTTTCAAATCGAATGTTAATAGTTTTATTACAAAATGTATACTTAATAATCAGTTGTCTTCATTAATTATGAATTAGAATTATTTATATTTATGAATTTTACAAATTTATTATTATTAAGTATACATTTTGGGCTCCATCTAGTCCTTATAAGTAATTGTATTCGATTGTCCATTATACAAACTATTAAAATTCGATTTGAAACCTTCTTTAAAAAGTCTTTTATTTAAATTCAAATGTATAATACACATGCAAACTTTTACACTAAACTTGCTTATACACATACATGTATAAGGGCGTTTATTTCCACTGATTATGTCAACAGCGGAAATTGGCAGTTTTATAACCGTTTATAACCATCATTATAAACATCTTGTTGCTTATTTCATTATCTACATGCGTGAGACTCATTGTCGCTTAAAAACCCAAGCCTGTGCAACCTCGACCGCAACGATTACTACATAGATATATATGTATATATCAGATATAATACGGACTCCACTTCTCAAAAATTATAATAAGCTACTTCCCTGAAAAGTTTGCAGTGCAGAACATTCTGTTTAATTCTGCAAACCACCGCAATTAATTTCTCTAGTAGTCGCTCCGATCGATTCGGACTTTCACCAAAGGTATACAGCACTCTTAACACAATATTAGCGGAGTTGCCACTCCTTCTCTCTACTCTCCATAGCAGATTTAACCAGATACATTCAACCAATCACAGTAATTGTACGAGAAAGACAAAAAACCCATAATTCGGATATCTCGGAGCAATTTTTGTTTATGTTTTGTATAGCACAAATATTATTTTGAAAATAATGTAAATAAATTCTTAATAATATAAAGTGAAAAATTTTAAATCTGCAAGTGAACATAATATGAATTATCAATTAATACTATAAGATTAATTAAATTTAGATCAAATTAGAGCAATTTTTTAAATTTTGATCGCACTTAATAAAGTGTAATTATTAATTTAAAGTACTTAATTTACAAAAGATAATAATTTCTTTAAAAACTACGTTGAAAGTAATTTTTATAATAATGGTTCACATTTAAGTTCACATTTCACATTTAAGATTTTGATTAGGTTATAATTTATGTAGAATCTAATAAAAATATTGTTTAAAATTACTCTCGTTAATAATTATCAACAAATGGACTCGTTTGTCTATTTTAATTTAATATTAGATACTAAAATATTTTTTATTTCTTTAATATATATATATAATATATTTTTTTTTTCAATTATATTAAATATAGTATAAATATATAATACATAAATTTAGAAGATTACCAAATTTAAAATACTTTAAATATATTTTATATTCATAACAGTTATGAAAAATGGCACAAAGTAGATTAGAAAGGATAGGGACAATATATTCACGGTAAGCAACATTCTATTTAAAATACTGTAAACGATCAAATAACATCTTAGAAGCTTACATGGAATATAATATTTTTCTTAATTCAATCTTTGTTAGAGTTTCGGCATTACTTGAATCTGGAGCTATTAGAAAAGAAAATAAACCTTTGTGGTTTGATTTATATAAAGCATTTCCACCAAAATATGAACCTACTTATGATAGAGAGTATAAGAATGTTCCACTGAGAAAAATATTTTATGCAGAAGATATCATTAGAGCGTAAGGAAAATATATTTTATTTATAAGATTTACACTTGTTACTAATTTTAGCATAATTTTTCATTATCTTAAAAAATAAATTATTATAAATTATTACTGAAAAATTTGAACAATTTAAAGATAAAAACTTTGCCTTTTTATTGTTAAATTATTCTTATGTGGAATGAATCATAAAATGTTGATGTTTAACATTTAAATAAATTATTTACAAGAAAAAGTGAAAGTCCTATATTCTTCCAAATTGAAACCTTAAATATTAATAATATATATTTAAAACATTAATAGCGAGTGAGAATGAATTAATACTTCTATTTTCAGGAAATTTCAGAAAGATCATAAAAATATGTCCATGGTAAATTTATTAAGCAATCAATCAAGATCAAAAACTGCAATATTTCTAAAAATTTATAAAGAATTTGAAAAGGTATGTTTGATTTTGATTCTATTGTATTAAATCTATTATAAGAGAAATATGTTATTTACAGGAAGGTATTCCAGTGGAAGAAATATATGAAAAATCTATTAAAGAATTTTTCACAAACTCTCCAAGCTTAGCAGAAACTAGAAAATCAGATGAAAATGTAACTACTTTAAAATCAGACGAAAGTAATAAAGAGAAAGAAATTTACCGCCCTATAAAATTAAATTTGGAAGCATTACTTAAACATGATCAGGAAGAAACAAAGAAATCTGAATAAATATTAAAATGTAATATTTTTAAACTATAATTTAATTTTATATAGAAACTGTTTCTATTATAATATTAAGATATTTATGTAATTAATTCTCAAAATTGTAATTTTATTGATAAATTTATTAATATAAAATTTATATAAATAGATAACTATAAAATTAGTAAAACTAACATTGTAATCATCCTTTATTATTATAAAATCGAAACAGTGTAAATATTGTTAAATTTAATAAAATTTATTAGCAAATTAGTACAAACCTAAAGCATACTCTAATTTAGTTTTATAACACAGTAAACTGATATGAACTTAATATAATTTATTTTAAAATTTTTGATGACTAAATTGATTTTTTGTAAAAAAAATTTTTGTATATTAATGTGCGGTACGAAGACCCGCTAACGAAGAACGACATCTGTTGAAAATGGGGAGATAGGTTAAGTTATGAATCATGAAGCATAATAATATATTATATATTTAAATTCAATACTAAAGCTAAAATATTCAAAATAATACAGTAATCCAGGCTAATATATAATAATTTATTATATTAGGAGATATAGTAATGATTTAGAATTATTATTTATTCGTTAACACATAATTTATCAATAAGTTAACCTGCAAAATATCATTTGTACTAATATGAATTTTACGGCTGAAGCAGCAAAAGGTAATTCATAACATCAAATATTAACACCAACATATGAAATAGTTACTTATAATATTTAATATTAATTACAGTTGCATTAACAGATGTATTGGCTGCTTTGGAAGCACCAGAAAATGCACAAAAACTTGCTGCTGCTAAAGAAAATTCTGGAAATGAAATGCTTAAAACAATGCAGTATGTTTTTCCAACTATTATGCAAATTCAAATGGAAGTTATAAAAAAATATGGATTTCCTGATGGAAGAGAAGGTATTGTTTATTGAAATTAAATTATTTTCTGAATTACAAAAAAATTTTTTTTGTAATATTTGTGTCTACGTGTTAATTAATTTAATATATTAAACATACATTTTCAGGTGTTGTGCAGTTTGCACAATTAATTAGATCATTAGAAAAAGAAGATAATGAAGTAGCTAAACTACATGCCCAAGTACGCTCATATTTTCTTCCAAATGCACCAGTTAATTCTTCAACGGATGCATCTTTATAGAAATGCTTCAGATAGTATAAATTTCATATTTAGACTAAACTAATCAGTGTTCTAATTTAAGAAAAATAATGTCAGAATACAAAAATTAAATTGAACTAATTTTACATCAGATTTTTTAAAATTAAATATTCGTAGTCATAATAATCCTCAAGTAATTTATTTAAAAAGCAAAGTAAAAAAAGAAAGTAAGTAATATTGCCTTTGATATTACTCATGTAGTTCTTATATTAAAATATTGAAATTTGAAAATGATTTAAGTATATGTAAAAAAATGTATAGTAAAACCATATGAACATAAGAATTAATAAAAAAAAATAAAGGCATATTTGTATTTCAAATTTATATTTAAAAGAATAATATTTATAATAGGGGAAAAATATTTTTATTATTGTAATGGATAATAATGTAATCCAAATTAACGATTTTATTATAATTTATCAATTTGATAATTATAACTTCTGTGTAAAAATTGTAAATACTTGTTATTAATAATAATCCAATAATTTTTTATATTTATAAATAACATTAAAAATTTTTATTTAATAAAAAAATTCATAACACTTGATTATTTTTTGGCCTTTATTACTAAGTTTATTCTAGAATATCATACATTATTTATATTTTTAGTTGTCTTTTGTACTATTTATAAAGGTTTTTGCAATAACATAAGCCTTATTTTCTTTTTATCAATTTTATTGGCATCAAATTTCATTCCCTAATTAATATTTAATATATTTGTTAAAAAACTTATTTTCTATTTTCTTCGAATGATCACCAAAGTATCATTAAAATATTTATAATTTAAGCAATTTATAATTTATTAGTACGAATAATCGATATAATTGAAATAAGACTATATAACAATAGTATACTGATTTGATTCATTTAAAGTAAAAATTATATATGTTAAAAGTGAATACATAATTATACATATTAATTTTATTTTTCATGTCTTGTAGACTCCAAGAATAGTAATAATTTTGTCAATGAAAAAGATATACTAATAGCTACATGAGTGTATTTTAGAATTTTAGAATTAGGTAATATCACTTAATAATAATTTTATTAGAATACACAGTATCCATATCATTATAATGTTTTTTATAATTACTGAGCGTAATTTAAATAAGCTCTTTCTCCGTAATTACATAGTTTAGAATATTTCAAATTTTACTTTCATAAAAGAAAAAAATTAATTTATAATTATGAATCTATATTATAAAATATTAATAAATTATTGATGTCAATAAAGAGATTTTATAAAAACTATTAAGTTTGTATGCATGGACAAAAATGAAATAGTTAATTTAATTACAATTGCAAAATACTTTGAAAAAAATGTAGTAACTTAACTTTCTATTTAATAGTGTTATAAATCATTAAAATATCTAGCAACATTACATAACAATGAAGAAAATTACCAGCAAATTAATGAAATATAAAAATATTTAATGCATATTTCACGTTTTGATTATAGTTGCATTTTTCATATGCTCAAATATAATTTTCAATATAGATAAAAGAAAGATAATTTCAATATGTATGTGTATAAAAAATAATTAAAAAATGTACATCTTGGTATCAATAACATCGTACTCTATAAAATAAATAATTAACAATAGTAATGGTAATGGACTTTTAACGAGATGGTATATAATGTATAATTGTTGAAATTCCATTTATCAACACTAATTCAAGTAGTAAAATCAATTTTTGTAATATATTCTTTACCATTTTACATATATAGAGCATAATTATTTCAAAATATAAAAATTTAAAAAATAAACTGAAAATTGCTTTTAATTTAACTGTTCTACTTTTCCATATTTTAAAAGAGAATTTATTATTGAAAAACTTAATGAAAAGAAATAAAATTATTAACTTGAAGTCACAATTGCAATGCTACGTGACTCATTGAATAGCTACATAGCCTATTTTTTACTTTTATTCAATTTTTTATGTAAAAAATAACGTATTAAAAGATAAATAATAGATGTCTAAGTAATTTAGTACGAAGCTGCTTTTAAAATATATTTAATACGACTTTATTCTGAAATAATGTTACTGAATATCTTTTAGCTTTGATTAAAGATACTTTTAATTTTGATATTAAAGATTTTGTAGTATATAATATATTACTATATTTCAAATTTTAATTTTTTTATTATTAATTTTTTTCAATATAAATATTCTGAAATTTAGAAAATGCAATCCTTATAACTGTAAAATAACTTGGATCTAAATTCAAAAATATAATTTAAATGAGGAATGAGTACATTATTATATATAAAACTATTATATTCTCTTTTTATTCCATTCAAACTAGTAAAAAATTTTCAAAAAATTATACATAGTGTAAAATTAATTTATTAATTAACAGGCAAAAAATCTTATTACAAAAGCTAAAAAAGCAGAAAATACATTGTTAATCTCAGTTTTAGTGTAATTATTCACATAGTCTTAATAATTCAAAAGTACACATCTCTTGAATCCAAGCTTAAAGCTTTACCTCTTTTTTGAAAGCCTTTTCAATTTCAATTTTTCTATGTATATTTATGAAAAATATATTTTTTAACTTATTGATTTAAAAACAAGTGTCACTGTCGCAAATCAATAAGTGCAGAGTTTATGTATATAAAGTCTTTTATATAAACACTAATTTTTATATATTTTTAGAGTAAAATTCTATTGATGAGATAAAAAAAATATAAATCAATGATATAAATATAAATTTTTTAATAAATAAGTCAATGTTAAAATTCGAACATTAACCATTGTTTATAATTTTTCATTAGAAATAAAAAAACCCGTATATTTCAAAATTAATTAGAATGAACATAAAAATGAGCAATCAAAATATAATTTTAGTTTGCATACGATATTTGGATAAAATTAAATGTTCATTTCCATGACCTCTAATAATTTATATTAATTCTTCAGTTTTTTTAATTGAGCTTGTAAAATAAATATATAACACTCAAAGTATGTATACACAGTATAGGTGCTAGTTTTTTTCAGAAAAATACAATAGTTTTTAAAATATTGGCGTTTAAACAGTAAAGTATATTAAAGCGCTCTTACAATAGCCAACTTATATTTTTATACATAAATGTAATAATAATATATTAATGATCTAAATTTTAAAAAAAATAATATAATATAATATAATATATAATATAATAATAATAATTATAGTGTATAAAGCGATTTTGATAAAAAAAAATCGCACGATGAATCTTATTTACATGTCCTGAATAACTTTATGACCTATAAAATTAATTGAAATGAGTAGGACAGGTCGAAAAAGTAAAATTAAAATTTCTACCGAAAATTTCTTAAAAAAATAAAGATAGTATGTAAAATTTCTTTATACCATGATTACTACACTTAAAGATTATCCTTCACCGACACTTCAAACCAATATTCGATTATTGTATTGTAGAGAAAGAAAATTTTTTTCTTCCCACTGAAAAAGATAAATAAAACTCAAAATTTTTATTCTTTTTCAGAAGTATTAAATGAATATTTAGTTATTAATTTTCTGTTATGAACTAAAAAGTGTTATGTTACACCTATTAGATTCAGAAGAAAAAAAAACAATAAAAGTTTGCATTTTACGTCGGTTTTTTCTTTAGTAGTTATAAACTGAAAAAACTCTTAAAATGTTCAGAGTTTTAAACGTGTCTTTAAAAAAAGAAACTCGCTCTTTAAAAAAGAAAACACTCTTTGAATTAAAAACATGTTCTTATGTGCCTTCACTTTCTTTTTGTCATCCTAAAACATTAACTTCGAGTGTTTCAAGATTTTTCTTATTTTTAGGGCTTTATATATAATATTCATTTATTTACGCTATAAAAGAAATTACTTTCTTTTTATTTTAGCCGTTGTTTACTTTTGGGAACTCGAAAAATATGTCGTACATTTATGAAAAAGGAGTTAGTAAAAAATCTATCTCTTTATCATATAGATGTTAAAGTATTCGAATGTAAATTACAAAGTGATGTTCCATTTCTTCTCATTGCTCAATGCTTTTTACCAAATATTATGTTACTACCATTGTTTTATAAGCTTTTTAATTTAGAACATTTTCCGAATCTTATGGTTGATGTACAATAGTCTTTAAATTATTAGTTTTATATCGCACAGGGCTTCTTAGTATTAGAACAAATTTCACCGTGTTCGTATGCGTGTTTTATATCCTCTTGTTTTTGTTCTTATTGGACGCACATTGAATTATACTGCTCTGTACGCGAGGCAACGGCTCGGGGATTGCTGCAGCTATTTGGCTACGAGAGAAACGGATTCGCCGTGGCCGTGGACGTTGGGGTTGAACTAGCGGTGACGCTCACACTACTCCAAGGATCTTGTCGGATCTGATTAATCGAAGGACGTGGTGGTGGCGTCACTGGTGAAAATGGATTCGCCGAAAATGGTACGGCAACTATAATAATTCAAATAAATATTGTTTTCAGTTAAAGTAAATCATACAAATATACGTTCCATAGAATAACGAAAGTCATTAAGTCAATAGCACAACACTTGGAAAATAAATAGATTTCATATAATATTGTATACACACATACATAATTACAACAAATATAATTCAATAGTTTTTAATTCAATAAAGAATAAAAAAATATATGTATACATACTTTTTAAATAAGTGCAAAATTATTAACTTAATAAGTATTACTAATAATATTTATTACAGATAAAAACTTATTCCACAACTCAATATAATAAACACATTTATATTACTACTATATACAGTCAAAAAGAAATGAAGTTATATAAACATACTGCAGACCTTTTATCAAGATATTGATACATTTTTTCATACCAAATGTTTAGTTTTGAATAAATTCTATATGCATTATCTTTATGGGGTCTCAAAGTTAATTTTTATTAATCAAACAAAAAGTATTTCTGTTCTAAATAATATTATGTGTAAACATTACTTTATAGCAAAATTTAATTATTTATTACGTCTTATTTATATGTATTCCACTTTACTGTAAAGTTTCAAACAAAGTCGTTAAATAGTGTGGAACTGAAATTTTAACAATTTTATTTATAATTTTTGGTTATCATTTATGATTTATAATTTTTAGTTAGGAATTTTCAAAATGTTTTCATTTTCACACCATTTGACGAAATAACTTTTCAATAATTAAGAAATACTAAAGAGTATTGAGATATAAAAGTTTATATTCATATTTCTTACATTAAAATCAATTTTTATTCATTTTTCATTTAAAAATAATAATTTTATAATTTTTTAAAATGTAGTTTACTTTAGAGGAATGTTTTTCATGATCCTGTATCATGATTAGTATGAATTTGAAATATCATATAATACCATTTTGGTTCTGTACATCTCAATCATAATCAATAATTCAATAGGTTATTTTTTAAATAGTTTTGATAAAAAAGCTTGAAACACCAAGTTAACTACGTTTCCATTCATAACAAAAAATAAATAAATAATAAGGAGGATATATCAGACATTGGTGATGAATTTAATCCAGATTGCAACTCTAATTCTATCCAAAATGATGGTTGTAAAGTTGTAGGAACTAATAGTCTCACATTCCAATTATATAATACTTTCTTAATTACAATTATTATAATACTTCCTTTTAATTAAATTAGATGTACTGTAAAGTAACATAAATTTTTCATGAAAAACCCTATTTTAGCACTAGATTAAAAAAAAAAAAAAACATTTAAAGTAAAAAAATTCCTAGATTTGCAAATGTAAAATTTCTTAGTATCGTCAATAAAAGTTTATATAAATTTAAACAAGTTAGCGTGTGATTGCTTGCAAATGCTACCAGTATAAAATAATCCGACATAACCGAATTAACAGTAACTACGAAATAATACATTTGTGTATTAATGTAAAAAATCAAAATTTAAATTAAAAAATTTCTCTGTTTACATAATTTAGCAAATTTTAAAAAGGAAGTTAATAAATAAAACTAATTAAAATAACAAAATACTATCCTTTGCAAATTAGAGAGCATTAGGTTTTATAACTTTTTAGATTAATTTTTGTGATAATCAGAGTTATCTTAATTAATCTAAACAAGATTTGTCATTCATATCTGATAGTCACTCTATCGAAGAAAATTCATAGCTAAGAGTCTTTTAAAGAAACATTAAAATCGCCATAGAATATAAAATTAAATAAAGCTACAAATTTTAAAAGTAAATTCTACTCATCAATAATATTCTCATGCCTTCATGCAATATTTTCACTTTTATTTAATACTTTTTTTATTATACTCACAAAAGTTACTTCCAATGAAATACTGCTTTGTAGACATAGAATAAATGATACGAATTTTTATTTTTATATATTTTTATGTTTTCATTTAAACTCAATAGTTATTGTGATAAGAAAATGTTATTAAAGTTCATATATAAATATTCAGTTATATCAATATTAAATTTGTATTGTTTTGGCTAATTAATGACATAAGAAATAAATCATTAAATAAATTACCTGCAGGTGCAGGGGCCTGCGTTTTTATCGATGATGCGCTTACAAGATTGTCTAGGTTTACCAGAGCTGAATTTTCTCCTAAAAAGGATTGTGGAGTCTTTTTTACAGCACCAGTACTAGCCGGCATAGTATCGCCAAGACCTCGTAAATCAAATGGATCTGGTGATGCTGTATTCCCTATAAATAATATTAAAATATATAAATTCTTACATTAACCAGTATTAAAAATCAGTTTAAGAATATTGATTATAGAAAAAAAACTTAATAATTTTATAATTGACTTAACATATAAGATTCAAAGAGAATTTCATAAGAATGATTTTTTAAATATGGACTTTATGGTACATACAAAAATTAATTACTCATTGATAATTGCACATATCATATTTATGTGAAAAAAATTGAATTTAAAAATATTATTTTGAAGTTTTGCATCAGTCATATTGAAATTAATATTTGAAAAAGATTAAAGGGTCAAAAGTTCTTCTATAGTTAAGATTTTCAAAAGATCATTTATTTTAATATTCACTGATAAAACTTATGTAGTTTTAAGTGATAAAAAATAATTTATACATACCATTATTCAGAGGCAGTGGGCTAGAGCCGATTTTGTTTCTATTACTTATGATATCAAATTCGTCAAGATCACCAAGTGGACTACTATTTCCTAGATTCGATGTAGTACTATTAAAAGTTGAGCTTAAGCCATTAAAGCCATTACTTGCAGAATTAAAGTTAGAAGCTGTTGTCGTCGGTAAATCGAATCCAATTGCTTCAGACTAACATTGATAATAGAAATTTCATGTAGTTGTAATATAAAAATGTGTAGTATAATGTAAAAATGCAATATGTAGTTGTAATACAAAAATTTAAGCTTATTATTTTCTCCAATATCTTTTAATAATTATACAAAGATACTAAAAGGTAATTAAGTTTAAATTAAAAATCAGTTTTAATTGTTATGAACTTAGTAGTAGTTGGATTAAAGATATTTTTCATACTAAGCAAATATAAATGTAATAAACAAGTTTTAAAGACACACCTTGCTGTCAGTATTAGTTGCCGTTACTGGAGCCCAAGGATCTATAACACGATTTGTTACTGGTGCAATCGTTGCTGGCGAAGGTGCTGGAGTTCTCCAAGGATCAACAGTAGCAGCTAAAAAATGAATAATTTCCTAAATAATTTCGAACGTCTTATATTTAATTCTTAAATATTGTAATTATATGAAAATTATTAAGGGGATGTCGGAGTAAGCATTGATAGTCATAATATGAAGACGATTTTTCTTCATTAAACAATTTTGAAGCACTGTGAATAGTAAAATACTATTAAGCAAGGTAGTTGTCATCAAAAGAAAAATTAATAATACCATTACAACTTGTATAAAACGAAAAAATTTATGGCGAAAGTCGTAAAATCCGACGAGAGGTGATAAACAATATCCAATATAAACAAATACACAATACCACAAAGGGTCTCGTCATAAAATGAAGCATATTTTTCTCGATTTGCAATAATGATATTAAAACGCTATTAAGCAAGGCAGCTATTATTAAAACAATAGAATTGATACTACTTTCATTTATGCTAAATGAAAATTCGAGCTAAAAGTTACAAAATACTATGCGAGGCGGCGACATAATTTAACTATGAACCATTGTGAGCTCTTCGACATTCCCTTTATGAACAAAAAATGAATTTCAAGCTATATATTAAAATACATATGCATATAATATACAATGTAATTATACTGAATAAATTAATATATAATTTTTATTTTATAGTTGGTATAGTACTATAAACGAACCTTTAATATACTTCCAATGAAAATAATATAAAATTAACCAAATATGATATAGTTTAAAATTAAAGAAAACGAAAATATATTAGATCATACCTCCAATGAAAATAATATAAAATTAATCAAATATGATATAGTTTAAAATGAGAGAAAACGAAAATATATTAGATAATTTAATAAATTTGACAATTCTACAATTCCCATTATGTATTAAGTAGCAAGAAAGTTAGTTATTTATTAATAAAGGATTCAGAAATTACCTGGAGATCCTGTTAGCCAAAATCAAGAAAGTGTCGCAATCATGCAAAAAGTTAAGAAAAATGTTAAAGAAATACAAGAATTATGTGAGCTCTGTAAAAAGTTTTACAGAAATATTAAAAATTAACAAAAAATTACTAACTTGGCCTTTGTGGTAAAACTGGAGCCCAGGGATCAACTGTTGCCGTTGTTGTAGAACTTGTATTGGGAGCAGACCATGGATCATTCTGTGCCTAAAAAAAATTATAATATAATAAGGAGTAAATTACAAAATGCTATAATAGTAGAATTAGAAAACTTGGAACGCAATTTTATGAGAAACTTTAAAAATTAAGCATATTATTTTTCATTTGGATAATGTAATAAAATATAACAATTAATGTTTCTTTTTGTGTTTAATAATGTATTATGATTATATTTCTTATAAAGAAATCATTACAGTATACATTTGAAAATTATTAAAATACAATAAAAATCTCAGAATATGAATTTTTTTTGTTTTAAATAACATACCTTCGACATGCGAAATAGAGAAAAATCCAGTGACTGTCATGCAAACATGCAAAATTAACATTTTGTGCACAATTATATTGTTTTATACTTAATAATTCTACTTCCGTTGACTGATATAAATCAAACTAATAAATATTTTTATTGGTTTTACAGTCTTTTGAAAAAACTAATGTAGTCAGACTTTCCTTATTCATAATCAAATTGAAGAATCTAAAATATAAAACTTAAAATGTTCAAATCAAAAATAATTTTGTTAAAGAACAATCTGACCCATCTATAATCTACAATCTTTGCCCATATATAATATTCAGTGTTTCGATCTATTTTAGAGAAATAAAATTTTTTTAATAAAATTATATATATATATATATATATATATATATATATATATATATATATATCCATATTCTCTCTACCTACATCTACCTCTTTTTTCCTTATTAAAATTAATAAAGACCTAACTAAACTTTATCATTCAATGTACATTATTTTAATTCCTTGTAATACGAATAATCTTCCTCTTGTTCCAATATATTCACATTTCAAAAATTAAAAAGAATGTAGAAAATTTAAATAATGTTCTTTTAATCCCGATAGAATATTTGATTTTTGAAAGCTATGTTGATGTTCATAAATTCTCTTTTTCATTACAATCGTTTTTATATACTACTCTTGATTTTACATATTCATCAGCCTTATTTTTATAGTTATTAGATAATTTTGCTAAATTATCATTATTTAAAAAAAAACTTGAATATTATGTTTTTCTAATTTCTTCTCTGAATTATATTTTTCCGCTATATTAATTATTAAAATTAATTATTCTTGTATTTTTTTTAGTAATCGTTTTATCAATTGGATAATTCTTATTAATAAATATTTTTCATTAATTTTAAAAGATTTTCATTAAAATCTTTATGTGACACTTGTATTGTTAGATTCATAACTCCTTTCAATGTATGAATGAAAATTTAATAATCTATCAGACAATATAGATTTTCTATGCCAATGTTTGTTAATTTGTTATTGCTAATTCTATTTATATTAATGTCCAAAAAATTCAATTGATTATTAGTTTAGAACTGCATAAGCAAAAATTTATGTATATGTTAAGTTTAGAAACCCCAGTATGAATTGCAAAAAGAATATACTACTCTAGTAAAAAGATGGTCTCGAAGTTGTATAGACTAATATAAGCCTCGGAAGGTATTGATTAGTCAATACTGTAGCAATGAATAGGCTTATAAAGCCTTGTAGAACGATATCAGAAGGTAGTCACGACTTGTGCAAGTTGTAAAATTTGGCATGAACAGAAGTGTAAAAGAATTGTAATGTACAAGTTAAAAAAATATCTCTGAAAATTTGTTATATAAGCAAGAATATATGGCTTACTCATAGATCTTGGTCAGTTAACTTGATAATAATGGAGAAATAGAATTTAGAGAAAAAAGTAGAATAAGTGCCTTTTTTATTTTAGCATATTAATTTAATTTACATGAATTTAGGAAAATTGTTTGATAAATGTAAAAATAAGGATGATAAATATGTAAAATCAGGAATATCATAAATACCAATTGTAATAATTTACATCAGGAATAGAAGAACATTGTTTGAATTTTCTACATTCTTCTCATTTTGAAAATGTGGATATGTTGGAACAAGATAAATATTAGAGGAAGAGTCTCGACATTATTTATATTATAAAGAATTAAAATAATGTAAATTTAATGACAAGATTCACTTCTTTATTAATTTAAATACAGAAAAGGGGGGTAGATGTAGATAGAAAGGATATGAGTAAATATAATTTTATTAAAAGATTTTTATTTCAGTTGTTAACACAGCTAGGAACATTGAATGTTATAGATGGGGAAAACAATTTTTATTGAAGGGAGTAGTCAAATTATTCTATATTAACAAAATTAATTTTGATTTGAATATTTTAAGTTTTATATTTTAGATTCTATGGATGATTATAATCGAGGACAGTCTGACTGTCATCATAGTTATATTATATTAGTGTATTAAAAAGCTTATATTGTTTTATAACTAAATTTTTAAATAATAGTTGACTGCATTGTTATTCTTACTTGAGGCCGTGGTGGTGGTGGTGCTGCTATTGGTACTCCCCATGGATCAGTTTGAGAGTTTGTTGCATCAGTCTCTCCCAAGTTGACATCAAGCAAATCAAGCATATGACTTTGCTTTTCTTGAGGAGTTCTAAAAGAAAATTATTTTTAATAACAAGTGTGATTTAAATGAATGTATAAAAGGTTAACGAATGCACTAAGATAACATGAATTTATATTTTTCACATAATTTAGTAACGCAAAATTATTTAGTATTTAAAACTATACAATCTATTTCAATATACTTTCAAAAGTTTTCGAAACTATATGTATATACATTAAATATATGTTAAACAATGTCTAATAACGACGGTGATAACAATGAATATAATGTACTATAATCAAAATACCATTTCATATTAAAAAAAAGGGAAAGACGATTATAACAAAAACGAACTAACTTGAAGTCTTGTTGACTTTGGCTTAGAGCTAGTTGCAGTCTAACATCGTCGCTACGTCTTCTCTGTTCTTCTTGTTCGGCTTCCTCTCTCGACATTGCTAGGGCAAGCTGAAGTTGAAGTTCCTCTTCACCGACTGTCTGTGGCCTGGCAGCCTCCAATTCAGCTAAATATAGAATAAACTCATCAACAATTACTCTGTAACATTATCGATTTGGATGCATGGATTTCATTGAAACAATCACAAACTTTAAATCGAATTTATTTTTCAATGCTTGACAAATCATTGCTGTAATAAAGTCAAGTTAAAAAAAAACATCTGAATAAGATCTAGTAAAAGAGATTTTAGAAGTTTAGAGGCATTGTTTAGTTAATATTACAAAGCTTGTAAGGTGCTTAATCGAATCCTTACGTCTTGATGATGATTCTGATAGATGACATGGCTCCCATTCTTGGAACTGCAATTAAATAATAAAATAAATGAAAATAATGCAAGCCGTTGCGGGATTAATGGATCAAATGATCAAAAGGTATATTAACTTACATCGCTGCTAACAGGTGAAGCCGCGTCAAGTCCATCGCTACCAAAACCACTGAGTGATTGCGCGAACCTTTCTTTTGCCTTGAGCGCCCTTGCTCTCTCGTTTCTTAGTTTTTCGTCGTCTCTCAACAAGCTCACCAGTTGTTTAGCTTTCTCTCGTACGTTAATTCCTTGATCTTTATGGCCATCCATGTATTGAAAATCTGGAAAGAATTTACAAAATATTGTAATTTACAGAGGAGGCCTTATATAGACATTTTGATGAAATATAGCTTGGATAGGAAATGTTTAATTGAAGTCAAAGAGGCTAATAAGAGTAGTAAAAGAATTCTCTATAAGAGAATAAAAAACCTCAATTCGAATATCTGAAAAAATATTTAAATTATATATGTTTATTTAGAAATAATTTCTTAATTTTTTTTTTTAAGAACCGATCTCTCAGTTCCCATAGGTTCATGATTGCTGTATTTTATATTAATTACAGATATGTTTTCTCAATTTAAAAATTTATTTTCCGAATGTGTTTATCTATATGCTTAAGAGCAACCTCTTTTTATCCATTAGTTAATGCAAGTGGAGATTTGTACATATTTCTCTTTTAAAACTTTCATGTACAACAAGATATATAGAAATGATCAAATTGATATATATATATATATAGAACAAAGAACATTTGTAAAGATATAAGCTACTTTATTTAAATTCCAATGCTTTTATGTTTCGATATTATTCTAATGTCCTTTATAAGCCCCTGGCATCGCGTTATAAAATTTATACCTTTGAGCGTCTGAATGGCGAAGATGTTTTCCTTGCACTGCTGAGCGACCTTCTCGGTGCCGGTTTTAATAAGGTATTCGAGGACGACGAGGGCCTTGTACACGTGCCGCCAGTTCTTCCCGTGATCGTTGAGCCGCTTCCAGAGCATCTGCATGATTTCCGTGAACGCGACGACGTTGTATGTGAGATCGGCGATCTCGGCCATGAGGCTGCTGCTCGGCCCCCAGGGGTCATTGCTCGTCGCCTTCCTCACAGCTTTCTGCAAAATATCGAAGCTCGTTTTGTTATATCTTTATATTAATGTTATGTTATATTATATTCATTATTTTCGAGTATTATACAGATATGTTGTTTTATGCGATTGCAATAATTCGCGAATTTGTCTATACAATTATCAGTTGAAAAGTATTATTATTTAGTTCGCTTGATTATTTTCTCTATTTTATTGATTTCAAAAAGATTGAAAGAGGAATTATTTAAAATGTTTAACTTAACCTTCTTTAAAATTGAAAGAAAAATAATAAATCATAAAAGAAACATTTAAAAACAAGTCTAGAAAATTTTATTTTAATTGTTTGATTAGTCTAAAAATAAAGAATAGACAAGTATTCATACTAGTTGAGGAATAAAATTTTTAAAAAATCACCTTCAGATAAGAATGATTTTAAAAAGCGAATGATGATAACGTATAAGATCAATGAAAGGTCGCGTAGAACAAGCGTAGAACTGATAAAGAAATAGCAGGTAGTAAAATAAACAGAAAGCCTGTACAGACTCACCTGTGCATTGCTGTAGTTGTGGGCGAGATTAACGATGTCTCGCCTAATGCCTGCCAGGTTAACCTGCATTACGTCTTGTCCTTGTCGTCGCATCTAAAACATATTACCCGCTAAACGTTATATACCATAGGTTGCATAATAATCTCGCCTGTACAATAATAATTTTCATTTAAAAATTTTAACACGACGCGCTGTAAAATAATTGCAACAATATTATGGATATTATGGTACTTTTGTTTTTTATTAGTAATTTTTGGTAAAAAAAATACTTTTAAACTGCATAAAATTATTTCTTTTAGATTGAAGCGCAATTAAAGGGTTAAATATATATATATAATTTAATAATATCTAAATCTCTTAAGACCTGAAGCTGCTCAAAAAGCTTTTTACGGAAAATCAGTTACCAATAATTCGAATCAAAAGCAGACCGAGCTCTGTAAGTGAATTATTTGATACTTTCAATTATTTTTTATTTAATATACCAGCTATGTACATATAATGCTAAATTAATACAAATACTAATCAAAGTAAATTATGTGTGAATGATCAGAATAAAGCAAAATATATCACGTGACAAATTCTTATACTTTGATAGTAAAAGATAATTAAATGACGAATATACCTACAATATGATTATAGTTTTTTTTTGTAATATATACAATCAAACATCAAAATGATAAATTAATGATTGATAAAGATCGCAATATATTATGATATCATTACAATAATATAAATATGTGATGCAAACGTATAAGCCATGCTTATGGTAGCTGTGTATAATATAGTGCTCCGTTACGATCAACTGCTATCAATTCAGAAAAGGCAATACTGTTAACGGATAAAGAATCACCTGCTGCAAAGAACAATCGACAATCCGCAATTATATACATCTACATACGCTAAAAGTAGATAATGCTTGCTTATATATCTATATATTTGATTCACTTGAAAGGCAATAAGAAGCAATAGGATGTTTAATATACAGCATAAGCTATATATCGATTTTTCTGTCATTGGTGAATTTAAAATATACAACCGAGTGCCTACACGTCCGCAAAGTTGATTAAATAACAAACTAATACTAAATACTAAATTAGTCTCAAAATTTAATTGTCAAACTAGAGAGGAGTAATTGTTCTTAATTTTATTTTTTTTATTCGCACCATGAATTTTGAAGAATTAAAAATTTTTTTTGGCTTTTATTATAAATGTAGCTTTGAAATGCACTAAATATGGTTGATATTGCATGCTAAATAATGTATTATACAAAGTCTTGAAGAATTTTTTACATTTTTTTTAAAAATTTTCGAACTGTGCCTTACTACAGTGAATAGACAAAAAGAGAAAGTCCATAAATGCCATAATGCATTTTTGTGGAGGCGGATGTTTATGAGTAAATTATACGCACGAAAAAATCGAAAAACTATAGTTATGCTTCATTAATGTCTATTCTTATCTTTTTGTCTTCCTCTTTGTTATAAGAATTATATATATATATATATATATATATATATATATATATATATATATATATATTCATTTTATAATAAAGCAAGAAATTATAACAGAAGAAAAAAATTATTTATATCAAAAAATATTGCTTATACCCTAATATAAAAATTAAAATATTTTTAATGGTTGAAGGTTACATCTTTTAATATAATATTTAACAATAATAAATCATTATTTAAACATTTTTAGTACTTTAAAAAAATAAAATCTTGAGGTAAATATGTTTTTAATTTTTACAATAGATAGTCGCTTTGCCTACAATTGCAAACATCGATCCGTGAGGAATATCAATTTATAAAAATAATTTTATAAATTTATAAAATTTATAAAAATATTTTTAACATAAATATCGAACTATTATCTGGATTCACTTATTGCACAGAAAGATATGGCAAAAAATTATCATTTCTTTGTATAAATAAAAGTATAATAATTTTTCTTAGACGTTTGTATAAGTACAATGCACATATCGTAAATGTAGGCATCTTTAAAAACATTTCCAGACCCGTAACAATGGCGATGAACTAAGAAAAACATCAATACTGAGACATTAAATCACATTATTAATTTAAACAAATTCTATTGTTCATATCATATTATTGTTTCGTATTATTATGTAATTTAGACAAACAACCGCCAAGTAATTCTATGAAAGACCATGCATAAAACACTCAACGTAATTTTTTAAAGTTAGTAGTTTTGATGAACATAGGAATAATATAGTAAAATTTATTAGTCTCTTCTCTAAAATATATAGCGCATTATAACGCGGACAGATGTTACATTAAGTAAAACGAAATCTTCTATTCAGTATTCAAAATAGCATTATCATAAATAGTTAAGGTAAAAAAAAATAAAAAATTGATTGAATAATAAATTTACATAAAAAATTAAATTATATTTTTTGAAAATTAAAGACAAAGTATTAAATAAAATTTTATGTCTCAAATAATTTTCAATTTCTAAGACAGCACAAATGTACAATGTAAAATTTACAATTTACATTACTCAAAAGGTATATTTAATAAAATCATTATTGGAAAGGTATATTAAAAGAGAAATATTATTAGCAGTGTACTGAAATTTACTAATTCATTCTGAAATTCCTATGTAGCCTTGAAAAAAAATTCATTAACAGTGCACTTAAATATAATAAACCTTATTGAAATGTTATAGAAATGCTCTGTCGAAGCTTCTATCAGTTACTATCTGTTAAGAATTCGTATATAAATTGTACGTTTTGAATTAATAATTTTTACTTAACTTGTAGATGCACACTGATTCATATTTATCTAGATATAATACATATGAAACGCATAAAAAATAGTTTATACATTCATATACAATGTTACACTTATGAAATGTATTAATTATATATATATTCTCTATAAACCAAAATACTATACACCAAAATTTTTTTAATAAATCTTTTTAAAAATTTAATACAAAATAAAATTATATTAATTTTTTTTATAAATAAATAAAATAAGATTTATTAATTACCAATAATTGAAACAAGTATAAAATATCAAGGAGTTGTAAATTATATTTTACACGAATTTTCAAAAGCTTCATAAATTTTATATAAACGTTATCAAAATTTCAATTTTCTTCACTCATATTTCATATACTAGTAATTGAAAAAATTTATGGGACATTTTATGAATATTCATCAATGTTTGGCTGAAAATTTAATATTATTTCACTGAAAATTCATAAAGCTGTTTCTAAATGAAATTTCATTGTTGAAAATTTGAAATCGTAGTGACGTTTGCCACTGAAAAACGCATAAATTATCATAACTGAAATTGTATAAAGAAAACCCATAATTACAGCCTTTGAATCTTTCTGACATTTACTTTTTCATATAGGCATTTCCATACATTAAGCAGGTTGAATATGTTTTTTTTCGCAATAAATTTAATTTACATTTATTTCTTTTTAAATTTATTTATTTCACTAGATTCAATGTACGAATATATATAGATTTAGTATGATAACAATATATATATATGGTATATAAAATAATATCATAATATCACATAATATTAGATAAAAAATCAAATGGTAGAGAGATTACAAAAACAGTAAATTTCTGAATTCTAAATTCAATATTAAATTACCTGGATTTTCTATATTTCTAAATAATTAGTTCTAATCCAAATTTTTAATTTTCTTTTGATAATTTTCTCGTTATAGAAGATAACTTTTAGTTCAGAAGGTAATTTATTACAGTATTACAATTAATGCATAAGAAAACTCTAATGATAAATAATTATTCTTTAAGATTACTTTTGTATGTATTTCCCCAGGCTACGTTACCATAATTAATAATAGATTGAAAGAAAGCGTTATATAGAAACATTGAAGTTTTGTATATGACAATATTTTAATTTAACTTTCTATTTGCAGTTTCCAACTCTTATATTTTTAAAAATATAAGAGTTTTTTAATAATAAGAATTACGTTATGTATTGTATGTTTATTTAATAATATTTTTATTTTATTTGTTTAAATAGAAAATGGAGATGAATTGCAATGAATTATGGATATTATACAATCTGTATATTATAAGATTAATTTGTATCGCACTTATTTTAAATTTTCCTATTAGGCGTTTTATTTGAACATTATAGCAGTATTTTTTAAAATACACAACCTTTTGGTAAAATTTACTTAAATTATAGTAGAAATGCACACTTCTAAAATATTTATCGCGTATCATTCATAGTACATTAAAAAATATCCATAAAAATTACAGCATCTGACAATTAAATATTACAAAAAAAAAAAAAAAAAATACATGAAGAGCAAGTAATTTTGCCAATAGCTTTTAAAATTACCTATATAAACTGTCTTCATCATTTAGAAAACTGAAAATTATAAAATTTAAAGGTGAAGATTTTATAACCAGAAATATACGATTCTTATAATTAGTTATATTTGAATATAATTGTAGGAAATATATAATAGATCATTTTTTATCTTTTTGGATAATAAATTTCCTTACTCTTCAGCAGTATCAGATTTAATAAAGAGCTCTACGAAAAAAACTATTGAGCTATCATTCTCGGATTGCTGTTCAGAACTTTCAAAACACCACACAGCTTTCAATTCACTACTAAGATAAATTTCAATTACATAAAGATCAATCAAATAGAGTATTATGTGAATCAAAAGACCATGCAAATTTTAACAGACTTCATTATACTATTTTAAAACAGAAAATATATCCGTGTTTGATTTATCAAATTCAATTCTTCAAAGTTAAAATGGGGCGACGAACTACTTTTCTAGATACAAGATCGGCTATGAACAATGACAACTGAACCACTGAAATAACACAATATTACTGTTTCCTATATACCTATAAGATTTCTTAAATATTTACAAAAAAAGAAAGATAATAATTTGTTAAAACAATATTTTAACAGGCTTGAAAGGCTTTTTAACAAGATATGATACACACATCGGTATGGAGCTTGCTATTGTCACCCGCCCCGGTACCACAAGGGTTATTAACAGATAAAGTAATTATAAATAATGTTCTCTGTAATATTAATCCAAATTGAGTCTTTAAAGTAAAATTTTCAATAAAGCTTTTCTCTCCATATACAACTTTAATTTATCAATATTCAGTGAACTAAAATTTAACAACTTAATCATTAGCTGTCCATATTTTCAAAATATTTTATTTTATATAATATATAAAATATTATATTCGAATTATTATTTTTATTTTTTATTTTTTTGAGAAACAATTTAATAATAATTGATGGTTTGTTTTCAGTTGAACACATGATTTTGTAAAACGTCGGTTAAGCGTCAAAAGGCAACAAAATGGTTCAATTAGATAGCGTCGTGCAGTCTTGAAGTTTTTTTTAAATCAAATTTGGCTTGTTTCAATAATTTATTGGCATCAGTTAAATAAATTAATTGACAAGAATAATATGGTTACTCAATATTCATAAATTTTTATAGACCTACATGATAAATATAACTTAAAAACAAACGGTGTACTCGTGTAAAAGTGATGCAATACAGATACACGCACACACAAAAAATTTTCACGACACAAAAATAAAATGTTAATTAAGTCAAATTACCTTTTCTAAGGTCATTTTGCCGATTCAACAAAAAATCTTCCTCGCCAAAGTATGAAGCTTATACACAATTATCCTCCAAAACGACAGAAAAGAATTACTCCTAAATAGAATTAAGATATTCTGTGACTGACGTTTAGTATAGTTAATTTATTTTATGGATATATACTGCTACATTTTTTGGTCTAATGCTAAAAGATTAATTATCATATTATCAATACATTATCCTTTTTTGAACGTGTTTGACGTTTAGTAAAAATTTTAATTTAAAATTTTTTAAGAATAAAGATTAATTGATATTATATTATTCATATTAGTTAATAAATGAATATATTATAAATTGTAATTTTAGTCATGAATTTTTACTGAAGATATTAATTGCAATAAATATTTATTTCATTAATAAATTTTTCTACTGCTTTAAATAAATGACAGATAGTAAACATTATAACATAAAACTATTAATCGAACCTTGGAAACGTACGCGTTTTTACTGTTTATTTTTCTTTTTTTATGACTTAAATGTTAATATATTATGGAGAGCTATATAAATTCAAAAATATTTTTCAAACTTCATATAATTTTACAAAAAAATTCATTTGCTTAAATTAATGTATTTTTACAATGAAATAATTTAATAAAAATTAAACCTTAAATGATATAAAATTTTCTCATTGGCTTTTTGAAGTAAGGTGCCATAACATCACCAGGTAAAATTCACATCATTTTCAGATTAATAATATTTTAAATACCAATATTGAATTGATTATTATTTTTCAACGAATGAATTTAGACTGATATTTTTTATTTTAAAACAATTTTTTGAAATCTAATTAATAACTGACGTCAAGTTCTATTATTCCCTGTCAGATTCTATTGGAATGCATACTTGAACATGCAATAAAAATGACGTGGCTGCGAACTATAAAATGACAATTCAACCTGCGTCACAGAAAAAAAAGCGAGGAATAACATGTATCTACATTGCCTTAATAGTGGTATAATAATCAATTATTTGAATCGTGATAAGAAGCCTGCAAGATTTATTATTAAGACAGTGACGATTAGATATATTGATTGAATATGTTTGTTAGAAAATTCTACATTCA
The DNA here is from genome assembly GCA_018907035.1 of Sycobia sp. Sy_11. Classification (NCBI taxonomy): domain Eukaryota; kingdom Metazoa; phylum Arthropoda; class Insecta; order Hymenoptera; family Epichrysomallidae; genus Sycobia; species Sycobia sp. Sy_11. The sequence continues at coordinate 2,113,132 of JACCIC010000080.1, read as the reverse complement.
TTAAGAATTTTTAATACATACTCGAGCATGCATAGGTTTTGATGTTGTATTTTCAAATAAAATCAATTTTTGTATATTATTTTATTGATAAAATATAAGTATCTACTTATAAACTTATATGGGTTTCTCTAGTTATGCTTTTAGTTATTTTATGTAATTTATTATCTGCTAACGTTACTTGTTGTTATACACTATCGAACATCGTATTATATTAATTTATTAATTGTTTTTTATATAAAAATGTACCTATTTAACTCTCTTTCATATATTCAGAAAAAGCATAGATTTGACTATAATTGTATAATAATTATATAGGTTTGCTATAAAAAAATATCTTTTATCATCAACAATGAAATTTTAATGTTTACAATTTATGTCAACTTATATATATATATATATATATATATATATATATATATATATATATATATATATATATAGCGCTTTATAAATAATTAAAGATTTAACTTAACCCCAATAATAGGACCAAAAAACAAAGAAAAATAGCATTAACAATTTATTAAATAATGAATTATCAAAAGAAAAGGAAAAATGTTCTATTCATTTAATATAGAATATGTAAACCATTACTGTTTTCATTAACTTTACTTCCGAATTGAATACATGTTAAACGAGAAATAATGAAAAATTATTTCAGACATTATAAATAATTTAAAAATTAAAGCGTTTGTATATTTCATCCATCGATTCATCTGATAAAGCTTATCAGGTCTGATCATTAAATGGAACTTACCTCTATATAGTCACAAATATTTAAAATTGTAAAACATTTAAAATGCTATGAACATAAGAATTAGATATGTGGTAAGCATTTCGCAATATTATCCGTTGATAAAGAATTAGCACTTATCTATAACTCATAGATCATTGATCTTTTAATTAAAAAATCAATATACTTATACGATTTTTAGACGTACATTTGAGCAGGTTCTTAAAGCAATAATATGTCAATTACAGAAATATTTTTATTAATTCCACTAAATTGTTTCCAATTGTAACTAAATATTTATTTTTATTTAATCCATTTAATTCAGGTTTTTTTTAAAAGTAAAAATAACCGAACACAGCAATGACTAATATTACTAGCCGATACATATTAAATATATAATCTCAATCATTAAATAGTATGTTTTATGACTGGTGTAGAAGACCGTAAATTGATTATTTGCCTTCCGTAACAGTTTACGCCCGAGCAAAGCGAGGGAGATACTTTTCACGGGAGAAAGAATTAATTTGCACTCTAATTTTAAACGATATTTTACATTAAAACATCCAAAAATCATATTAAAGTTGCGATTTTAGAGTTAGAGTGGTGCTTTATTTATTTCAATCAGGACAGATTAGATGTTCTAAGAAAATTTATTTACATAATATAGTGTAGTAGATTGCGTTTTTACCTTCCCATTTTATGCCTTCTTTGAATGATCGAAATACCAAAAAAAATTTCCTCTGTAATCTGCCAATTTCAGATTCTTATATAAATAATAACATATCATTCCAGAACTTTTATAATAATATTTAAGGTTCATTTCCTACAGCTAATAAATACTGTGAATTTTTTTTAAGTACTTTACATGGCGCTATAACTATGGCGTGTACTAAATGTATTCATTAATACTTTTTAAAATTATAAGTATACAAGAAAGTCGTTATAAATTTTCTTTTAATATAGCTTTGCTTTTCTAATATTAAAAAAAAGTACATAAAGTCAAATATAAATCTATATCTTTTCTAAATCATTCTAAATAGTTTTCAATTTCCAAAAAAAAAAAATTATAAAAATGTGCAATTTGAAAATTAATTTCATTTACCGTTACTTTTTGAAAAATTGTACTTTTAAATGCGGCTTTATATACTACTTTATATAATTTTTAAATGTGAATTTAAATATGTTTTTACACGTTTGAAGCGTAGAAGTAAAATTGAAAAAGTTTCAATAAGACAATCAGCACGAATCTAAAAATTGCGTTGCTGACCTTATAACTTTCAGTTAAATGTGAGACACTGCTTTCCAAAATGTCTCCGAAAAATTCGATTGACGGGAATCGAACTCGGACCATCGAATAGCCTCGAACGCGGCCTGACTCGGCTAGTAAAATCCGACGTTTAACGATAGTAAGCAAACCGATGATTGCTCTTATTTAAAGACAATTAAAAAATACTCTAAGGTTCGAGTTGTAGAAATATAAAACGGAATAAAACCATATCTACTGTATATAAAGAAAGACTACTGTCAGTTGGATAAAAGACTATACTAGGAGTTGGAGCGTAATAGAACTGCCGCTTAAGAATATCAATGCGAGAACATATTAAATTTATATAATTAAAAAATTAATAAAAATTGTATCAATATTTATTGTTATTTTTTAATTAACCTTCAGTTAACATTAAGATCAAATTTACGTTAGGGACTTTGCTTTGAATTGCTAGTACATTTTTCTTATATATTGTACCAATAAATAATACTTGAAATACTGATTAAAAATAAAAATAAAACTGCAATGATAAATTTTTTCAAATTTAAAAGTAGGCTGTAAAATAAAATTAATAAACGAAATCCGAATTTGCGCGCAATTAAGTATAAATGTATGTCGACAGCTACCATATACGCATACAATTAGCATATTCACATAATACGCAAAAGTAAAACATAAGTATATAAGATTCTGATTCGTTGAAATTTTTTAATTAATTGTATTATCAAACGTTTTTATTCCAGCAAATAAAATTCCTATTTCAATCATACTGTTTCAATACGCCCAATTTCATCGTTTATTGGGAATTGAAATTATTGTTAAAATATCTTTTTTTTCGACTTGCAATTAAATTTAAATTGCTGTAATTACCATACAGTGTATTAAAGTAAGGTTATAGGTAAAGAACAAAAAAAATAAAACACACATTACGATCAATTTTATAGACAATAAATAAATCTCAAACTGCAAAAAAAATAACAACAAATCTCCAAAAAGATCCTAATTATTCAAAAGATTCATACCGTCCTCGCTTATGTGCTATACTCACGTTCGATTATGCTTTAGCGGACTTGTCCAAAATTCGTTGTCAGCTTAGACCAGCAATTAAAATTCGGCCTCTGGCTATCCTTTCTCGCGTCTTCTGCAACATGCAAATAAATTATATTAAACGCTGATCTCGCAATATTCACCTAAGGTACAATTGATGGATAAAGTTATTGACGGATAATCGAGCGGATAATCCCTCTCCCTCTCACCTCTAAACAGACTCATTTAAATTTTAAATTTTAACCAACACATTGCCGATTTCATCTCTTAATCTAAAAAAAAAAAAAGAAAAAAATTAGGCCGACAGGAGCGGAAAAATCTAAAAAGCAAGCACTTCCGAAACCTTCGACATGCTGTACATACAGCTGTACACATACAAGTATATATATATATATATATATATATATATATATATATATATATATATATAATAATTAAGTCTCGGATCGCTGTACTCTGTGTACAACGCGTTGTGTGCAATTCAATGTCGAATATTTGGGTCGGTGCTATATTTGTCATTGCATGATAATGTCATTTGGTTCGAGAAGAGCGGAAAAACTCTAGGACGGCAAGCTATATGTAAAATATAATGAATGCTGATTTAACTGTCAAGAAAAAAATTTAGCGAAGAACGAGAAGAAGAAAGTGACCCAGCTATTTTTTTACTATTATTATTAATATTGTTACTTTTTTATATTGGCCCAGATGAAATTCTTAAATATACTACGATCTTTATATGGCAATAAGAAAAAAAATCACATACTCGGTTTACCAACAAATTAATTTAATCGTTAAAAATATATATTTCTATATATAGTTAACCGTTATAATAGTACTTTCATATTACACAAACTTCACTAGCGAAAAAGGCCAAGCCATAAAAAAATAGAGGCCATTTGCGGAACTCTTGTAGGAAAAATTTATGAGTGGTATATTATATATCTGTATAAGTTATCAGGTTTTGTTGATAAATATTTATTCAATCATTTATCGTACTTCTTTATTTATTTCAACATTATTATATAAAAAAATTATCTTTTTTTCATACGATGTTAAAGTGCTCGATACCTTTCAATAAATGAGTAATTTTATACCGAATTATGAAATATTTTGGTTATATTGGATATACGTTGTAAACAAGGAAACTTCGGAAATAATGTGTGTGCATCAATTTTTACAATCAAAGCATAATTACGCAAAAGTGAGTTGAGGAAAAATTATATAGAATATATTGAAAAACTTGTATACAAAATTGGATGGAAGAAACGAAGAAAACGTTTCTAAAAGCATTTAGTAACAAAAAACTGATGAAAATCAGGATAATTATTTTGCTTTTATATTTAATAATAAATCAATCTGTATTTTATTGTAGTAGTATTAAGTTTAAAAAAATTAATAGTGTTTATTTATATGTTGATAATTTTTTATTTTACTTAATAAGTATATCTATTATACAATTCATGAGTATCATTCTGACATTTCGTCATTTTGACCTGTTACGTATTAAATTATTTAATCCATTTAATCAGTAAAAAATTTTATGGTTTGTTAATGATATTATATCATTAATGAGTTCTAAATAAGCATTTGAAAAATATTCTGATATCTTGAGGAAAGGTAGTGAAAAATACACTAATTCATGTGTGCGTGCACGCGCGCAGTAACTTTTACATATTGTAATTGCTTTACGAAATAACAGCTATTATTTAAAAAAAAAAAAAAAAAGTTCAATTCAAATTGAAAATTCAGCAACAATAACAATATATTAGTCAAGCAAAAATGCGCAACGTGTATAGAACATAATATATGATGTGGCATCAATATAATACAATCATCTAGGTCCGCGATGGTAAAGTTCATTTAGACAAGCCGAGGAGGAGATTGAGAGCGCCAAAAACGACGATTCTTCACTCCTATCGAAACTATAGCATATTATAGCACCAATCTTATGTTTTTCAAAAATACAACATTCACGCCATAATTCTATTAAATTTTTTCGATATTCATCACGCGTGGGTATACAGGGTTCAGTTTTTATCAAATTTTTTTTTTTAATTCAATGGTGGAAATAAGACGTACCATATAATAAATATGACGAATTTAATGTTTATCCTTATAATTAAATTTATAGAAAATCGATTTATGACTAGATTTACATTGATCATTGCATATATATGAAGATATTTTTTGTTTCATATAGCTAAGGAACAATTTAAATTTAGCTTTAGAAGGACTACTGTAGCTTGGTGATCCGAGTTCAAATCCCGGCCTCGGCCGATTGACACAGGCACCGCTGTAAGAATTTACATGTGCTTTGTTTACAAACACATCGTAGACCTCCGCCGCTGATTAGCACCGATATTTAGAAGCAGAAATAGAGCGACCTTAAATAATATAAAAAAAAATTTGCTTTATCATTAACGTAGATTTAGTTATAGTTTGCTGATTTTTGGCTTAGCTTCACGTAATTAAATAAATATTCCCTTTATATTCCAACCATGCAACTTCAGATTCCTCAAATGTCTTTAGCACTGTCTAATCTTTAATATACTTATAAATATTCTATATTCATTGGTATATTCTATATTTAATTCTACATGTATTATTTAGATTAAATTAAACATTTTCGAAAGATTATAGAGTTATATTTATACTTTATTATAATACAATATATCTATTTTGTAAATAGGTTATGCGCGTTTCATTAATAAATAACTAAATAAATATATTTCAGTGTACACTTGTGTTAAAATCCAGATATTTCCAAAACCTTCTGTAATTCGCGCAAAAGACTGTATGGCAAATTCAAAAATTGCACAAAAATTTTATTTGACGTTTACTGGAATCAAGAAATGAATACCTAATACGATATATGATTTATCGTGTATAGCAGAGAATCATATGTTTTTGAAATTAAAATGTTTTTTCTTTTTCAAATGCGGTATATCTCCATAAACATTGTTATATTATTTCGTACTATCATTTATATAGTTTAAACACACACACACAGCGCTAAGCTAAACTGAACTTTACTGCTGAAGCTGACAATACAATGCTATATAAAATTGCTATGAGAAAGTGGTGCTAATGAACGACCTAACCGCTTAAGTCATACCGATTTCAATCCAGATTTTATCGATGACTAACAAAAAATGAAGTATAAAAGAAACTTCAGTAAAGTTTATTGTTTTATTATAGACTATCGATCATTTAATAATAACTCCCTCTGTCTTTCTCGCATTTTCTCTCAATATAAATCCAAATCTAAAAGTCACATGTTATTACTTTGACAAATACATATATAATCGAGAATACTTTAAGAACTGGTGCATCCATATAATATTTATTAAACTTTAGAATAAGTATAAAATGTTATAAATCGCATTATTGTAAAGGCTTTAGCATACACTTGATTTTTTTTCATTCTGTTATATTTATTTCAGCTCGTCCGTTATTAATTTATATTACCAAACGAAATATAGCCTCTGCATTGAGTGTTTATCTATAATTATAATAATCTAGAGCTCGGATTCGTATAAAATTTCATAATTTAGAAAGAATATCTATATGTAATTAATGAAATCTTGCCACCAAATGAAGCATCAGGTACGCGCAGGTATTTATAAAATGTAAAATACGGCTCTACAATATTATATTATAAAGATTACGCATACTATCGAAATACTTTTTTAACGAAATTTACACTAATGAAATTGTAATAAGTTATACACGATTCACTAAATTTTGATTATTATTCTTATTACTTAATGAATGTATAAAAATCAATTTACATTTTTTAGATCGGCAAGTTACTTTTTGCTTTCATTACCATCGCTTTTTCTTATAAGTTGAAAAGACGCGCTTTTTGCGCTCAACTTTTTCTAAATATATTAGGCGCATCTATAAAGAGAAGCAGGAGATGAAGAGAGAGAGAGAGAGAGAGAGAGAGAGAGAGAGAGAGAGAGAGAGAGAGAGAGAGAGCGTGCATATATAGTTGACGAGCCCATAAATAGCCTTAGCGAGAACTTATAAGGATTCCGCAGCGCTGCCGCTGCCGGCGGCGACTTAATGCCATTAAATGTTCAATGCTGGCCATGAGCCTATCGATTGATAAGCGAGCCTCGCGGATTTCGCGGTGGCCGTTTGTTGTCCGATGATGCTTTACAGCGAAACCGTGTACTAGACATTGAACTTATATATCGATCTCGCGCCCTGCGCGCATCGGGCATCAATCGAAATAGTAAAAAATGCAAAAGGTCTCCGCGATTATTTATGCACGTAGAATTACCTGTATCGCAAGAAAGTGGGGTCGATTATTTTTGGCTTCGACCGATTAACGTTCGTTTTTTTTTTCTTCTTCAATAAACTTGAATCGTTATAAAGATCGACATAAAAGAGTGCTCGTTTTCTCGAAATTGGAAAGATTTCATTATTGCGCCGAGAAAAAAAAACGGAAGCCTTACGTATATTTTAACTGTAAACAGATGTTCGACCTATTATACTCGAGGTATTTCCGCATCTTAAACAAAGCGCCTGTTTTTTTTTTGTCGAGCTTTTTTTTCTAGTCAAAAGGAAAATATTGTATTCTAAAAGTGTATACAGATATATAAAATAAGCTCAAAAGATTCTGTTATTTATTATTATCATTATCAAAATTTATAACAGATGATTGAAGAATGAAATTGGAAAACTTTAATTAAAGAAATCGCGCATAGCATTACACGTACGCCGCGCGATAAAATAATTAATAAAATTTCGATTTTTTGTAAATGCAAGAATAATGTAAGTTAGTGCTTTACTTTAGAATAAAATTATACAATCGTCAAAGCTTCAATTCTCCAAGGTTATCTTACATAAACAATTTAATAATAAAAAAAAGAGATTTCAACACATCTTCACTTAACTAAGAAGAGAGAATAATTTATTAATAAAGTAGAGTGACAGAGATTTTATTCAACAAACAAGTTTCAAATTGAAGTTTATTGAACAAACAAGTTTCAACTTTTTGTATACAGAACAAAACAAAAAAAGACAATAAGTAGCGTGCAATTTGACTTATCCATTCTGATTTCTTTAAGTAAAGCTCCATTTTCGATTTACCAAATTTTTTCTTCTTCATAAGTTCATATTTTAAGTTACTTTTATTTAACATATTATATTTTGCACATAAAACCTGAATATAACCTTGGTTGAACTTATTAATTAATTCTTTAAAAATGTCGTCATTATTCAAATAGTTTACTTATCGATATTATTGTTTATAAGAAATTTACTGTGAAAGAAACTCAACAATATTTATTCTGAGTTATATAATCTATATATAATCCGATATCTTTTAACTGACTCAATACAAATTTGTAATCTATATTTTTTGATTTATAACAAAGATTTTAATTAACAAAAAATAAATAAATAAATAAAAATAACAAATAACTTTATAAAAATGAGAATATAAATACTAAAAACTTAATTTGGAATATAGCCATCACATTCATTAAACTATATTTATTTGAATAACGAAAATTGATCCACTTTTTTTTGTAAATTTATAAATTTATAGATGCTATAAATAAAATTGAACAGACTTACTATGTGAAGCTGTTAGTTGTATCTATCGGCGTAGTAGACCTTTCAATGTTTTTAGTAATGTTCAAAAGCATTATTAAAACAGTGCAGTATATAAATATATCAATTGCGAAATAAATGCACGTATTTCAATATCCCAATTCATATGGTAATAAAAATAAAATAATAATCGATGCCTACCACTTGGGTTCAAATTTTACAACGTACAGTCGCAATTTTCCTTAGTTCCATAACTATCGGTAAATTATAATTCTTCCTTGCGATTGAGAATAAGCTTGCTTAACAACAATTGTTTACTATTGAAGTATAAAAAATTTTATATTGTAAAAAATCGTCATTAATTCTTCTGTCACGTTACGCGGCGTTATGATGGTCAGATTTTATTCAAACAACCCCTAAGCCAAATTGTAATTTTACGTAGTATAAGCTTACGGGACGTAGGCGGAAATTTATACATATATAATTTAATGCCTTGCCATATTTATAAAACTCATTGAAAATTAAAAATTATTTATTAAAGGTTATATTAATATAACAAAAATAGTAGCTCAACATATAAAGCTTATGAAGGTTAAAATTTGACCGTTTAAATAAGATTATTAAAATTTTCATGTAACATGTAGTCAATATATAAATCATTACTAAGAAATTTCATATTTTGATAAATAACCTTAAACATATGATAATTTTGTAAAAACGACATGCTCCTGATTGGTTAAGCTAGACCTCAAGATCGCTTGATAAGGCTCTACTGGATATATAAAGCTAGCTATCTTAAAAAGTGATTTAAGGATTGTTGTTATTTTATTCAGAACAAAACAGAAATTTTGCGCTTTTAAACTTCAAAAAAATCTTACAGTTTAATATTTTGTTTTATCACACTTAAGCATAATCTCGTTTAACGAGATATTGACTGCTCTTTTTTGTATAACCGATCTCGTAAAAAGTATTCTATCGTGTTAAAAAGATCATATTTTATGTAAACGAAACTATTGCAAATTTTCATTAAACGTCTCTATTATTTACGTCTACTTTAAATAGCCAAAATTTTTAAAATGATATTTGTAAAAAGACGTAACAGGAGCAATATTTTAAAAATTGCATCATCAAAAATTATAGATAAAAGTCTGAAACGTTTTAATTTCCACACTGTTTGACAAATCTGTTTAAAATTTTGCAACAATTTCAAATAAAATTAAATAAAAGATATGTTTAACTAAAATTTACAAGCAGTTAATGTTTACATATAATACTATTTTAAAAAAAAGTACTTCTTCTCGATTGGTATAAAAGATAAGTCGATGTTCCCTTAAACGCATAATATAGCATACTGAATAAATATCACACGTTCTTGTACTTACATTTGATGTCCTCTAATTATACAGTATTTATTTATTATTTATTTACTGGATGGGGGCGTACTTGTAAAAAATTAAAAGTAATTTTTGTTCTGCAATATTTCATGCATAAATATTTATAATAAACCAATTATAATGATACTACTAGTTCATATTAGTATAGTTGACTTTTTCTGATCATGGCTGACAGATTATATCTCACCCGAGAGTATATATATCAGTGATAGCATCTATTATTTAACATAACACTTATTTAACATAAGGACACTTACTATAGATAAAAAACAAAAAAATAATCAATTCAATAGATTTTTAAATGTTGTAATTCTCTTTATATTTATTAATACTAATGGTTATATATTTAATAATAATTATAAAACAATTTATTTTTTACTTTTAAACATACGTTAATCTTTGTTTTTACAAATTCTTTTAGCTTAAGAGTTTGAAATATTTAAATGAATTTGGATCATGCTCAAATGATTAAACTAAGGTAAAGTGTTTAGGGAGTTGGATCTAATTCTTCTACTTGTCTATTGAATGAATATTTACTTATTTATTGAAAAATTGGCACAATAAACTTTATATATTTTGAATTGAACTTATGCAAACAATTTAGTTTTATTTCAAAGTATGAGATGTAAATAATGACATATCAAAGATTCAAATATATTTTGTTTGTTGATCTTGAGTAGAGGATTGCTTATTTCTTTGATACGTTATTATAAATTAACATACAATTGATAATACTTACAAAATTCAAGCCTTGTTTCAAAGATGCATAGCTTCTCTTTAAATCTAGTATTTTAACTATCAGTGTATGATCACTTCTAAATTAAAGTACATATTTAGCACAATATATTTTTAGTAACAAAAACTTTTATAGATTAATACCTACTTCTTATAACTGTAAATTAGAGGTTAAAATTAGTATTGAAATTGTTTTTTCTGTTTTTGGAGCAACGGTGGTCAAAATCACTTTGTACCAAGATAGAGGAATTGAGTAAAACTGTTTATGAACCAGGAAATTGATGGGCAATTTTACGTAGGTAAACACTTTGGAGCGTGACTCGCATTTACAATGGACTCTTCTTTTTCACTCTTATCCAGTTAGCAGCTTAGAGAGAGGGCGATAACACAACGTATGTATACGCGCGAGATTAGTATGCGCTAGAGAGGGAGAGAAAGAACGTATTTTTGCAGAAAGAATAAAGATACATGTAATTCATGAAGAATTTCATATAAGTTCCAATTGCAGAACTGAGGAACACAAAGAAGAATGCCTTGAACTAACCACATGTCTCATCTCCCTATATATATACTCTTTCTTTCACTCTCTTTTTTAGGTTTGGAACAGCCTCGCCCTCTCTCTTTTTCTTTCTCTCTTTCTCTTACGACGTAAATAAAGGGACACCTTACGGAAAGCTGCTCCCTCTCTTCTTGTGTATTCTGCTTGCCGTAACGCCCGTAACACAAACTTACCTTCTAATGTCACAAGATGTTGAAGAATTTCCTTTATTTCGTTCTTGCAGTGAACACAGAGATTGACGGGACGTACGAATAAATGCCGATATTGTATGTATATCGATGGGCGCGAACAACGTCTACAACAACGGCGGGCGTAATTTTTTTTATTACGTGTGTGCGTAAGCTCTTCTTTCTTGCATGCAGATATAAGAGCTCTTACTAGCGGACGAGAAGGATGCGCCACGAAAGAAATTTAGTCCGAGTCCGAGTCTGATATTCTGATTTCACATCTACCGAGGTGCACAGCACTGAAAACGATATACTATCGCAGTCGCACTGGAGTCCAATGACTGCACACATAAAGGGCGAGGGAACTGGATAATAATCACGTAGCGGTATAATCACACCAGATCATATACCTTGCACTCCTAATGCTTACACATGCACTGTACTCGACTAACTCGACTGAAAAACTTCTTTATCCTTTATTCCTATATATAACTCAATAGCTTTGGATTTCAGAGCTGTGTTCGACACAGGCTGACACAAGACAAGTTCTCCCTTCTCCTTCTCTATATAGCTGTTTTTTACTTGGTGAATTTGTACCAGGGAAGCAGGAAAAAGAGAGGAGACGAAACTCCATGTTATGAAAAGACTTATGTCCCGTTTTCCGGCCGAGATCGCCAGGTTCGCTTAGTAGATCCGAGATGGCTTAACAAGTTACAGCGCCGTCTGCTGGGTATCTGTGATGACTAAGTATGTTTGATAAGTAAAATCACGTTTTTGAAAAGTTTTTTGAATTCAAATATACGCACAAGTTTATTTTCTTCTAAACGAAATTTTATATCTACGGAGTAATAGTACATTTTTTACTGAGTACGGAAAGGCTTTATTTACAAATCGAAAAGTTTGCGGCCCGAGACGAAGCCGAGGGTACGAGCTGAACGAGGTTCATAAACGAGCCTTTTCGTACTATGTCTATATATTGCCTCACGAAAACCGAAAATAAACGGTGAAAATGGGAGTTGTAGGTTAGAATGAAAAAAAAAATTTTTTGGAACTGAGGGAGCAAAATGCAGTTTTCTTCGCTTGTTTAGCAGGAACAAAATACGACTTTTCCTCTCTAGAGAACAAAATAAAATGATGGTAACATGAGCGTGTTTTCAGAGCGTCTGTAACCTTACTTTTTTTAAGGGTTTAAAATAGAATGAATAGAAAAAATATCCCGTAGAACTATATAGTTTTTGTTCCCTGTGTTCGAATCCTTGCTGTAGAAAAATATGTATAAAAATTATTTAAAGTTTTTAAAAAAAAAAATTATTTATATACTACTGTGTACAAATATGAGTAAGATTTTATTTATAACTTTTGAAATCTATATTTATTCTGCTAAATCTAGTTCACCCCCCTCAAAATACCCCCCCCCCCCGAATGCAATGCAACTATGCCAATGCTTTTTCCAATTTTCAATATATTTTTTATACTCGTATTCCGGAATGGCCATCAGTTCCTTCTTTGATTCGGCCTTGGCGTGATTTTTTCGGTCTCCTCTCTCCTTTGGCACGATATTCGTTCAATTGATCGATTGTTTCCGGATCTTAAGCGTAGATCCAAGTCACATCTCTAATTATTATGTGTTTCATCTTGTCCTGGTAGTCCGAAAGCATCGTTTCATATGCGACTCTGTTTTTCTAAAAAATTGAGTGTTTTTGGCACAAATCGATATTTCACTCTTTTCATGCATAAAATGTGTTTTAAAATGGTGTTTACTGATCCATTTGAAATTCCAACAATATCTGCAAGCGCTTTAGTAGTCAATCGACGATTTTGAAGAACCAATTCTTTGATTTTGTCGACGTTTAGTCCATCAGTCGACTGTTCTTGGTCGTCTTTGATATCTTTCGCCTTCAACGCTTTTTCGACCTTCTTTGAACAATTTGTGCCAATCAAAAGCACTTGCTCTTGACATTGATTTCTCACCAAATACATCTTTGTTGAATAATTTCAGACATTATAAAAATCGAAGCAACAACTTTTCTTTGTTCACTTCAAAGAAAAACATTTATCCGAATCGATAAACCCGAGAAGTTCGAATTGAAAAGTCTCACTATCTTTGTGCACAGTAGTATATATATTTTTTAATAATTAAATTAAAATTTTTTATTTTTTTATTATATTAAAAATATTTTTTAGTTATTTATTTAGTAATATATTATGAATAAACTTATTACTAAGTTGATTTTTCTTTTTATTTAATGCAGGTAGGGAGGCTCGACTCCACACCTCTAACCATACGTCCGCATTTCTCGCCTTAAATATCAATGTCAATTTCAAATAGTTTGTAACGTAAAAAATTATTATATAGAAATATTTAACACGGCTTATTATATATAAATATATATATAGTACAAAAAATAATAAAATAATTCACTACTTTTAATTATTTGATCTAATTATCTAGAGAAGTAATGCGAAAATTAATCGAATTAATTATTTAATACAAATAAACTAAAATAAATTTACCATTAAGCAAATGCAATATTAAATGTTCGGTATTACCAATATTTTACACTTTATTAGTTTAATGTTTTTTCAAATTAATGTTATTGATAAATAAAATTGTATATCGACTAATAAGAAATTTTTGGATATGATATAATTTAGAAAATAAATATACATTATATATAAGAGAATTCAATAATGAACTCTTTTTATTTATTTAAATGTAATCAATTAATTAATAGAAATGAATAATAAATAAATGTCACCTTATCATTATTAAGGAATTTAATTAATTAATTAAATTACTTCCCTTAAATTAGATTATATGATTAAAAGCAGTTTATTATTAAAATACTTTTTTATTTACTAATTCAAGATTTTAATTAATAAATATACATGAATTTGAAATCAAATACTTTTCAAAATCAAGATTTTGGTAGAATCGATCTATAAATGATCGATAGAATTAGTCACGACCTATAACTATCTAGTGCATTGTTGGGCAATTTGGTATTGTAATAACAATTATAAATTAAATTTTCATTATTCGTTACTTTCTATTTTCTAATGGGAAAAACTTTTAATTTGTAATAGCTAGTGTTTGCATAAGCTATATTTTTTAATTGTTAATTCTATAATAATTAGCTTACAATAACCTTTTTAATTTATAATCACAATAATTAACACTTCCAATTTAATATCAGTCATCTGAGAAATAGACAAAGACGGTAACAAAGAGAAGGACAATGAGAATAAAGCAGAGATTAAAGAATAACAAAGAGGAGTGCGAGAGAAAGAGAGAATAAGGGAGAGTGAGAGAGCAAGAGAGAGAGAGAGAGAGAGAGAGTGTGAGTAAGGGAGAGTGAGAGAAAGAGAGAGGGGGGAGGGGTAGAAACAGCCATAAATAAGAAAAAGATTGATTGAGACTAATAAGAACAGATCAAAATCCTGCGATTAAAGTCCAACAGTGAATAACTCACCCCTAAACATGGATCATTTCTATCCATAACTGCATAGTACAATGACCCTTCCTTAAACATCTTTGTCCTTGCGAATTATGCACTGATCTACTATCTTATATCCTCTTTTGTATCATATTATACAGATAAAAATAATCATCCCTTTTTCTCTCTTTTCCTCTTTATTTTTCTCAGAGAAATGGTTTCAAGTTTTAATTATTGTAATTGCAAATCGAAAAAGTTATGATTATTTAAGATATTATAGAATAAATAATTAAAAAATAATATTGAATAACATAGGGAATTAACTTACTTTGAAAATAAAAAATAATGGAGACTAAAATTAGTGTTTATTACACATAAAAAATATTTCTGGATGAGAGTTATTTGTACTATATTAGGTGTTTAAAAAGTATTCAGTATTGTAATTTATATCTAGTATAAATTAGAACTAATGGACAATGAATATTTCTTCTAGTTAAAAATCAATGGAATGGTAATGAAAATTTCTTTCCATTACACAGTAAAAAATAGTGTAAGAGTTAAGGAGTGTTTTCGAGGACCACTTAAGGATGCACGATGGTTAATAATTAGATAGAGATAGTAGGTGTCAAAAGTAAAGATTCTTAATTTTATTATACGACGCTATTTCTTAATTAAAAAAAATATATATAGACATTACAATTTAGATTAATTTACTTTTGTGCAATTGTAATACATACTGCACTGAGTGACGTCTGGACAGAGATTTCTTCATTGGGCTGGACGGTAGTAAATGAAACTATTTGAAAGTATCCAGTTTTCCTCATTTTTTTTAAGGTCAGTAATTAATCCCTTTGTTTATCCCGTTTAAGATTGGTCTTAAACGGGATACACTTTTACAAATCTCACTTTTTAACTACTAATGGAATCCATAATATATTCTTGTCTAAAAAGAATCATGAATAAGTCACTTATGCAAAGACGAATCCAGTTCTTAATCATATTTAGTACTGTTCCTATATTCTTCGATAGATATTTTGATATCATCTAGAAAAGCGAAAACATATATTTAAAATTTTGTTAATTGACTTGATTTCACTCGGACATCTCTTTTATCAATTTAATACAATAACTCGTACTCGTATAAAACTATAATATATTGTTTATTCGGCATGAAAGTATTGCCAGTTGAACCCATATAGAATCCAGCTTAGCCACATGTGAATTCCATTTCAGAAACAAAATCAGCTAATTGTGCTTTCCTACTTTTGTAGTATTTGCTTTTTTTCCATTGGTATCTAAAAATACGTAATCTACAAATCTATATTTTACGTATCGAGCCTTCCGCAATTTGTTAAAAAACGAGACCATCGAAGGTAGCGGGTAGGCGTGTTTTCTTGTTACACGGTATTAGGGTGTCGTTGCTTTTTTCAGAACTAAAACGAACCATTAGATTTCTTTAAAGTTATCAGAGCATTACTCCATTCATTGTCAAATTGCTCCACTATCCTCGTGTACAACATTATTTTACTTTCTTACACTATTTACTTACAAATTCATTTTATCTTCAGCAACACGGGGCGCAGTCGATGCTATATGGATGGTATTACTTGCAGGTCTATATGGTGTTTGGTAAGGTGTATAAGTTCGAAAGTATTAGTTTCTCGAAATACTATATTTACTACTAACTTCTCTAAGTCTTTACATTGAATCCTCGGTTAATTTAGTAATCCCTGAACATTCTGTAGTAACGTTTCTTTCGTAATTCACTCTCCTCCTAATAACTTCCTAGTCATAATTGGCTTGACGTTATTGTTTAGTTAGTCTCCTATCGCAAAAATATATGTTTAGATTTATATTACGATTCAATACTTCCATCATCTTCAAATCTACTTCACAAAATTTATATTTCACTTCCAATGACACTGTGAGTACTTCATATATTGATATTATTCTTGTGGTAACTGTTTTTTCCTATGTAGGTGGGCCGGATATATCATTTGGGAATTCCGGCCGTTAGAGTTTGCAAATGAAATTAAGACGTCGGGATCACAGAAACTTACATATTCTCTTCCAGCGAACTTCGGTCTCAAATAATCAAGATTCTCTGTCTATGTTGAAGCTACATTTAGACCTTTGTTTGCCTGCTCTTGATTGCCCCCTCTCAAAACTTGTTGCCAGGATTGATCCTTTCGATATATAAGCTTTAAGGTGCAAGTTTTTGAGGTATAGTAATATTCGTCTTTGACTTATCTCCCGCTGGCTTCTTAATTTTTGGATGTTGTTTCTTACCGTAGCGTACGAGAAGAGACGGAACTCCTCTATAAATATCTCTGTTCAGTAGTTAGGTCAGTAAGGCTTGATGGCACGACATTCTTGGTCCTATTAGTCGGTAGGAGATTTATTTTCAGGCAGAAAGGTCAATTAGCATACTTCTAGAACGATTGAAGGCATACATAGCACAGTACGAGAAAGCATTCATAAGCTAGTGCCCTACATTATTATAACGATAGTAGATACCTTAAAATTCTGCGTCGTGACTAGGTAGCATAGGTTCCATCCTTGCGTCGATTCGTAAAAGAGGGAGCCTTAAGCCTCACGGGGTTTCACGCGTGTGTGGAGGAGTATTTCTATAGAATTAAACTTAATGTGGTAAGCTTTCTTTAACATAAAAAAGAAACAATTATTGGTTTAGTTTTTCAGGGACCCGAAGATTCAGAATACGTGCTAAATTCTATATATTTTTCGATAGTCATGCTGTTTTGATAGCCCTTAACATTACTACAAACTCCTCCTGGCTAGTTGGGAAACAACTAGCAGCGAGACATAAATGTATTAAATGACTCTCTCCAGTCACGAGAGTATCTAAATTAATGTGTACACGTAAGAGATGCGATAGTATTACTTAAGCATTGGGGACGATTTTTATTTAACCGAGCCCATTAATATATTAATAAAAAAAGTTCTTCGTTTAATTTCATACAGTTAAAGAAAATAGAATTACAATACAACGTAAAGCAGTCAAAAACTGTATTCTTAATCGTTTTACAAAAAAAGTAAACTTTTGAAACATAGCAATCATTTTAGATAAAATTGACAGGCTGATAAACTTTGTTTACGTCACTGCTACATTTAAGGTTACTGACCTTTTGGGTTAATATTCAATCGCAAGATTCTCATAAGGAAGATCTTGTACTTACTTGCCTTCTGTCAAGAACTAGTGAAAATCAAAACCAAACACTAAAATTAAAGTCATTAAGTACAAAAACTTAATCAGTAGCTTAATAGAAAATATTTTTAAAAAATATGAAGTTACCCTAGGATTATACATAACTGTTTGAAAGCAGGAGTTGAGACCCTTATTTAGCACATATCTTAGGCCATAGATAGGGGATATATAATGACTCTACAGACGTGCTTAAGTCACCTACATATATTCAAATCCTATACATACACAAAGAACTTTCCTTAATTATTAATGAAACGCAAAGCTCTTGAAACTCCGAATAATATAAATGAAACTGAAACTCGTGCTTCTTTTTAAAACTATAATATTTTACAGCTAGACCGATTTTTAAAGAATTTACCAATTTTTAACAAATTTCATATTATGCCTTTTAGGAAATTAAAAATATAATTTATTTCCAAAATCTAAAGTAATTACTACCTTATTTATTATATTACGTTTTAACAAACAATACAGTTATAGTTTTTCAAATCCTTATATTATTACTTGTGAAAAAATAATCACTATTTAAACAATTGTAATTTAAATTTATAACTATCAATATTCATTATATAAAGTGTCACAGTGGTGATTACCTACCTGTGTGTGAGTAGGCTTCCCCCTCACAGCCGTCTCGTTCGTACTCTCTTCACAACCTTGCTCGGGCGAGGTATCGACAATGGAAACCCGGGGAAAGGGTTCCACGGTAGGATTTTGGGAATTTATAGATTGCCAGGAAAAGAGAAAACAGATAAAGTTTATTTACGATTGATAATATGGATGTTTATTTCTTCACTAGTTCGTCACATCGATAACAAAGATATATAAAGTTTACAATGTCGTTTCGGCTTATTATTTCTGTCCGTGCCTTATCTCGCTTTGCCAAAATAGCCACGTCGCACCGCTCCCCTCCTCTCTCTCGCGCAGTTCAAGATGCCCGTTACAACGCAGCGTAGCTAGCCACACTGCTTGCCGAATTCTTCCCGACGAATCGCTATGCACTAGGAGACCGTGGGCGAGACGCCGGAGTCCGTCCCTCGCACCCGTTGGTTACACAACATGGAATAGATTAGGTCGCGGTCCGCTCAACGCTGTAGATCCTGTAGTCCTGTGCTGTTTGGCGGCGTCGTTATTTTCTGCTGTGCGCCATCTCCCAATTCGCCTGCTCAGTATATCTATATAAACACTGTATGCAGTGCGACTATTTCTGGCCTGGCGTCGTGAGGCAGCCATGTTAATGCAGTTTTGCCGTGTGCGGCATGGCGCCATGGCATCGCTGTTTACTCTACCGTTTTCTCACTCGCTTTTCTTTTCCAGGCTCCGCATCCTTTCCGGGTGAACTGATATGGCGGTGAGCTGGCGTGAGTGGTGTGATTTCTGTTATATATATATTTGCTGCTCGTCCGACGGTGCTCGTATATCTTAACCCCGTCGATGCCACGTGCTTCGCGCGTCTCTTCCTCGTGATGTGCAGGTATCTTATGTGCAAGA
This sequence comes from Sycobia sp. Sy_11, assembly GCA_018907035.1. Classification (NCBI taxonomy): domain Eukaryota; kingdom Metazoa; phylum Arthropoda; class Insecta; order Hymenoptera; family Epichrysomallidae; genus Sycobia; species Sycobia sp. Sy_11. The sequence goes on along the minus strand of JACCIC010000080.1, from coordinate 2,093,517 downwards.
AGGTTTTTATTTAGGGTGTAAGCAGGTATCGTTTCCCTTTTTCTTTGCTTGTTTTCCGTTCTCAATCTTCTTCATGCGCCTTCTTTTATGTGCGAACACAGAGGGCTGTATAGGTTATCATCTCTCTTTTTCACTGCTACATTTGTTTCCTATTATTTCCTTTCCTTCTTTACTACTTCCATGCATCCTTAATCTGTCTTTTAGTATTTTTCCGTAGTCCTTGTGCTTCCTCTTATCCATCTCGTTCTCATTTTACATGCTTTCTCATAAATATATGTATTTTCATTGAGGAGTCCGGGTGTGATTAATCCATTGCAAGGTATACAGATTCTTCATCATTCAAGCCTCGACAACATATCTATTCCGTATCATTTCTCAGAGTATATCCCAGAGTCAAGCCCTGTACCGTATATATATTTCTCTTCTATTTAAATTAACCAAATTCTTTTAGGATTGCCCTTAATGGCAGTACCTCGCTATTGGAAGCGTTTCGAGGTTTCTTTTAGCAATCCTGAATGCAAAAGTTATGAAGCGTTATATCATTATCTTACTGCTGTTTGATACATGATATTTCTTGTTTTTCCTTTTCGTGCGTACATAAATAAATCTGAAACTCGTCCTATCCGTAATCTGGACAGATATAGTTATCCATATGAAAAACGTAGATGCTTTAAATTGAACCTACGTACTTCCACAAAAGTTCCAATGATCCAGATCTACAACAAAAAGAAATGTTCAGGAAAAATCTAGTTTTGGAGCACAAGCGTCCGATATAGCGAAAGCTAGGTGCGACTGGGAATGTTGATGTGTAACAAAGCATAACTGAGCGATCTTTGTTTTTTTGAGCCTGCATACTCCCATACAAAAAACCAACTGTTTACATCCACCTTCGGTACTAGGGTAACGTTGTCCTGGCCTTTAGAGTATGGAGCAAGTGAAAGGTATCAGCTAAAATACATAAATGGACTTTCAGGATAGGATCAAAAGAGCTTTCGGTGCAACGAGCTTCGTGCAACCGTTGAGATTTTTGGTTATTTTTATTAATTCATAATTTTACAGTAACAAATAACCCGATTTTTTATAGCAAAAATCGGATTTTTGGCTTCTTAGGGCTACTAAAAATTATAAAATTAAAAAAAATTCGACGGCGTTACCTGAGGGAACATCTCCTTTCAAAAATACACTTTGGTTCTTGCGATTCCGATGACTCTGTGATGCGTAATTGTGTATACTGCAAAACAACTTTTTCTCGAGCAGCCTCCAGAGATTCACTGTCATTCGCTTAATTTTCAATATTTTTCAATGAAAATTTAGGAAAATATTGTTCAAATGATACATTATTATATGCAAATTGACTGGGTAATCCGGCTTTATCTGTGTCGCGAGAAAAAATCCTTATAAACTTGCCTGTTTTATACCGAATTAACCTTACTCCCCGCTCCCTTAATGGATCTGGGGCTTGACTTAACTATCAAACCAGAAGAAAAAACTACTCTAAAACCCCCCTAAGCCTAATGGAAGGCACTGGCGGTAAGGGACGCATGATTCTGGGGTAGAATATGAGAGCCGCGACAACTGCCAATTAAAATTCTTATTTAAGAATTAAGCCTTTAAAACAACCTATTTCACCGAACGGGTTGTCGAAATGCTTCTCTCTAAGCATGACGATAATCTTATTAGATGGAAGTAAGAAAATAATATCTCAACAGCGAACCTAAAAAAATCAGTATGAGAAGTAGAGAAGGAGAAGAGTGTAGAGAATAAGCTGAAAGAAAAACGCATTGAAAGAGAGAGGGAGCCAAAGAAAATAGAACTGCAGGTAAAGATAAACGAAAGGTCCAACTAAAGTCAAAGAATCTAAAAAATAAATGTAAAGCAAATAAAGGCTATTGCTAAGACGTTGGTTCCATCATCACCCAGCCATCGGCAGGTGTGGAAAGTTTACCATCGGATGGGGCACTAGTACCTCTAAAGAGAAAGAATAAAGGAAAAGAAAAAGCGAAAAGAAAAGAATAATACAAAAACAGAGTGGAGTACTGTGATGAACACCTGCACACCTCCTCCAGACAAAGATGCATCTGCAGGTCCAATTAAGATCATGGGCTGTGCCACGGTCCCGACATACATCGTGGACCTTCAAAGATGCAGAAATAAAGAAATAACGACGAAGTAACTTGAAAGCTATAATGGTGACTATATCGAAGAAGTTCATCAGATGTTCTAATACGGAATCCCGATTGGCAACCTTACATGACATTGCCGAAAAACAGGTCAAAGTGCTACATTCGTATGCGGCTACTATCGCTGAGATCAGGAGCCAGACAAGTAATAGTAACATTAGCAATCAGAACGTTGCAGCGACAGGAGACAACATAAAACTTTTTGCGCCAAAAGTTAAACTGGCTAAAGCAGATATTAGGTGTTTTTCCTTAAACATAGGGACGCGGAGAATATATCCTCCACTTTCAAGACTAAGAAGGTCTTGCAAAAAACTTTCGACCCTAGAAAGAAGAAGGTTCATATAAGAAACCTAAGAAAAACTAGGAGTCTCCTCGTTGACGTAGCCATGGAAACTGTATTGTAGAAACCTAAGGCCTCCATTAAAATTCAATAGATATTCAAGCTGGAGATACCAGCAAAGACCGAGACTTATCGTCTACGACGTTTTCAGGGAAATCACGTTGAATTATTGAACCTCGGCTGTATACGAACAAAATCAACCTCTAGCCCTAAACTTAGTGAATTCGCACGTTTCTTCAAACTTCGTTTCAAAACAGGCAATAATGTGGCAGCACGAGTAATTGGGTGACACTAATGATGCTTAATACTATCTATACTGCTGATCTCTATCGCGGATTCTGTATTGGAGGTTGGCATACTCTGATGCATAAAAACCACGAGCGAAAATTGTACACGACGGAAAGAGACGTTCTCATTACAGCAACTGACCCATACAGAACTACTCCAGCGATCATTCTAACTATGAAGAAAAGAAAGAAAACAGAAAAGTAACGTGCTGTAAAAGCATTAAGTGACAAGTATTCTAATGAATGGAAAATAATGTAAAATTACTCTCCTAAGGGTGGGGTAACATACTTCTACAGACTGAAATTATATAGGGGGCGTTCATAATTAATTATTAATTATTAATACGAGGCAAACTGGATTAGACCATCGCAATGGATAATCCAGTTTTTTACTGGACATGGAGACTTCGAATCTTACATCTCTCGTTTCCAACTGAAATAGAAAGCAGTGGCATTCATGTGGGGAGGCGGACACACCAGCACAGGTCTGAAAAGTCTATCCCAAGTATGATAAAGTCAGACTCTTAAGGCAAATGAACGCACCCTCTATTGAACAAAAATTATTACTTGACGTTCGATAAATTTTTCAAGAAAGTAATCTTCACGAAGGACTTGGAAAAGTGATGGAAAAGCTGCTTGAAGCAGAAATATACTAGAAAAGTCTGGTAACGTATTTATACGGAATTTTACAACTTGCTATGCAAAAAAAATTTACAAAAGAATAAATCTATTTATGTTTTTCAGTTCATTATATTATATTATCAAGCTTATACGCCCAATAAGAAACTAATCGATATATATATATATATATATATATATATATATATATACTTCAGGGCTCCACTGAAGAGTTATTCGTTTTTCTCAAATCCTTCAGTGGGCTATCAAGTGCTTTCAATGCTTTTTTATGAACCATTGTACATGCATTACTTATAAGAGAATCAAAGGTCTTAAGAACTTCGTCAATTCCTGAATTTTTAAAGATTTTGCACGTGAGCATTTCAGTGCTATGCAGATCTGATGGAAATTTAGTTTTACAGTTTCTACATGATTGAAATGTACAATGTTTTATCCGTACATCTGGAGAAATTTAGGAAATATATTCTGCCGTATTAATTTGCAATTACTTGCATGATTGTACTGTAGATAATGCGTATCTGGAATCCATTTCGAACGATTCATTTCAACAAAATTGTCCAAACCATGAACATCAAAGTTTTTTAACCTTGGAAATCAAGATCGAAAGTGTTATTTGCAAATCGGTTTGACACACCCATGCCCATGCTATGAACTGAATATCTAGGACCGTTACTCGTAAACAACACACGATATCTGTTTACGCGTAGCGTTTCAAGACTTGAACTGTAAGAAAGTGAAACGTGCGTGTTTGAACAAGAAAAAACCTAGTTCATGCTAGCACGATATATCATCTACTTTTAGAACTTACCCGTAGTTAAGTTGCATCGCGCGAGAGTCAAGAGATTCTTGTCGTGTCGAGAACTATTGAACTCCTGATAAACTCTAACTCCCACTCCGTCTTTATCCAATCCGATATTTCATTACGTTGTAGTAACTAATCCAAATTATTCCCTCGTTTGTACATAAAGTCTAGTTAAATTTCACAAAAGTAAATCCATTCGTCGTTAAGTACCTATGTGCAGTGAGTAATACTATAATATTTATTGGCTAAATATTATATATTTCCACTCACGACAAAACAATATTTTCAGTCATATAATCTTTATATTGATATAGAAATTGCATTTCGATGAAAAACATGCAATCAATTTCATTGTAAATAATGTGCATATTTACAATGGTATTGGGTTAAAAAATAAGTTTCCAGCGTTTGTTAAAAGATGACGTCTTTAGTGGATCCCACGCGCAGATATGACAGAGTTCATGTGCTCTATTGGTAGGTTGTGTATCTGTCAACAACTTTAGCATTATATTTGAGCATTTTTTTCTATGTCGTTTATTTTATCGAAGAAAATCATGGTAAATTTCCAGCCAAATAAACGTCATTTGCCAGAAGCGCTGCTTCTATTCTTTAATATGAGGAAATGTACAGCTGAGTCCTATCATTTGCTTTCGAAAACTTATGGGGCGGAATATATTGGTAACTCAACGTGTCAAGAGTGATTCAAACAGTTCAATAGTAGTGGTTTTGAAGTAGAAGACAGGTATCGCTTCGAAAAGCTGAAAAGATTTGAAGATGAGGAATTAGACTCTTTGCTGGATGACGATCCGTGTCAGATTCAAGAATGCGCCTCAAAACATTGGGATTCATTCAAAAGGTTGGAAACTGGGTGCCCTACGAATTGAAACTGAGAAATGTCGTACAGCAATTTTGCATGTCCGAAATGTTAATGTAGAGGAATGAAAACAAACCATTTTTTCATCGTGTTACTGATGATGAAAAATGGATTTATTATGATAACCGTAAACGCAGAAAATTGTATACAAAGCCGGACGTGGCTGTCCAATTACCGCCAAAACGAAATATTCACGTAAATAAAGTCATGCGAGTGGTCAAAGTATCCAAGCACCATTGTTTCGAAACTAACTTATTCTTTTGAAGCGAGCATTACAGGAAAAGCGGCTAGAATATGAGATGAGGCATGAGTCTATCATTTTTCATTACGATAACGCTCGACCACATGTTGCAGCTTCAATTAAAACTATTTGGAGAATAGTGGATGGCAAATTCTGCCTCACCCGCCTTATTTTCCAGACATGGCACCATCTGACAACCACTTATTTCGATCAATGCATAACTCTCTTACGGGAATACGATACGTTCGATACGTTCTTGGGCTCGAAAGACGAGAAATTTTTTTGGCCCGACATTCATAATTTACCGACATTCATAATTATTTGAAAAGATGGGAAAAAATTCTAGCTTTCGATGGACGATACTTTGAATAAAGGATATGTAACAATGTCTTCATAATGAATCTTCACAATTTAGGGAAAAATGCTAGAAACTTACTTGTACACACAATACTATCTAAATATATTTATTTTTATAATAAGTTTTACTTTTAGATTTATATCTTGAAATAATTAATGTTGAACTTTAAAAAACTGTAAAAATTAAATAATTTAACCTTAATTTTAATATTTCTTTAGATATTTATTAACTGTTCTGGTTCCATATTGTAAATATATTTAGTTTATTATTTATTTCAGAAATTTCCGTAAAAGTCACTGTAATCTAAAACACAGGTAACTTATACAGTGAATACGTGTTTGTACAGAGCCTGTAATAACTCGATCGTTATCGTGACTAACGCCTGTCAATAATCTCCGTTTGACTACGAATATTTGTAGTTGGAAATGATTCTGTAATCTTTCCATAGCATTACATTGTAATGCAAACCTTTCATATTACATACAGGTACAATAACATTACAGAAACATTTCAGTTATATTACTGAATTTATAATATAACAAGTGTTATTTTGCATACATACTACCATAATGTAACATGCTGACTAGGTAAATAAAAATAATTTTTCAAATAGATTTATTTCTATTAATAACTATAATATACGTAATTTGTTTAGGAACATAATTATCTTATCAACGTTAAATTTCTTATTGTATTTAATTTTCATTATTTCAGTCTACTCTTTATGATTGTTCACCATTCCGTTATCATAAAATAAAATAAATTTTGGCGTTTTATTAGCTTCAGATTCTGAAATACAATAAAAACGTAAATGAATAATATTAACACATCTTAAAAATAAGAAGTTTCTATAGCAGTCTCCCTTATTAATACCTGTGCGACCAGGTAAAAAATACGTCATGATACATTTTTTATATTCACTAAAATCCTATTACGCCATCTGTATCTCAGGTCTGTATATATATATATATATATATATATATATATATATATACACCGCTCGATTTCATAGAAAAGTTTCTCAAAAACTGGCCGGAGGTAGTAGTTCATATTTGTCTGGTATACGTCGCTTTCCTGTAAATTCCTTGATAGTTGTGCATACAACTAAGAGAAAGAGAGAGAGAGAGAGAGAGAGAGAGAGAGCAAAAGCCAAAGCAAATGAGGGAAAGAAAAGAAGCAAGAGTGAGGGAGCAGCGATTTATCTTTTTCCTCTCTCTAGGCTCACTACTATAGAGGGTAGAGAGGAGTGAAAACTCCGTTAAAATCGTGTCAAATTACACGGCAGGACTTTCACGCTAGAATTGACTGCAAGGTGGCGTCACCCTTCCGTGGTGACGTAGAAAGAGGGAAAAGTTAAATCTCTGCTCTCCCATTCATGCTTCTTTTCTTTCCCTCATTTGCTTTGGCTTTTGCTTTTTCTTTCTCTCTCTCGCTCTCTCTTTCTCTCCCTCTCTATTACACGCAGAACTATCAGAAGATGTCTAAGAAAGCGATGTCTATTGGGTAGATATGAACTACTATCTTCAACCAATTTTTGATAAGCTTTTCCCATGTAAAGCGAGCGGAGTTTCTAATCCTTCTCTCTACCCTTCATATTTGAGTCTTTGTTTCTACCCACTGTTGTATTTATAGGTCGGGAAATTCTGTGCTCTAAAATCGAATAAAGTAAACCGTACATGCACACTACCATGGTTCGCTATTACTTATACTAATCCAACTAGAAGGAAAAAATAAAAAACTATCGAAGCTGAATATGTAGCACTAGCGGATGCCTGTCAACAGGCAATATGGCTACGTTGACTTTCACCAGATTTTCAAGAAATACAGATGGACGCAACTTTAATATTTGAAGATAATCACAGGTACATAAAGTTAATTGCAAATAACAAATTAAGTAATAGGACGAAACATATAGATACAAAATATCATCACCTAAACGATTTGGTACAAAAGAAAATTGTCAATTTGCAATACTGTCCAACAAAAATATTTTGGCTGATTTATTAACAAAGTCGCTAAATAGAATCAAGATATCAAAGTCGCTAAATAGAATCATAAATCAATTAGAATTGTACGAGGGTGGTCCCAGAAGTAGCTGGCCCAACAAATAAAACTCAAAAATTTTGGAAAAAAATTAATTTATTTTTCAACATAATCTCCTTTCAGCTCTATACACTTTTCCCACCGATGTTCAATAACTTCGATACCCTTTTTATAATAATTGTCAAACAATATTTTTATAATAAAAACAATCATAAAACAATTCTCAATCTCCTCATAATAACTATTAACTGCCGACATCACCTCTTCATTGTTGTAAAATCTTTGACCAGCGAGCCATTTCTGCAAGTCTGGGAATAGAAAATAATCTAAGGGAGCTAAATTTAACGAGTAGGGTGCATAAGGTAGCAATTCAAACTTTAATTCATTAATTTTGGCGATTACAATAACGGATGTGTGAGCTGTTGCATTGTCTTCATGGAACAACACTTTCTTCTTAGCGAAATACGGCTGTTTTCGCTTGATTTTTTTGCTCAAACATTGCAATAATTTCGCATAATACTCGCCGTTGATAGTTTTTCCTTTTTCAAGATAGTCAATGAAACTTATTCCATACGCATCCCAAAAAACCGACGCCATAACCTTGCTTGCAGATGGAACGGTCTTTGCCTTCTTTGGAGCCGGTTCTCCTTTTTGAGTACATTGTTTTGATTATTCTTTTGTTTCGGATGTGAAGTGGTTGACCCATGGACCAATTCGGCTTTATTTTTGCGAAACATTGCCATACACTTAATTGAAACATCTTAACGACGCTGTTTTTGTTCCATTATGAGCAAACGCGGTACCCATCTTGCGCACAGCGTTGTCATCTACAAATTTTCATTTAATATGCGATGTATCGCACTTTTTGAAATGCCTAACATGTCTGCTACTTCGCGCACTTTCAGTCGACGATCATTCAGTACAGTTTTGTGGATCTTCTTCAACATTTCTGGAGTCGTCACCTCGTTTGATTGACCACTGCGATGCTTGTCTTGGCAGCTCGTACGGCCTCGTTTAAGCTCTGCTACCTCATATTTTACTGTTGGAAATGAAGGAGCAGTCTCGCCCAGAGTACAATTTAATTCAGCTTTTATATTCATTGGGCTGAGGCCTTTCAAATAAAACTATTATATCACATAACGATAACTAATTTTTATCATGTTGGAAACAGACACTACACTTTACATGTTGGAAACGTACGTACACTATTGATGGCTGTCAAACAAATATTAAACATCATGGCGTCTTCAAACTTGAGACATAAGCTTTATAGATTGTGTACTTTCTAATACAATGGTATTTTTGGAGCAACTACCGCCACCTCTAGGTCAGACCAAGTACATCTGGGACCACCATTGTATATGTATATTTATCATGTAATGTAAGCACACAACCACCATAAAATAAAATATTATTGTTATTATTATTATTAAAGTTATTATTATAAATAATTATGATTATTTTAAATTAGCAGTTCTTTCGACATTACACGAACGGCGACGAAATCAACCGAATAAAATAATATAAATTGTCTTACAAAAGGTAAAATTAGCAGTTCGCCCGGTAAGCCGACTACAATGAAGTTGATTCACTAGAATTCCTCCCGGAGCTAACAGACCTATCCAGAGCTCAATAAAATCCTGTCAAAAATCCTTTTCCGAAATAAAATTATTAGCTTCATCTCTGTTGCGAGACGGTCCTGAAAAGACAAGCGAAATTAAGCGCACCTTTTATTATGCTTCGGTTTTACGCTTCTATCCATGTCTCTCTTACAAGCGAGGAAGTGGGGAGAAAAGGAAAGTAGGGGAACAGTAACAGAAGAAATATACGTTTCTCCTATATTCTTACCATTATTATTCTTGGGCTGTCCCCATCTTTTTCTCCGGAGCAAGAGAGAAAGCACGACTGCAGGCCTATCTCTATCCATCTATATGGGCTTCAAAGCATCCGTTTAGGCGCACAGTCCAATATATATATATATATATGTCTATGACAGGGTCTGTTCCGAGAAGCCTCCGGTAAGTTGCCAATAAGTAGATATGGCAACGCTAGAATGCATTTTCCCATACTCCCCATGTAAATGTCATAAACGGTTATAAAACTGCCAGTTTTCCGCTGTTGACGTAATTAGTGGAAATAAACGGTCAGATAAGGTATTTTGACTTACGGACGACTTACTGAGATATCGTTCCATTCAGTTTGCTTCAGAAGCAGCTGATCGCGCCCATTTTCACAAAACCCCGTTGAACAGCTGGTCGCGCCCATATATATGTATATATATAAACAAAATTAGTATAAAAGTTTACATGTATATTACAGATTTGAATTTAAATAAAAGACTTTTTAAAGAAGGTTTCAAATTGAATTTTAATAGTTTTATTACAAAATGTATACTTAATAATCAGTTTTCCTTATTAATTATGAATTAGAATTATTTATTTTTATGAATTTTACAAATTTATATATAATTATTTAGTACGTATTATATATAATAATATATTCATAATATATATAAATATATATAATTAATTCATAAATATAAATAATTCTGTTAAATGTAAAAAGCAAAATATTTAAACCAAGTATGTGTACAATACAAATAAGTTATTACATTTTTATATTCATTTAATTTATGAAATTAATTAATCTAATTAATAAATAAAACTGATTATTAAGTATACATTTTGGGCTCCACTTATAGTCCCTTATAAGTAATTGTACTCGATTGTCCATTATAAAAACTATTAAAATTCGATTTAAAACTTTCTTTAAAAAGCCTTTTATTTAAATTCAAATGTGTAATACACATGCAAACTTGGACATTAATCTTGCTTATACCAGCTTATACACATACATGTATATGGACACGATCAGCTATTCGACATAGTTTTCTGAAAATGAGCGCGATCAGTTGCTTACTGAAGCAAACTCAACGAAACGATATCCCAGTAAGTCCTCAGTAAGTCAAAATACCGTACCTAACCGTTTATTTCCACTGGTTACGTCAACGGTAGAAAACTGGCAATTTTATAACCGTTTATGACATTTACACGGAGAGTATAGGCAGGTATAGGAAAATGCATTCGAGCATTATGCTATATCTACCAGTATCTACTTATCGGCAACTTACCGGAGGCCTTTCGGAACAGACCTACAATATAGTAAAAAGTTGTCTGCTATATATGCCGAATCATATGACAAAGATTGTTTTGAAAATTTTATAAATAAAATTTTTTAATATATTTTGTCTAAGTTTTAATGACTTTTATCAAATAAGTTTTAATAAATGTTATCAAAGTTAAGGAAACGTTCTATTGTTACAATATAAAGTTTTATTGTATAAAAATTTATAACATGAGTGAACATATATTAATAGTACATTTTATTAAAATAATAGCGTTTTTTAAAATTAATTGATAAGTCGAGGTAAAAATTAGAAATTGTTTTGTAAATATATGGAAAAATGTTACTATATAAAGTTCCATATACTTTAAACCACATAAGGTTACCAACGTTTTATCTGGGATACAAATTTTTTTATAAACTAAATTTAAGCTCCTTATGCTCCAGTGAAAAATGGTGTATGAAACGACTTTATACTACTAATGTCAATGACACTAAATTAATTTGTAGTATCGGTACAATTGGACATGTAGACCATGGAAAAACAACTCTGACAGCTGCTATTACAAAATATTTGTCTGAAAAGGATAAAAGTATTAAATATGTATCTTATAGCGAGATTGATCGGGCACCTGAAGAAAAAGCCCGTGGAATTACCATAAATATTGCCCATATTGGTTATAGGACTAGTAAAAGAAGATATGCTCATACAGACTGTCCTGGACACTTAGATTATATCAAAAATATGATTAGTGGAGCATCACAAATGGATGCAGCAATTTTAATAGTGGCAGCTAATGATGGTCCAATGCCTCAAACATTGGAGCATCTTTTATTAGCTAAACAGATTGGAATTAAACAAATAGTTGTTTATATTAATAAAGTAAACATCAATTTATTACTATTTTATGAATTAGATTGCTAAAGTTTCAATATAGAATTATAATGTTGAAACATTATATATAAGATAATATGATCTATTTTTTTTACTTTATAAAATTATTTTATTTCTATAAAAAATATATTGGTTCGTATAAAGTATGATTAAATAATTATATTTATTAAAGCATACAAATGTAACTATTTTACTATTAGTTATTTATAACTGTTAATAGTTTATGTACAGGTGTACAACTGGTGTAAAATTCTTAAGAATTTAAATTATTCTTGCATACTAAATGATTTAGTAATACATTTTTAGCTTTTATTAGTAAACTTTTATATACTAAATTTAATTTCAAATTTGTCCTAAACAATATAATTTTTATAAATAACTAAGTACAATTTATAACGATTTTTATTTTAAAGGCAGATCTTGCAGATAATGAAATCTTAGATTTGGTTGAAATAGAAGTAAGAGAATTGCTTGAAAAATATGGTTATGACTCTGAAAACACTCCTTTTATAAAAGGTTCTGCTTTATTAGCTTTAAATGGTGATAAATCTGTTTATGGAACGCAATCTATACAAACCTTACTTGATATTCTTGATGAGAAAGTGGTATTACCAGAAAGAGACTATAAATCTCCTTTTATTCTACCAATTGACAATACGTTCACTGTACCAGGAAGGGGTACTGTTGCAGTTGGAACCATATTAAAAGGCCAAATATTGAAGGCTGCAGAAGCAGAACTTATAGGCTTCGATGAGCGTATAAAAACTGTTATTTCTGACATTCAGGTATGACATTTAAAAAAAGATTCTGTTACATTAAACAAAAATGTTATGGACATAAAATAAAATAAAGAACAAATTTAAGTATTTCTTTACCAATAAGCAGAACTTTAGATAAGCAAAGCAATTAATTGTATTACAAAAATAGTAAAAAGTCCTAGACTGTTAAAAAATATTTTTATGTAAAAAATTATAAAAAGCCTTATTTCTATAATTAATTAAACATTTTAAAAAGTTGATATATTATCATAAAAATCACTAAAAATTTTCTTGATTTATATTTTTAGTCTATAAAAATAAAATTACTTTTAAATATATATAATTAGAAATTCTTTATTTTTATTTTATATCTTAATTATCTAGATATTCCAAAAAAGTGTACCACAAGCAGTTGCTGGTGAAAATGTTGGTGCTCTTTTAAGAGGAATAAAAATTAATGCAGTCCGTAGAGGAATGTGGGTTTGTGCAAGAAACTCACAAAAATTCAGTAACCATTTCGAAGCCCAAATATATTTACTGGATTATTCTGAAGGGGGCAGACATAAACCTCTTCCAGTAATATATTTTTTTTATTTTTATTCTATATAAGAAGATAATATTAAAGATTAATAATATTAATATTTCTTTTTAGCAAAATGGATATTGTTGTATGTTATATAGTTCAACCTGGAATATATATACTAGATTAGATATATTCACAAAAGGTTCAAATATGTTAATGCCTGGTGAGCATGCCAACACCAGGTTAACATTGATGGATAAAATGCCCATGTTAGAAGGTCAAACATTTACAATAAGAGAGTTTAAGCGTACTGTTGCAACTGGAATAGTAACTAGGATTCTGAATCCATTAACGTTTAATAAACTGAAAATGAATTTAATAGATATTTCTGCAGCTGTGTAAAATGTTTAAAATATTGCAATATTTTATTAAAATAATAAAGTTAATTTAAACTAAATAAATACATTTCATTCTTTATAAATGAATCTAATAAATAATAGGGGCACCTCATTTTTCAATGTAATGAAAATATAAATTTAATTAATTTTCGGTATTTATTATACTATCTTATTTTTTACAGTTGCTTTAATGCATGTTTTGATGGTTGGAGTTACATATTTGGATGATAGATAATTGTAATTAAATTTCTTTTTATTACGAAATAAAAAGTAGTTTTTTTATTAAAGAGTCAACATGTAATGTAATGACATTTTTATGACTATCGAAATTATCGTTCGATTATGGAATTATGGTTTTTTCTGTTTTTTTTTCTTTGTATGTAATATTACAACACATACATGTAATGTATATTTTCAGCTATGCTTAGACATACAAAACAGGCACATATTCAGTGCTGACGCAGCTGTTACAGCTAATTAATAAAGGCCTCAGACCTTAATAAGATTCAAAGTTTACGAACTGAAAGAAGCTAAGAAATCGGTGACAATCTTCTTCATTTTTGCATCAGATGCTTCACTAATGGTATTTTCTTTCGCAATAGTCGCCAAGAGATCTTTTTGTGTCGATCTACAATAAAAAAATGTATATTATAGCTAAGTATGAACTATAAATTAAAAAGCAATACAATCAATTTTTTCGTTGCCTTAATAAGTAAATACTATAAATTTTCATAAATAGGCGTGAGTAATAATAAATACTAAAATAATAAATACCGAAATATGTACATGTACTACTGCTGGCAATAATTTAAAAGTTGTTTCTTAATTTATTATTACCACAGAAGTAAGTACATTAGAAATGAGTTTTCGGATATAAATGATGAAAATTGAATAAAAATAAAGCTTTTTAAAATTATCTTACTTGATGTGAGCGAGGAATTCCTTTTCAAAGGCAGTGATTTTTGAAGGATCCATTTTGTCAAGGTATCCACGAACACCACAATAGATAACTGCGACTTGCTCTTCAATGGCCATGGGTACTTAAAATTAAATATTTAATATTATAAAGTTTTATATAATTAAAATATTATATTTAATTTATATAAATTTTCATTAATCACTGTACAAAATCTAGTCACTTTATAATTTGTAATAAAACATACCATATTGACCCTGTTTTAACAATTCAGTTAAACGAACTCCACGGTTCAATAACTGCTGGGTAGCGGCATCCAAATCAGAACCAAACTGTGCGAACGCTGCAACTTCTCGGTATTGCGCCAATTCCAGTTTCATAGAACCAGCAACCTACGTGAATAAAGACTATAGCTATTAATATAAAATTAACTAAATATAATAAAGCTGTCTCAAATTCAAATAAAATGAAATATATGCTAAAGTATAGTATTTATACTAACACTTGAAAAAGAAGCAAATAAATTCATAGGAATATTAAATATTAATCAAATAAGAAAATAATTTTTAATTTGGTAATATTTGTATTATTGTTAATAATTAAATTTTTTATTTGACATAAATGGATTCTTATATAAGATTATGTTTTTTTATTTAAATAAATCAGCAATAAAAAGAAAATGAAATATAGTCATATTGCTTAGTACCTGTTTCATTGCTTTGGTTTGGGCAGCGGATCCTACACGAGATACAGACAAACCAACGTTGATAGCAGGCCGAATACCTTTGTAGAATAACTCCGTTTCTAAGAAAATCTGTCCGTCTGTGATAGAAATGACATTCGTTGGAATGTAGGCTGATACATCACCAGCCTGAGTTTCAATAACAGGGAGAGCAGTAAGTGAACCGCCACCAAGGGATTCATTCATTTTAGCGGCACGTTCCAGAAGACGTGAGTGAAGATAGAAGACATCACCAGGATACGCCTCACGACCTGGAGGTCGCCTCAGCAGTAGAGACATTTGACGGTAGGCGACGGCCTGTTTCGATAAGTCATCGTAGATAATAAGAGCATGTTTGCCATTATCCCTGAAAGTTTTAACAAACAAATATATATGCCATATATTGAGTTTGTTTAACATATAATCACAAGTTTGTAATATTGATGGTCATTTTTATGATAAATAACAAATATGCTTACTATTAATAAATAATAATTATAAACACCAATATAATTAATAAATTATTAAGTACATAGAAACAGATTTCATTGTTTATATATATTATTTATTTGTAAACAAAATCTGTATAAATTTTTTTATAAATGTTCAATGATTAATTCAATCAAAATTCTATTAATTCAAGATTTATTTTATTTGACTATTAATACTTTTGGAACTTTCAAAGTATCTCGTCAAATAATAAATCTCATATATATTTAGAATTTAATATTATTACTCATACTATATGAGAATAACATTAAATGTCTAAGCTGGAATTTAAAGATTATATTTATTTTTTATAATGAACTAACATTCTTATAAAAAAATTTTCAATTATTTATTACCTGAAAAATTCACCCATAGCACAGCCAGAATAAGGTGCAAGATATTGCAAAGGAGCTGCATCTGATGCTGTTGCTGAGACAATAATAGAATAATTAATTGCCCCACTATCAGTTAAACGCTTAACAATTTGAGCGACAGTGGATCTCTTTTGACCGATAGCGACGTAGATACAGTACAATTTTTTCTTTTCTTCACCCGCGTCATTGAATCGCTTTTGGTTGATGATAGTATCAATAGCTAGAGCAGTTTTACCAGTTTGCCTATCGCCAATAATCAACTCACGTTGTCCACGACCAATTGGTACAAGAGAATCAACAGCTTTGATTCCAGTCTGCATAGGCTCTCTTACTGATACTCTAAAAAACATAAGTGTAAGTTCAAATTGTTAACTGTTATGATTTATTGAGAAATAAACAATTAATTAATTTAATAATGTTATTTATAACTCTTATTTAGTTTCAATTTTATTTAAACAATGAAATAAGAATAATTAAAAAGATAAACTAAAATTCATCTAAAAAATTCATAAATTACATACCTAGGAATGATACCTGGAGCTTTGGTACCAATACGGAATCTCAATTTGCTGTTAAGAGGTCCCTTACCATCAATGGGATTACCCAAAGCATCAACAACACGTCCTAGAAGTTCTTCACCCACAGGTACATCAACAATAGCACCAGTACGTTTGACAATGTCACCTTCCTTAATGTGCCTGTCATTACCAAAGACGACAATACCAACATTGTCGGGTTCTAAATTCAAAGCCATACCCTTCAATCCCGAACTAAATTCCACCATTTCATCTGCCTGGATGTTTTTAAGACCATAAACACGGGCAATACCATCTCCAATACTGAGTACACGACCAGTCTCTTCAAGGTTGGTCTATATATAGAAAATATTTTAATTAATTACAAAATCAATTCTACAATATTTAGTAACTTATTTACCTACAGGACAAAGGTTTTATATTTAAAGAAATAATAAAATCTAAATATTTTATTCTTTTAAACACGATTCAAGTTTTTCTTATATTACTATTCTAAATTACTAAAACCATTTAAAATATTACTATTTAAGCACTAATAATTTAAGTACAAATTATCAATACTCTAATTGTATGGATCATATTGCTGAAACAACTTAAATGATAGTACAATTATTGATGTTACATAATGACTACTTATATTTAGTTCAACATTTTTTATTTTAGTTCACTTAGAAAATATATAAATATAAGTATTTTAATAGAATACTCTTACACATTTTAAATCTTTATATATATATATATATATATATATATATATATATATATATATATGCATGTATAAATATATTTCAAAAATAAATTAAATGTATAGCTAAAATTTATAATTTATATTAATAATAATAAAATTATTACATTTCATGCAAAATAGTTTTGATTTTAAAGAATTACCAATTTTATTGCTATAAAATAATTCTTATGAATAAACGTGTTATTCGTTGTAAGAAATCTTTTTTTTTTCTTTTTATTTTGGCAATTAATATCATAAAATATATTTAATATTTATATTATTGTAATATAAATATTTTAGAATAATTTTAATTTCATATAACCGAGGCATACAATTTTTAAATTATAAATTGATGATTAAATCTTTTACCTTACTAGTAGCACCAAGAATGCGTTCTTCCAAAATAGAGGAAATTTCAGCAGACCTGCGGCTGCATGAAATATGGTATTTTCGTGAGGCTAATGCAGTAGCAGGCCAGCTTACCTAAAATCAATAATTATTAAATATTATCAAAGTTTTCCAACTAATCACTGTACCACTCTTCAAAATTCTTATTACATAACTGTCTCTCTATAGCCTACTTGGCCTATCTCACATCTTATATTTATGTAACAATTCTAACAATCAATAACAGTAAAATTATTAAATATCTAGATGAATATTTATTTAACAATTAGTCCTTTTTCATATTTCTATAAGCTATAGTTTAAAACATCAAAGAAATTTCACCGGAATAATGTCGGATTTTCATCCCCACTTTTTCACTTGAGTTCGATTTGCGAGCACAGTGCCACGCCGATCCACTTGCTGTTTTCTCAGTTACCGTATTTAGTTCTCTGTTAAATTAGACCATAATGTTAAAAAAATGATATTTACCTGGGTACTCGGAAGCTGTCTCGCCACCGACGCAGCAAGACGTACGGTCAGCAGGGCCATGATTTATTTTTGATAGAAACTGTATAATCGTCAAGCCCGGACAATGTCGGAGGATGAAGTCGGTACTTGAGAAGCAGAAGAAGGAGGGAGCCGCACAAGCACAAGCAGTGGAGCAGCCTGCCTACCTCTCCTGCACTCTGCCTGCAGACGAATTAACTCTCCCCTCCCTACAGGCTGTTCTAACCTTTCAATTTCTGTTTTTCTTTCTCTTGCTACTTAGCAAAGCTATCTTCTGTCTTCTGTTATTCATTGGATATTTGTAGGAATATATATCGCATATATGTGTATACTGTCATTGACACAAATCCGCTGACTTTATAGCGCATGTCCGGAAGTATCACGTGGGTCTGTGGGGTCCGAGTGGATATATCTGGATATATAGTGTGGGTTATGTTATTGTCGGCATTGATTTTAGGGCTAAACATTTATAAAGATTACGTCATCGAGACGAACATTTTCGATATAGTCTTTTTCGCATTTTTATTTTGAATAAATTTGTTTGAGGTCGATAAATTTATGTAATAAAAAGAATAACAATGATTAAACATTCATACGTTGATCAACGTATTTTCAATTTTAAAAGCGGGATTTTCAATTGTTTTATGATTATTTTTAAAAGAAGTTTCAAAATTAGTAATTATAAATGGTAATTGTTATAATAATTTGAATAAGTATTTTTTAATAAATTAAAATTTTGTTAATATATTAATTTTGTTAATATATTAATAAATTAAAATTTCATTTTTAGTAAGAAAAATATCATTTGAGTTGATTTATAAATTTCAATCTATAATATGTATTATAAGGTTTTTCTATATAGTATATAGATAAGCTTTTATTGTTAAAAGAATCGCTTGATAAATCATATATTATTTTTAAATTATTTATTAATAAGTCCTTAATAAATATTAACATGATATGTATATCCAATAAATTAAATAATATAATATAATTTGAAAAACAAACCTAATTTTTTAATTTATCATATATTATTTATATACATGTAATTGATTTTTATATCATAAATATAACGTGCAATCATGTATAATACATTTCTAATACGAATTTTACACATATAATAAATAATACACGTAATCTGGAAGACTAATAATCTCCCCTGTAATCACTGGTCCATTCGTAACTTCATACGTACGATCATACTACTATATGCATTAGTTTATAAAATTTCTGTTACTGCTAATCTGTTTATACTATACGTCGCATTTAAGCCAAATAATTAAACGTCATAGAAATGTACTTCCAACAATTTTTTGAAAAAAAAAAATAAAATAAAAATGTTAGTTGTTTTTCGTAATAAGCTTCAGTCCTTTTGATCATTCATTTTTTTTACAAACTATTTTTCTAACAAATTTTAAAATATAATTCTTAATAAAAATACATTTGATTTAATGAATAAAGACATCAATTTTTTTCATTGGGTCTTACAGTCTTATTAAAAGAACACATTTTCATTAATTATTGTTCATCTTCACACCCATATCTGAAATATAAAATTCTTATAGCTACAACCAGATACGAGCTACTATTATCCTGAAAAAAAAATGGATAGTAATTAAAGGACTACGGTATAGATATGACTACCTCCTCCACTAACGTATCTATACCCTTATTCCGTTGGAGTCACCACTGCGGCCCTTGATTCACATAAAAATTACGTAATAAACAGACAACAAACGAAATACGAGTGTATTTAGATATTACACGAGTAATAACATACAAATACTTTACATAACAATTTATGTTATTTAAAAATTAATAACATATATTTTCTAAATATATACGCGAATATATAACCATTCCCTAAATGAAAGTTTTTCCGAACAATATTGGATACGATTTGTTTTAAAAAAAAACATCAAATACGATTAAAATCGATTAAATATCAAAAAAATTCTATTAAATTCTATTAAAAACAATTGCTACAGTGCTTTCTATGAAATAATCCTTTTCAATACAAAATTTTCTGATTAAGATTCGCGATTTGGATCCGATCTGTTTTCCAAAAAGATAAAATACTATAAATCGGATTAAATATAGAATTTAACTCTATTACATCCTATTAAAACCGATTTTCACACTGCCTTCCACGCGATAATAATTTTTTATCAGATTTAATACTGTGTTGATGGATCTGTTTAAATGCGAATTTTGCCGATTAAAATTCCCGATTGGATTTGATTTGTTTTTTAAATCTTATATAATCGAGTCTTTTAAGCAGAGATGTTAAATATAAACAAAATATAAGATTTTAATTCTGTAACTATAAATTTTGAAACAGTTTTAGATATTATTGTTCTGAAATAATCTTAATTCATAAAATAAAAGCCATTATATATATCATTTAAGCTCAATCTTCATTATGGAAGTGATATTATTTGTTGCTATGAAATTGTGAATAATATTGTTAATTCTAGTGAATTATTGAGTCAATTTATTTTCGCAGTACCTAACAGGACTGCTCATTTACTTTATATAATTAATGTAACATCTACTTTAAAATGATTTGGCCTTATGTCTTCTCCTGCATAGAGATTCACTTAATATTGGAATATAAATATTGAAATAAAATACAGCGTATATTTAATATCTCTATTAAAAAAAATAAATCGGTTTTTAGAAATTCGTTAGATTCTTAATTTTATTTAAGGGCGACTTACTGTTAACGATGTTATAATAAATATAAATAACATAAATAATATAGATAAAAATTCTAGAACTTTTTGAATATAGATATATATTTATATATTTACTCCTAAGAAATTGGACATTTGTCTTTAAAAGGATACACAATTTTTTACAATTTTTACGCTGTTATCATTGTGAAGGATTTCCCAGTCGATAGATATTCGTATAAGAATAATATGTATGTACGTAAACTTTTAGATTTTTTTTCTCCATATAATGTATAGTTATTTAATATTGATTGACTTATATCTATTTTAAAATTAAATTAATTAAAAGAATTAATAAAGCTATTTAAAAATTATAAACAATTTCTATTAAAAGTATCTATTTAATTAAAATATGTCTTACAGTCTTTATACGATAATATATTATACTATAATATAATAGCTTAATAACTAACATTCAAATTCAATTAGATTAAAAATTAAAAATAATAAAAACAATAAAATAATAAAAATAATAAAAAATAAACTATATTATATTTTAGCAAAAGACAACCTGACTGTCCCCACCACCTTACATTAAAATTTATCTTAGATGTCCGACGTTTCGAATCGCTACGGTTCATCTTCAAAGACTAACAATTTAGTCTGTTTTTATAAAAGAAAAAAAAAACACGTAGATCCCCAGCAGAAATATATACTCAGCACGCGGACGAGGCCTGTGTAGATTATCGAAGAGGTCACCTGCGAAATAAGTGAATACACCCAGAATAGAAAAAATAAAAACAATATCACGAACAAATCAAGTCAAATTATGATTAAATTTAAGAGTTAAAATATTGTCTCTACTCGTTATGCTTTAGTAGGACAATGGGCATAGACATCGCAACAGATTTACTGAAGCTTTCATTATTATGATTTGGTAATTTTTTTTAAAAAATTGAATATGTTAGGTATACCATTATATATTAAAATTTTTTTTATTGATACATTTGTGGATTTTCTTTACTATCCCAAAAAAGTCTGAAGATGATAGCGAACCAACTATCGATTAAATCGTTGCAAAAAATTAATTTTGTAGTTTTTTCTACAAATCCTGTCTTCTTTTTTATACAAAATAAGGAAGATGTTAATAACAGCAATTTTTTAAATTAAACTGCTCTTGTATGTTTTTCTTAATAAAAATATTAACTTTATTAAAACATCCTAGAACAAAAATCTTTTAGATATGGTCATACATATGGTCATACAAATGCTTTCAAATTTTTTCAAACTTTTAAGAGACACTTAAATTTATCAAAAAAATCACTGTCAAAAATATTCAGAATAATCTTTATCATTTCTAAGAAATTTTCGTTCTTTCATAATTTTTCATATTGGCAAAGAAAACGACCACCACGTGTAAACGGATACGACTACATCAAAACAAAAATGTACTTGTACAGAGAATACAGTGCTCAAATGGAGAGAACTGATATTTTAATTAAAAATATAAGTATTTATGCTTAAAATATTTTTTTAAATGTTGTACTATATTTTATAATCCTATAGCATATTAAAAAATAAAATAAATGTAATATAATTGTTTTCTTTATATTTTAAGTAAAAAAATAATGTAATTAACGTAAATTAATTCTTGGAATTTAAGAAGCTTCAGGTTCAGAAATACAAAATCTTAAATCAGTATTAAACTTCTATCAGATTCTATTAAAAGGGAAATTCTTTACATCAGTCTCCCCTTGTAAAACCTGGTAAAACCAGATATAAAACCCTTTCGATGTGTGGAGAAAACTCCATTATGCTTTTTTACAATTTTAACTCTACCGTAACACTTCTTATGCTTTACTTTAATGTGTTTAGGTCATTTTTAGTTTTTCTTTTTTTTTAATTTTTTTTAAAAACTTCGAAGTCTGACTATATCTAAGCAATGCTTTCGCGTATTTCTAAAGCTTTCTATGGCTGCCATCTCTTTAGTTCTCATCTCCGCCGCTAGTATCGCATATTATATGCCAATATTAGCAGTAGTGGTTTGGTATTGTCAGGTATTGTTCGTGGCGTTGTTCTCTGATTACCACTGGCTGTCTTATGTGGTGTCGTCGTCTGCCAAGTGTCTGCCCTACCCTTATTGCACTTTTACAAAATAAAAACTGATTCACTGATCCTGATCGTGACAGATCGTGATCACTGATGATGTTTTTCTATAAAATGGCAAGTATTATAAAATCAACAATTACTTTCGAAGAACTGTTTTGATTTTAATAAATGGACTTTCTTATTTTTCACATACATGTATAACTGTAATGAATTGTTTGTTACCTGGGTAATTTATAAGTGTAGAGAGAATAGTATAGGCAAGAGATGAGATAAAAGTTATTGCCTCTTTTACTTTTGACAGTTTGCATTCAGCGCATAGATAAACTTAGAATTGCTATAATGTATAATTTCATACTTGGTATATGTCAAGTAACAGCTATGTTTTCAACGACAGTCTAATACACATTCCTGGTATAGCAGGTAATAATATTCAAAAACATTAAGTAATATCAGTACTAAATATTCATTATGTGTCAATGCTAGAATTTCGGCTGCTATATTTATCAATGGAATGGAAGCTTGCTTTTTGAAGCTTTTAAAAACAAGTAAGCTAACAATAACTTCTTATTTGCATTAGCTATTTTCAAAATTGATATTGTAATGTTAGTTTTATATTATTAATAATATTATATAATACTTTTTACAGACATGGTTTTTGTTTTCTATTTACTGTTTTAAGAATTTCCAAGTAGCCAGATTAACTGGCTCCAATTTCATGACTGCCAAAATGGATTCTGCTACAGAAGTTGAACACATCGAAAAACTTGCAAAAGAAGCAGAATCTCTTAAAATTCGACTTGAAGATGAGAGAAGGAAATTAAATGATGTTACTCGTGAGTTGAATATTTAACAGTATTCAAAATAATAAGAAAAATTAAAAGAAAATTATTTCTGATAATTGAGTGATAAAAAGTAGTGCTTTTACTTAATTTATATTTTTTTAGTTGCTGTTGTTGCTGAAAGACTAGAACCAATTAGTTGTATTAATGTAAAACCACGTCGAATTTTGAAAGGCCATCAAGCAAAAGTATTATGCTCTGATTGGTCTCCAGATAAACGACACATTGTTTCATCTTCTCAGGTATGTTTTCTAATTATTTATACAATATAGTAAAATTTTCTTTAGTATTTCTTTTTATTTTAATATTTCTTTTTATTGTATAGGATGGAAAAATGATCATTTGGGATGCATTTACAACTAACAAGGAACATGCAGTTACTATGCCTACAACTTGGATCATTGCTTGCGCTTATGCACCAAGTGGTCAACTTGTCGCATGCGGGTAAATAGTAAAAATTTATAATTTAAATGATTTCAATTACATCCTCTTTAAACATTATACTTTATATATCATAACATTATTATTCATCACAATACTTTTATTATACAGTGGGTTAGATAATAAAGTTACAGTTTATCCACTAAGTTTAGAGGATGATGTATCTGCAAAAAAAAAGACAGTTGGAACACATACATCATATACATCATGTTGCGCATTTCCAAACAGTGATCAACAAGTATTGACTGGTAGCGGTGATAGTACCTGCGCTTTATGGGATGTGGAAAGTGGCCAGCTTCTACAAAATTTCCATGGTCATTCGGATAGTGTAATGTCTATTGATCTTGCACCTAGTGAAACAGGCAATACCTTTGTATCTGGCAGCTGCGATAAATTAGTATTTATATGGGATATGCGAAGCGGACAGTGTGTTCAAAGCTTTCAAGGACATAAGTCAGATGTCAATTCTGTAAGTCTACTACTTATTTAAAACAATTATTTATTAGAAACATTAACATAATAATTTATTATCTTATATTGCGTGAATATTACAATAATCATTTAATAAAATGATTTCTACTCTTCTTGAAAATTTTATTTAAAATTACTTCTTTAATATACTCTGTCAATTTGTTATATACATAATATCAGAATTTATTAGAATAATACAAAATATGTAGATATTCTCTAAGTCTGTTTTAAAAATATTAAATATATTAATATTACATTTTAATAGTAATAGTCAAGATAATAGTGCATTTTTGAAAAATTAATTATATAACATTATTAGACTAGTATAGAGCTTTTTTAGATCGATAAAAATTCATGAAACATTAATAAGAATATTGACTAAAAAATAATAATAGAATTTTTATACTTTCAAATGTGTTTTCAAATTCCATTCACTTTTAATGATAATAATTTATCATTTAAAATAGTTTTAAAAAATTACCAAATTTTAATTTTCCATTCAACAATGTCGAACACTATGATCGCAACGAAAAAGGTTCGATTTCATCCAAGTGGAGATGCAGTTGCGACGGGTTCGGACGACGCGACCTGCCGGCTGTTCGATCTGCGCGCCGACAAGGAAATCGCAGTCTACACCAAGGAGAGCATAATATTCGGCGCGAACGCGGTGGATCTTTCAATCTGTGGCCGCCTACTCTTCGCCGGTTATAACGACTACACGGTCAACGTTTGGGACACGCTGAAGTGCCAGCGCGTCGCCCTACTCTACGGCCACGACAATCGGGTCTCTTGCCTGCGCGTCTCACCCGACGGTACGGCTCTGTCCACCGGAAGCTGGGACACGATGTTACGCGTTTGGGCATAAATGCGCATCCTATCTCCATTCTTTTTTTCGTGCTCTCTGTTAATGTTTAATTCTGATTGAATTTGTGCTCGGTTGTTGCTCGTAAAATACCACCTAATATCAGCTATTAAGAGGATGCATGATGAATGTGATCCACTATTAGTAATAAATTTTTGCTTATAGAAAACGTGGTATCTGATTAAAAGAGAAATAATTATTGTCAAAAGAAATTGATATTGCACTAACAATATTTTCTGCAAATAATTGTTAAATGAAATGAATGCAATCTGAAAGTTACATTTTGACTAAATGTGAACAATTAGTCAAAATATACACATATTACGCCTAGTATTTATACTATACAATACATATGGTTTATACTGTTTTACGGAATTGAACTTTTATAATTTAATTTTTATATATTCTAAATAATATTTTATGTTTCTAGTCTTGTGATAATATGTATTAAGACTTTTTTTTAAGTCTCCATATTCATTATTAAACATAATTGAAATATTTTAAATGAATCAAAATTAAATTAATTTCATTTAATATTTTTTTGATTCTATAAACATAAACTTATATTTTGATTATGTTGTTATAACTTTCTTTTCTATGAAAAGATGCATTAGCATCAATTTTATTTTACCAAAGATATTTATATTATAATTAATTAATTATATTTTAGTATTACATTTTACTATCAATGTCTAAAATTATTCATATTTTTAGTACTGAATTATGAGAAAGTTCAAAATCACTCATATTTATGAACTCTGCTTTAATATTCAATCTTGTTTGTAAGTGCAATGGTTTTAAAGTGTTACAATCATATTTATTTTCTTATTCCACATATAAATAATTGAATGCTATAATTAATGCTATAATTTAAAATAATCAAAATTTTTATGTAGTTCATTTCTAAAATTCCTGCTTTTTGTACATATACATTTTAATTATACTTAAATAGATGATGTCCACAGACAAACTACAGTTTCTTTTCTTTTTCAGATATCTACACAAAATGTTCAATAGCATTAATATAATAT
The DNA here is from genome assembly GCA_018907035.1 of Sycobia sp. Sy_11. NCBI lineage: Eukaryota > Metazoa > Arthropoda > Insecta > Hymenoptera > Epichrysomallidae > Sycobia > Sycobia sp. Sy_11. Next base: position 2,066,971 of record JACCIC010000080.1, on the reverse strand, counting down.
TATGGTTTATATATAAGTTAAAAATAAATATATTCACGTTATTAAATATTCATTAATGAAAAATTAATTTTATAGTGATCTCTTTGTAGCATGTGGTGAAAAATTGATTTTAATTACAATGTAGTCGAATATTTTCAGTTTGGACAAAAATTTCTAAGCTGATATAAATATAATTTTATTATCAGAAATTGCACAAAAAATATAATTATCAAAAAGAAAATTTTAATTTAAAATTTACAAAAAGTTTTAGAAATATTTGCACAACAGATAAAAAGACTACGAGAGTAATGTATGCCAATTTCAAATGAAATTTATTTAAAATTTTAAAACTAATATAATATTCAAAAAATCCATGTAAATTCTCGGAAATGTTATTATACTGTAATTCAATTATAGTTTGCGAAAAAAATTTTCAAAATGAATTGCATTTTATATTTTATAATATAATTTATTTTACTTTCGATCTAGTATAGCAAATCATTATTATTATAAAGCATATTACATTCTTTTGAAAATTCAATAATATGTTGATCAATTTTTAGTTATTCTAATGATATATTATATTTAATTGAAGGTCTAAATACTGTTTATTGATACTTTTTTGAAGAGAAACTTGTTCAACTATTTTTTAATATATTTTAAAATATTCTTATATATCTGATATTAATTGGTAATAATAATTTTCATGAACAAATTTTTTTTAAATTTGCATTGTGACAATGTAACACGTTTTAAATATTTATGATCAAAATTCATTACTAAGATTATTTATACCTACATTTGTAAAAATTTATCTCAATTTCTACAGATCAAAAGGGTATTTTTATGAAATAATGTCATAATAATGTCATGATACTGAAAAGTTTTTGTCCTTTTAGTTTGAAAAAAAATTATTAATTTTTTCAAGAAGCAAATAATTTCTACATTTTTTAAGTAATATTTCATTAAAACTTTCTATTAAGAATTAATATTTGAAACAATGAAACAACAATATCAGTTATCTTGTGTAGGGATGGTGGCAAAAAGCCATGGATATTAGTCGTAAAGTAAAAAAAATGTAGAAAGTTCAAAACCATAGTTGTCGAATGTACTCGTAGCATGTACATATATATAATAATAAAGCCAAAGCCACGCATGTGATGTTATAGCTGTTGAAGGTATAATATATGCTTATTTAAGCTAGTCATAATTTATAGTTCTTTCAGACAATAGAGAGGTCTATAATTGCCATCGATTACAAATAATGTAAAGCATGACTAAAATGTTAAATAAAACCAGTGGAAAATCAGAAACAATAACATATATTTAGAAAGCACAAAGTAAAAACTTTTTTTGAAAATTATTTTTTCTTTTTATGTGAAAAGAAAAATTAGTGTTAAATATGAAATTATTTGTAGTATTTGATTATTATAAATTGAAAATATGTTTATATTAGTGTAATATATTGTCATTCATAAAAATTTATTGATTATACATTTTTATCTGACATAATTAAAAAACTGCCACATCATTTATAATACTTCTCGATAGATTAGATTCAATAAATCAAACTGATAATAAATAAAATTGTATTTTTTAAGTCCTTTTCATTCATTAGTATTCTTTATTTTGAAAAAATTAATATTCCAATAATTAAATTTTATTTACAAAAAGATATTAAATTAAATTATATAAATAATAAATAAAATCGTCTTACTTTATTTTTTTAAAACTTAAGTTATATATTTTCTTCTCTACTCCACAGGTTTCCACATATTTACAGTCTTAAATTTTTTTTACATAATTTTTTTACAGAAAACTATATTTAAATACAAAATAATTATATATTGATAACATTATAGATATGATTAAAACTGTATTGTTTAAATATATTTAAAAAATATTTTGTACAAAAAGTATCAAATTAATATTTGGAATATATTAGTTTAAAATATTTTTTAATGCAATTCTTCATATATTATCGTTATAGAAAAATAGTTTTTTGTAAATAAAATACTTATTTTTCTACACAAAAGAAGTTTACTTCTTAAAAGATTTAAGAATGAATATTACTTTAGTATTTTCTAATTATACAACCAATAAGAACTACAAAATGAAAATCACTTTTTAGTTTTGAGTTTGTTCATATGCTGCCAAAACGTTCCTCAAATATAATAGAAGATACTTTATGATCTAATCTTTTACAGCCAGATGTAGAGTATAAGTTGTGAGGTGATGGCCCATAAGTTACGTGTAACAAAGCTTTTTGAATCAGTTCATCAGAAGGCTCATGTATTCCCCAATGTCTAAATATATCATTAAGACACTGAATAACTTGGGATTCTTCCATTGGAAGAAAGGGTACATGATGATCTATTAATTTAGATTCTATAGTACCACTTCTATAAAGTCCTCCTTTTTCATTAAAAGCACCAATACTTATTAATGCTTCAAAATCTTGAATAGTTGATTCCTCTCGCCTTTTACCATTTTCCCACAGATTCACCATGCGTTTTACAATTTGTTCACCTCCAGTATTTGACAAAAATATAAAAATAGATTTACTTTTTTCTCTGTCATTATAGCTTGTATAATCAAGAAAAGGAACTAGTATATCTAAAACTCCTGATGGCATTTTATCAACTTCATCAAAAACAAATAGCGATCTCTCACATTTATGCAGTGCTTTTTCAACCTTTGCTTTCAAATCTTTCTGTTATAATAAAACAAAAGGTTCTAATTAAAATAAAGATATACATAAACATTATAAATAAGATATACATAAATATACATAAATAATATACAAAATAAGTTTTATGTTAAGAAATGTATGTACAGCTGTTCATTATAAAACATTTGCTTTTGTTAACAAACTCATTAATTGTTTAATGTTTATTAAATTTAAAAAAGGTTTTAAAACGATTTCTATCATGTCATAAAATTAGAACTAATTATATGAATTTTAATATGTGAAAATCTATACAGAAATACTATACCTTATAAATATCAACATCTCTATCAGATGGAAAATCAGATCTGCCATTAAAAAAATAGTAATGATTACTTTTTTCTCCATGTTTAAATAATGCATTAGCTATCATTGTAACAACGTAATTTTTTCCACTTCCAGGAAGACCATGCAAACTTAATACTAATGGCTTTCTTGGGTTGAGGTGTACCACATGACTATAAATTGCACTGAAAATCATATCTCGAGCAATATGTTGACCATATAATTTCGTTTGTAAATTAACCTTAAGATCTAAAAATATTAAACAGATATTAATATTGATACAAATAATTAAAATATAATAGTTATGATAAAATACAAAATTTTTTTGTTTGTATTATTTTTTACTTAAACATTTTCTTTTACCATAATTTTGTAATGTAATTTTTCATTTTTAAAGAGCTAATTTGATTCGATAATAGTGTAAATCCAAAGATTAAATTTAGAAAGTTTAATAAATTAATATTACTAAAAAAAATTCCAATACTATATATATTTAATTGAATGCAAACAAAAACTACTAAGTTACTTAATATAGTTAAAAAATGAATTTAAAATTGATATATTTAATACTTACTCTCAGTATCTAAAATTACATTCTCTTTATTGCAGCATTCATAAAATTTACATCTAAGGAGATAACTTATTCCTATACTGCCAATTGCGATACTTTCTATAAGAAAAGAATTGCCTAGTTGTATAAAAGCAAAACCAACAAAACAGTAAATACACAAATTATTAAGGCCCATTTTTTTGGATTTTATGCTATTCTAAAAGTAACTGTTTTTCAAAGTGTTAACATAAAAATAAAAAATAGGCTTTTTAACTTGTTTTAATCTTCATTGGTTCACGAATTTGTACATTTCAAATGCGGCTAAATAAACATCAGATATCATTGACTGCAAAAAATCGCAAAATAAATAGCGTAGTAGTGATTAAGAGTGCTCCATACCTCTGACGGAAGTTAAAATCGATTGCAGCGCCTGATTTTTAATAATTGCGGAATTTTATGGAACTTCAAAAGTACGAAAAATCCTGTCTGTTTTATCGATTGTTCCAGTATTAATCATATTATAAGGGCTAATAAGGGCAAGGGCCGCAATAGCTCAACTTAATATATATAATTTAGTATGTGCATATTCCATAAACCAAAGTTTTTTTATAAAATTTTGTAAATCATTGGTAAATAAGTTTTGATTTAAACCCAACGTAAAATTTACACGAATTTAAAAATAATCATAAAAAATGAAATGATATTATTTTTTTCGTGCGCAACTTTAGATACTAAATAATATATCTATGTTTAAGGTAAACAATTCTAAAATTAATTATTATACTTAATTTTTAGGATGACAAAATCCAATGCACAATAGACTTTATTATTTTGTAATTCTTTCAAGATATTAGCTTATGTATTGTATTCAATTATTTTTTATTAAAAAAATAACAATATTGTATTATTTTATGAATACTAATTTCTTGGAGTATAAAATTATTATTTACTAGATAGAAATAACGACCTAAGTTTATACCTGCTTCTTACTTATTCTTTGTATATGGAAACGTCAAAATCTACGGATGGTACTGGGAAAGTGGGAAGATTGTTAGGGTAATGTTAATATTGCATTGCTTACTGCTTAATACCAGGAATGCAAAGAGTCTAAGGCATTCTTCTTCTTCACTTCATAAAAAACAAAGTTGACATTCTTTACACGTATAATTATAAGGTATAAAGAAATTCAATATTTTCAATCAGCTGGCATTATCTATAAAATATTAGTCTTAGTTATTGAAATGCTATAAATGTACAAGTAGCAAATAAAAATATTAACTTTTTATAATTTTGCATATTATCTAAAATAAATTTGAGACAATTGTCGCGCACTTTAGTATTTAGAATTATATTGTAACCGGCCAGAAGCTCTCACATATTTATTAATTAATAAATATAAAAAAAAACTGTAAAATATAAAGAATAATAATTGTTATATAATGTATAATAATAAATTTACTTAAAGTAATGGAATTATATGTTGTATTATAATACAATATATAATTCCTATAAAGTCATCGACTGCGCGAGAAGAATCGCGCGGAAAAGCGAAAAGATTAAAGAGAGAAAGAAAAACCGAGCGCGCCCGAAGAGGCTCGAACAAACGTTCTCTCTCTACGGGCCGACGCGAGTTCCCTCGACAGTAGACGGTGCGACGAGCGCGACGCGGAGGGATTACCAAACGTACTACGGCGCGGCGTGGCGCGGTAAGCGACAAGCACCGTGAGCTTCGCGGTGAGAGGGGAACGGTTGCAGAGGGGGGGCCGCTCTCTCTCTCTCTCTCTCTCTCTCTCTCTCTCTCTCTCTCTCTCAAAACTTAAATAGCGACGCACAGGCGCACTGGATCTGGATGATGTAAAATTCAGTTTGCCGGCGGTCTCGAAATCGGCTAATTGAGGGGGGATTTGTCGTCGGCGCGATAGCGGACGGCACGTTCTCGCACACTCAGCGCGAGATTCGGGAACGCGACGCAAAAATTTAATAAATTTAGATATGTCGTAAAGCCATGCGGGGCTAAATATTTAAAATATAATTTATATCAGATGTAAAAAATTTATGATTATAGTTAAAAATTAAAACTGTATTACAGCGGATCGTGGCGAACGGAACATCCTGATGTTTAAAGAAAAGTGGCAAGGCGCAGCGGCGCAATGAACGAACGTTCAACTTTGTTATTTATAATAAATTAAATTTTTGTACTTTATATTTTTTATGTTATGATTATATTTTTTGTTATCAATAAATATTTTGTTAAATTCAAAGAAAGGTTTGATTTAAGTGAAATATAAAAGAAACCCAGCTCCATAATAAAATTTAATTTTCGTTCTCGATTGATTTGAAAGTAATTGGTTTATGATCTATAAATAATAAGCGTGGACTCGGTTCAAAACTCTGGCGGATTGAGCGAGAGTTAGAATTGAGTTTGACTAAATATTTATACTATGGGTACTTGGTGGCGGGTTGAGCGACCAAGGGTTTACGCCGGCTGAGCGCAGACCAAACCTATAATGTAAATAATAACGGAAATTTAAAGGAACTTGCACGAGCGAGCCTGACGGTGGATTGAACGGTCAGGTGCCGAGGTGGGCTGAACCGGAGCACGAAGTAGCTCACACCAGGTGCGAAATGTTACAATATTTTCGTTGGATTAAATATATGTTTTTAAAATTTTATCTTATAAATCTGTATTGTTTCTATCGTGTAAAGAATATAAAAATGATAATTATGTGTAACATAATGACACGCCAGACTATTTCTTTTGATTATCATATATTCAACTATTCTTTATATAAAATTATGTAATTTAAACAAATAATCAATTTATTATTTATCTAAAGTAGATTTTTTATTTGTTCTAATAAATTAATTTTAAATTACTATATTCTAAATAAGCGTATTTTGGAAAAGAAGAAATTTTCAAAAAATATTTAAAATAGAAATTATGTAATATATATGAAAATACATTTCAATTGTTTTTAACCTTCTCTATTATAAGATTTTAAAAAAATTTTCGAATAAAGATAGTTTTGTAGGGACGCGGCCCTACATGTATGCGTGAGTGCATAAGTATGCGTGCACCACGAGGCGGCGGCGCTTCTGTCAAGAGAGAGTGTGTGTGTGTGTGTGTGTCTTATATAAAATGCCTTCTTTTTTGTTTTGCAATTTTTTGCAATTTTTAATTAGTTTTTACAAAAAATATGGCAATTAAAATTTAAACCTGCAACAATAAAAATATAACTAGAAAGTTAATTAAAATACGAAAATGATACTATGGTCATAAAAGATAATAATACTACGTTCAAAAACCAATATGTATATTTACTTTATTTAAAATTAAATATAACATAGAACATTTTATAAAAAGATACATTCACTAGCGGGTTTAGATGGTTCGTAGCTTGTTGATAAAATCACGGCGTAGCCTCAATCTATGTTTCGAAAATAGGACTTTTCTCTCTCAATTTTTAATGACGTAAAAAATAAAACTATAGACTAACGTACTGTAAAGTATATATTTATAATAACAGTTTTAAGAAAAGCAAAGTAACTAGGTGAGTATAATATGTTTTTAGAATATTAAGAACTTTCAAAAATAAATAACTATTAATATTATCATTTATTTTATAAAAAAATTATATAAATATTTGTTTTAAATTCCGAAACATACTGGGACAAAAAGTATTATATAAAGAAATTAAAAATCAGATTATTTCAATAGTCAGGTGTCCTGGTGTGATGTAGGGGAACATAATAATATATGTTATACTGTAAAGCTTTTCCTAGCAAAAATCATTCATGTATTAAAATAATATTTATAAAAAATATTTTTATATTAATCATGTTTTATAAAAAAATAAATTATATAACGCAATTACAGCTTAAAGCAATGAGATTATTAACAGAATATTTATATAACAGAAATTTATATAATATATATATATATATATATATATATATATATATATATATATATATATATTGAATTAATTAATCATTATTTTTAATTAATACAGTAGCTTGTGTAAATGACTAACGTTATAGCAGATAAAAGAATCATGTAGGTGAGTACATGGTCCATAAATGCATCACGGGCATCACGGTCCACGTTCGTGCAAATCGTATCATTGCGCTCGGAACTGGTTTCTAGTTTCTACTATCAAAGTATCAAAACGTTCCGCACTGTTTTCAAATAGTCTAAAAAGTAGCGGCAACATCGCATTGTATACGATTTGACAGACGGCATGCGAATGTTTACGATTTTCTAAACGGGCGAACAACGAATCCCAACAGAGTCGACCCAACCTCTCGACAAATGTCGGACAGCTGACCCGATAATATATATATATATATATATATATATATATATATAATGCACGTATCAACATAATGATTACCTCCAAATTCGAGGTGGGTCTTGATACAATTCTTAGCCATGTATTCTAACGGATTATTTTTTTGTCTCATATAATGTTAATTATCTCCAAATGTAATTTTTTAATAATTAAAAATAATAGTTAATTCAAATTTTGTGTAATTAATAATTGTAATTAATGGTTAATTAAATAAATATGTAAATAATCATTAAAAAGAAATTTATAATTATTAATGGCAATTTAAAAACAAATATATATATAAATCTATATCAGTATGTAGCTCAGAAATTTCATAGAAAAAAGTAGAGACAAACAATTATATACAAATGAGACATGACGGGTATCAAAAATTCAAATAAGTTCAGTTATTTCAACTCTCGATTTAAATGAAAATTAAAAATTCAAATGGTAGACAAAAACCTATAATTTAAAGTATTATTTTTTAACAAAAAAAAATTATTAAGTAAGTTTACACATCGTAGACCTCTGTCGCTGATTAGCACCAGTATTTGCAAGCATAAATAGAGCGACGTTAAATAACATAAAAAAAAAAATTAAGTAAATTTATTAAAACTGTAAAGCCTCCCAAAAGACCATTATCCTCATCTCCTCTTCCCCAAAATGGTACACGAAGGTATGCAGTATTTATATTTATTTAATAAGATTCTTATATGTAAAATAAATAAAAGTAAGGCAAGTAGTACAGATATATTAATTTATTCAGCACTAATAATTAAAGAAATCGTATAATACGTATGACCTTCTTTATTTTTAAATTTAAAGGGTCAGTTAAAGTATAAATAATTAATAAAAATAATAATTAATTGGAGATTTGAAGGGGGCAGTTTTATTGTTCGTAAGTGATAATATTATATTATAGATATAATCTGGTATTAATGCGATCAAGATAGCTCTTCTTTTAGTTCGAATGTTTCTAATATGCAAAATAGTAAAAAATTAGATGGAGAAGAATATATCATTTTTACTTTAAATGAAAAATATAAAATTGCCATCTTCTGGGAAAGTAAGCGGAACAGTATGATTGTGCATTTCATAGGATTGGATTATACATAAGGAGCTAGTACAGCTTCTAAATACCACAGCATATTATGATGTAATAGAATAATTTAAATACAATATTTTTTTATATATAACATTTTTCAAAAAATATGTTTATATTATATATCATGATATTATTGGCGGCAATATATGTATAATTTTTCTATTTTGCATATTGACATTTTTTTATTTGAGATATGTATTCCAAAAATTTATTATTTCTGAAATACTCAACAAAAATATAAACGTACAAAAATATATTTTAAAATAAAATTTGTATAATTTGAAATAATATTCATATATATATATATATATATATATATATATATATATATATATATATATATATATATACATATTACATCTATGTAGTGCTCAATGTTTTACACGAAAATGCATTCGTTATAGTATCTTATCACAGGATCATATTTCATTGCCTTGCTCTGGTGCAAATAGTTGCTAATAAAATATAGCTCGAGAATAAGTTGCTAGTACGTACATATGGCTTTGTCGTAATGCATTTTCGTAATTTTTCTGATAACAAATATTAATATTCAAGGAGATACATATTACTAATATATATATTGTGATGCCACGAAATCACGATCACCCAAAACGAATTTTACGCTCTACCGGGGTGTTCTCGTTCGCGCACGCACACACAAAAAAATTAAAGTCCTCACTCACTTACCTCCTTTGCTGCAGAGGGGGTCCCGCCGGTCTGGAAGGAAAAGGCTTCAGGTTCAAAAAAAACGCAACAACGAGGAATCATCTCTTTTTTTTCTTTATTTAACTCCACTTTATTCACACTCTACGATAGTTCACAGTTCATGCGCGCCTATCCTAACCCGGTCCCCGCGTTCGACGCGCCCCGACCGCGATCCGCGCCCCGACGCGCCCACCGAACCCGGAGGAGGATGTTCGAGGGATGGGAAGAGGGGACAGGGGAGACAAGGGAGAAGCGGGGGGGGGACACACGCGGTGGATGATCGCCGCTCACCGGAGTACTCCGTGGTCCGCTGACGTCCGTTGATCCGGGCAGGCGTTACGCCCCTCGAGTATGGAAGTAGGCGCCGGTGATTGGAGCCGCCCGTGACGTCCCTCCTGCTGTCTCCCTCTCTCCAGCTCACCTTATCGGCCCTTATAGCTGCCCTTTTTCCTGTCTGCTGGGCTTCCTCGACTCTGCCCGTTCTCCTTCTTCTTGCTTCACTCTCTCTCTCTCTTCCTACCTCTTACTCTACCTCTACTTTTCTTCTTCTCTTATTTCTTCTCTTACTTTCTCTTACTTTCTTCTCTTACTTTTTTCTCTTACTTTCTCTTACTTACTCTTACTTTCTTCTCTTACTTTTCTCTTACTTCTTCTCTTTCTTTCTTCTCTTACTTTCCTCTTACTTCTTCTCTTTCAACCCGCTATCCTCTCACCTCTCGGTTAGGCGGCCAACAACGCAGTGCTCCCGTCTCGCTACTCGCAGGGAAGAAGGAGAGAAAAGGGGGGGGGGGGAAGTTCGGCGGCTGCCGGCGACGGCCGACCGCGGTCGTGACGTGCCGAATCCGGACTTACAAGAAAAATCGGTTGATGCCTTTAACATTTTTTTTCTTATTATGTACCCTATCCTATTATCTCTAATTAATTTGATTATTTTTCACTACCTCTTATCATCTAATTTATACTTTAGTTTATTATGTCTATATCTCTTACTATCTATCTTATCCTATTTCTTTAACTATTTTTATTTCTATCATCTCTTAATCTACCTTAATCTATTTGTTATCTTCTTCCTAAGTCTGTTGCCTTCATAACTCGCCTCTCGGCTTGTGTGCGGGACGAAAATTAGGGGGGGGGGCCGTGCCGAGCACAAGGCGCGACGGCGCGCGCGAGCGCCTTAATGTTTGCATGTCCGCGAAATGGCGCGCGCGTCGTCATTTATCCGGGCAAGTCGGCGCGGTGCCCTGTGACGCCCGTCACAATATATATATATATATATATATATATATATATATATATATATTATATATTATATATTACCAAGGTACTACATACGACTGGATGTATTTCTTCTAATATTAGATTATCAAATATCTCCCTTCCGCCTTTTTGCCTTATGAATTTCGCGGTTATGTACAAAGCGCTACAGGGCTCGTATCTGGCAATACTATACATAATTTGAAAGGTCTTAACATAACGTAAAAAACGACGCTATGCATGATTAGTTTTGATATTGCGTTCAAAAGTTATAGACGTGTAAACGTGGAGTTCACTAACGCCGAAATTCGCGCTATTTTAGTTTTCCTTCGTCAAAGGCAAATCCACTAGAGAAACATTCCGTGAGATTAATGGTGTTTTGGAGGATTGCACACTATCACTTCGAACTGCAGAGGAAGGGTTTCGACGATTCAGAGCCGGTGAAAACGACACCATGGATAAGCCTGCCGGCGGAAGAGCTGTGACGATGAATACCGATCAGATCACAGAAATATCGAGTTAGACCGAAATGTGTCATATCGTGACATAGCCCAGGAGATGAGAGTTAGTCATCAAATCATTTTAAACCATATACAGAAGGATGATGCATAAAAGCTTGATGTTTGGATGCCGCGTGATTTGACGCAAAAAATACCTGGATCGAATTAACGTCTGCGATGTGCTGCTGAAACGGAACGAACTCGACCTATTTTTGAAGCGGATGGTGACTTGCGACAAAAATGGATCGCATAAGACAATATCAAGCGAAAACGGTCGTGGTCCAAGGCCGGTGGACTGTCCCAAACTTGAAGTAGGCTGGCGACTATAAGCGTCCACAATTGCCCAACAGGAAGAGTGTAGTGTTCCACCAGGACAACGCCAGAACACACACTTCGTTGATGACTCGTCAGAAGCTACGGGAGTTCGGATGGGAGGTTTTATCGCATCCACCATATAGCCCGGACATAGCACCAAGTGATTACCACCTGTTCCTGTCCATGTCGAACGCCCTTGGTGATGTAAACTTGGACTCAAAAGAGGCTTGTGAAAAGTGGCTGTCCGAGTTCTTCGCAAATAAGGAGAGGGGTTTCTACGAGAGGAGTATTATGAAGTTGCCATCTAGATGGAAACAGATTATCGAACGAAACGGCACATATTTAAAGTAAATCCGACCACTGTAAATTTTTTTTATAAAGCATTGAATGAAGAACAAAAAAGCGGAAGGGAGATATTTGACAACCTAATATTTCTAGTTCTGTTACTTTGAATATAAATAACAATAATTTAAATACTTATTGTCGCCAAGGTCTAACTTAGCTTGGCTGGAAGAAATTAATTAATATATTTGTAATTTATAAATAATTATAAAATTATTATAAATTATATTTTTGTTATTGTTATATCTATGTTCCTTAGTTCTTTTGTATTTTTATTAGTAAGAAATTATTCTTATTACTCGGCCCTCGGTTTTATCCTTGGCAATTTATTTTACAAAAATATCAATTTAATTTAATGCTACATTTTATAAATATATTTATAAATTATTTATAAAATATTATTATCTTTGTAAACCGAGGATACCGCGGAGACGGCAGGGTCCGATAATCACTTTAAATTTTAATAATTCAATTGTCTATTTTTATTGGGAATAAAGAAATTCGTCTGGAAATGATTATTATTAAATGAATAAAATATCTTTGCAATCTTAATATCAATGAATAATTATTTATTAATTTATAAATAATTATACTTAAATATAAAATTGTTTAACGATTTTAATTTATTTAATCCTAATGTGCATCCGCTAACTATTCATTATTTGAACAAAACAAAGTTATATTATGAGAAATAACATAAGAAAAATTTTAAATATAATATATAAAATTTTCACGAATACGCGCTTCCAAGTCGAACTTATCAGCGAAGCACAACGGCGCATACAGGCTAAACGCGAGCCAACACGTGACTACCTGTTTTGCTTGTTGATGATCCTGAATAGGTTTGAAGAGCCATGGTTGGACGACCAGCAGCTCATCCTCATTTACCGTAATCTACTGCTGGAAATAAAGAAATTAGTTCCGGGAGGAAGATTACGAGTCTAAATCGGCTAACCAATCTCGCCATAGAGGCTGAATGCGTCACCGTCACCCGTGGACTGCATAATGACCGAAGTGACCATTCGTCCGACGGGCACATCTCACACGCGTCTGAAGCCGAAAATCGCAACCGTGGACATTAGGCCGACAGGCTTTAAAGTTATAATGCGAGAATTTTTATAAGAGGCTGGAGTTGGAGCCGCCTCTCCCGATTTATAAGCGCTAGGAGTCGCAGTTCTTACGATGAAAAAGAGCAGCCGCCTCGTCGACCTCGCCTAAATCAGAGAGAACACCGACTAATGATGATTACCTCTTGTTTATAAAAGAGGAGCATCACGACCGTGACTCCGCTGACTCAACCACAAATGTCGACCCCGATCAGTATTCACAATGGTGGACACAGTTGGGCATAGGCGAGTTTTGCATACGCGTATTGCTCGATGCAGAGGCTGCTCGTACAGCTCTCGGAGCAATCGGTTTAGTGGATTGCATCTGCCCTCGGTCGTTTAGTTCGACCCTTTCCCGGATCTGGCGCTCGACGCGACACGGGAAGAACTGAGCCGATACTGGACCAGGTGGTCCTTCCATTTGCAATAGCAGATGTTGAAATTAAATTAGATGTCATCTAAATTCCCGACTTGGAAAATGACTGTCTGCTCGGTGTGCATTTCTATCGCACTTTCAATGCAGTCATCTACCCATGCCATAATACTATGTCGATCGAGGGTACAGCGGATCTTGTTCTGCTACAACTCTGCACTGTCTCCGTTACTTCGACGTATTAATTTGCCTTGATAGGCCTAGCTGACATCGACGACAATCAACGTCGAGCCCTCGAGGAACTCCTCGACCGGATACTACCACCTGCCGATTAGCCTCTAGATTGCACGCATCTGACCGCCCACGTTATCGTTGTGACCGACACACGGCCGATTAAACAGCGTTACTATCCTGTTTCTCAGAAGATAGACCTGGAAATACATGCGCAAGTATGCACAATGCTTGATGAAGGCGTAATTCACAGATCAACCAGCGAGTCGTCGAGCCTCGACGTAATGGTTCGCAAGACAGACGGGAGCTAACGATCCTGCTTGGATTATCGCAAACTGAACTCCATGTCCAAAGTCAGGGTGTATCCATTGAAAAATGCACTTTCTCTTCAAGACGAATCACATCACCTCTCTGCCTTTACGGTCCCAGGCATGGAGTTGTCTGAAGGGACCCGTATGCCGTATGTTGTCGCCGGTGCGCCTGCAAACTTTGAGCAGCTGAGTGGCAAGCTGATCGGCTCTCAAATGGAGCGGTAGCCATCGCCTACCTCGATAATGTGATCATCGCTACGGACAGCTTAAACGATCACCTTAGGTGGCTCAAATATATTCTGCGGCGATATTCCGATGCCGGCCTAACTATTCATAGGCAGAAAAGTAAATTCGGACTCGCCGAAGTAAGATTTCTTGGCGTCCTCGTTGATCCCGACCAATCTTATTGGACCAATCTTAACTTATGCCGCACCTAAGGACCTGCATCAACTCCGTAGTTTTTTAGGCCTTGCGTCTTCGTAACATAAGTTCTTGGAGAACTTTGCGACACTTGCTGAGCCTCTCACCCGACTAACAAAGAAGAATATTAAGTATTATTGGGGAATAGAGCAGCAGCAAGCCTTAAACAAATCCGGGCGCTCATCGTATCTACACCAGTCCTGTCTCGACCGTCGTTTGGAGAAATTTTCGTCATACAAATGAACGCCAGCGACTCGAGACTAGGCGCTGTGCTCACAGAAACAGTTGATGGTGTGAAGCACGTGCTTTCTTACGTTAGTCGCAGGATGACTGCGGCTGAGCGTAATTATTCGGTCACCGAATGTGAGTCCCTCGTGCTATGGGCTATACGTCAAATTCGCCTGTACGTCGAGGGCTACCACCTCGGGTGATAATAGATCACAGCAATCTTCTTTGGCTACATTCATTGCACTGGCAGACTCGCCCATAGGGATCTGGAACTACAGGGATATGACTATGAAGTCATCCACCGGAAAGGTACCTTAAATTGCGTACCCGACGCCCTCTCTTGTTTGTACGAAGACAATCCGATCTGCGAAGTCGCCTCCCTCGGCGTCACCAATGTCCAAAATCTCTGGTATCTGCGCCTTCGTAGAAAGTGGAGACCGATCCAACCAACCATCCATGGTGGAAAATCGTAGGCCAACGACTGTACTACTATGGTCTCGATCCTGTCAACGAAGATCTAGAAGATGACCAGGATGCGTGAAAGCTAGTCGTGCCTAAAGAAGATCGCCGAATCGTTCTTCATGAATGCCATGAGGAGCCCACAGCTAAAAATTGCGGACGCCATAAGATGTATGACCGTATTGCGCAATCGTACTATTGCCCTCGTTTCTTAAAGATGTAAACCAATTCATCCATGATGGCACCGTGCGTGGGAGGGTCTGGGCGCGAGCCTGCCTGGGCCGCCGTTAGTGCAGATCTTGGTGGTAGTAGCAAATGCTATTTTTCTGGAGTTAACTTGCCGTTGTCTTGCGCTCCGACTTCGGTGGGGAGCAGCCTGTCCCACTAAGGTCCCGCTATTGATGCGGCGGCGCTTGCTCTCTCTTCCTTGGTTGGTACGCGGCGGGGGGGGGGGTGCGCTACTCTCTCTTCGGTCTGTGGCCTTAGGAGGTTTTGAAGGGTAATAACAAAGCACTGGTTTGGTCTAAAAATGGTGTTTATTTTCGCCGTATGTGGGCCGTCCGAGAACCCAGGAGGTTCGGATTTCTCTTGCTTCCGTGAGACGCTGTTGGTGGTCGCAAGCGCTATTCGGGCCGGAGTCACCGCAGCGAAGAAAGGGGGTTACGGTAATTTTACGTATTCGGCGAAAACGCGCGTAAGACTCTTAAGGGCTTATGCATCGGCATATAACAACCTTTCTTTTACACAAGCAGAACTTGAATGTCACCTTCAGCATGGTGAAAGTGTCAACTGTGAGGAGACAGAAGCTAAAGTGAAATGACTTGATGTCCAATCTGTGTTTAAAAATCGAATCAGGTCAGGTGCAGTTGTAAATTTAAATCATGTAGATATGCTCAGCTTCTTAACTGACGCAGAAAAAATCTTTGAAAATAAGGTGAAAGCATGCTTAGAACAGTATAATGCAATCAAAGTTAATTCTGATTTCATATCGCAGTTTTCTGTACAGAAAAATGATGAGAAATTACCGGATATTAAATATTTTGTGACACAGAATGCTAGTTTACTTGTCTACCGATTAAAAAAATGGTTGAGGAAAAGATTAGGGAGCCTATTCTTGCCCATTTGGAATTTTCAGTTTCAGAAAAATAAGTTTCAGAAAAATTATTCAAGATGGACCCTGAAAAGTATTATTAGTTTATGAAAAAAATTCTCTATTAGTAAGGTGCAATCTGGCAGTCAGAGTTCACTTTACTAATAAAGAATTTTTTTCAGCTAATATATTTTTATTTCAGATTAGTCTACGGAGGTTATTTTTAACAATGACAATCTGACTGTCGTTATAATTTTTAATTAATTATATATTGATATTGACATTCGTCCCGCCGACCGTCCGCATCTCCCTCACCTAATAATCCGACGACGTCACGCGCTCGATAGAGGACGATGGTCGCTATTGCAGAGAATCTCCCGCATCGGCCGATAATGACGGAGGCCCCGCGCCGGGGACCGAGCACGACTCTCCCCGTTGGCGATATACTCCGTGGATTCCCCGCCGTTGGCAATGTATTACCTACAACTTTTTCAAGATTCTCTCTCTCCTGTTTCAATAGTACAGATTTTCTTTTAATAGCTTAACTGCCTTGCTCGGTATAAGAGCTCGCTAAGGATATTCTTTTCTTTCTCAAAGTCCGACATGATGTCGTGTTGCTGCGTAAAATTAAACTGAGTGATTAAGATTTTTTAAATTTCTTTTTATTGCAAAACAGTCAAAGCCTTTTTTTATCTTCCATTATCCATCGCTCCATTTTTGGCAATAACAACAAATCCGTATTTATCATTTTTCCAGCACTCAGAACAAAGATTTCGAAACTCATTGGAAGTCAGATCAGTATTGACATCGTAAATATGTTTTAAATATGTCATAAAATTATATGGTCATTCTAAATATGTTTTAAATTCACATCATCTTGATGATAAATTACTAACATATTAATATTATCTCTAATAAGATATTTTGGTATATGAGTATATGATTGGCATAGGTAGAAGCAGTCTACACTTTTATGTCTCCCCATGTAGCAAAATACTCTGACGTTATCCTGCTTCTCACAAGCTACATCATTAAAAATCATATTTGAATTAGACAATGCTTCATCTGGTGATATTACAGCTTCGTGTTCACTAAACAGCAGATATGTAACACCTTCAATCGGTTCTAAGATTTTTTGCAGAAATTGATACTTTGGCTGATTTAAAGCTTTTCAATAAATATACATATTCTTGAATGTAAAACCATTGGGATGAGGGATTAAAGCTAATTTTGATTTTCCGCAGTTTGACACTGCTCGTATACTATCTTGTAGTAACTCTCCATGCCGTTTTTTCCTTTTTGTCTCGATTCCAAAATCAAAGTTGGTGATGAGGAGTTTGATGTTTTGCTCAGTGAAATCCATGTTCCCGTGACTAATTCAAATATATCACTGAGCAATGAAAATATATAAATGCATGTTTTATAGTTGTTTAACAGCAGTTATAAAATAATAGTCGAAAATAATTGTTCATAAATCGCGAAAACAGTCGAAACGTGGCGGAGGATTACTCGATAGAGTAAGTTCGATTCATTTATTTATAGTAACCTTTGTCTTCAATTCTTAACCAAAAGTCTATAAAGAAAGCCTTGTTTGTCTAAATTTAATCATTCTCGTTCAATCAGTCATGGAAGATAGTTTTACTTTGACTCTCTTAGGCACATCTTCTGTTTTAGAAGCTCAATAATTTCCTTTTATTGAACTAGCAAAGCATAAAAAATTTGTTTTAGGCTTATTCGAACTTTTAACGCTTAACTCAATTCCGAATATTAACAATACAAATAATAAGCTACATTTACAGTGGGAAGCTGTTATTCCTACTAGTAGTTACGAGATCAACTATATCCATCAATTTGTATCAACCACATTGAAACCATCGGAATTGAATTTTCCTTAAAAGCCAATAATAACACATTTAGAAGTGAAATAAATTGTAGTGTTCTTAGGAAAATGCATAGCACAGTTCTGATTTACTAGTGAAAATATTGAAAATCAACGCACTCAGATTCGAGTGTAATATTACTGCGGGAGCTTTCATTATC
Organism: Sycobia sp. Sy_11; assembly: GCA_018907035.1. NCBI lineage: Eukaryota > Metazoa > Arthropoda > Insecta > Hymenoptera > Epichrysomallidae > Sycobia > Sycobia sp. Sy_11. Next base: position 2,048,619 of record JACCIC010000080.1, on the reverse strand, counting down.
AAAAAAAAGGTTCATACCATTCATGAATTCTTTCCGAGAATTCTTGCAGGATTTCAAATCACAGAATTCCATCTCATATTATATATTTACCACTGAGTGTTATGTCTATAGATCATCTTCAAATTCGAATAGTTGATCAAGACGAAAATTTGGTTCATTTTCGAGGAAGAGGAAATTACTGTCAGACTTCATATCAAATTTGTATAATGGGGATGTTTATAATTCTAGCACGCATATAAGCACTCCATCATGTCAATCGACAATCAGTCGATTGAAGAATTTAAGACCGTTAACACGGTAAACATTCAATTCTTCCAAATTCTGGATCTAAAAGTTCATGGAAAAAATTCACTTGTATAATTTTCTGCTGCTTCGTGAACAATGGACGAAATTCTAAAAATTCAATAAATTTTCGATGAGTCAATTGTCCATTACAAAATCCACGTACATCAACCATAAACAACTCTAAGCTTTGATAATATTGACGAAATTCGTATTTCTATCCAACATCAAGATTTGCGTCTCCTACCAGCACGAAGTTCTACCCATATTACTGCAATATTTAAAAAAACTGATGGCGACTTACCGATGAAATCTAGATTTGTTCACAATACTATTTGTCATCTATTTGATGAAATTCGCTATGAAATTAATGGAGTAGAAATAGACAAAAGTAAAAATGTCGGATTAAGTAGTGTAATGAAATGGTATACTTCGTTTATTCCGAATGAGACTCTCATGCTTGAAAATGCAGGCTGGTTTGGCAATGATGAATCGTCGAAAACTCTGGTGTATAGACAAGGAAACTTCGACGTTCGTATTCCACTGAGTATGATTTTGAGCTTTGCAGAAGATTACAAAAAAATAGTAGTTAATATGAAGCATGAACTTATTCTCATAAGATCAAGATTGGACATTAATTCAATAATCCAGGATGTTACTACAGTCGATATTAATACTACATATGAAGAAAGTGGCATAACAATAACCAAGATTGAATGGCTAATGTCTTATGTCATTGCATCTGATAAACAAAAAATACAACTTCTCATTTTCGTTGGCAAGGATAATCCTATCTCAATGTGTTATCGTTCATGGAAACTATTTGAATATCTTGTTCTACCAAGCGCTAATAAGCATATCTGGATAATGAAAACTTCCAATCAATTGGAAAAACATCGTTTCCTTATTCTCGGCTTACAGACGAAGAAAAAAACGAACCTGCTGTAAATACAAGTCGTTTCGATCATTGTAAGATGAGGCTTTTCTTAAATTCGCAATATTATCCGTATAATAATCTAAATCTCGACATTTCTAATAATCAATATGTATTACTCCATGACATGCATGGAAACTTTCAAAAAGCATACTATGCAAGAGATCCTTAGCCACTCCTTACAAAGACACAGTTTCTTTTGAATGAACCACTCATAGTTATTGATTGTTCGCGACAAAATGAATCTATAAAGAACGCTCATGTAGACATGCATCTAGAAATTAAGGCAAGAATTAATTTTCCATTTTCCTTTATGAATCTTTCCCAGCAAGTAAACGTTTGCCAATACCTCTGTCACTGACTCCTAACTTATTAGCGAGTTCTTTGTACGTTTGAGCTGAGTTTTCGTCTAATAATGCTTGCAATTCACTATCTTCAAACTTTTTCAGTTGTCCAGAACGTTCTATGTCATTAACATCAGTATCTCCACTTCTAAACCGTGGAAACCACTCTTTATATCTTGTAAACGATTGAGATTGTTCGCCATAACATTCTTGAAACAATCGATAAATTTCTGCTATACTTTTTTCAAATCCAAATAGTGCAAAAGGACATGTCGTAAAAACGATTTATCACGATTCATTTTTCACTGATCAAAAAATTATAATGTTTACACAAATGATGGCGCATGTTTACTGAATTTCATTGGTAAATGCCAAAACTAAAAAATAAATACTAGATCCGACATAGCTGACTTTTCGTACTACTTATACCGCAATCGAAATATGAAGGTCGGAAACGAATTTCGCCTCCTAATAAAATAATAAACTTTTCGCCGTTTAATTAAGTAATTAATTAGTTCATTTTTATTTTATTTACATTATGATTTAATATAAACTGGTCCGTTTCAGCCCTTGTCACACAACAGTGAGACATCACTAGGGATACATATAAAATAAACATAGACGTTTGTTTTAAAGGTCTATTGCTTTAAACTGTATTTAAACAGTATTTTATAACTGTATTTTAAACGGAATATTTTTGAAAAATATTTTATAAAAATATTGTTTTGGTAGATGAAAATTTTTTTGTTTTGCTTTAAAATAATGTACAATATAATTACATATACTACATTGTTTCTCTTCATCACAGCCAAGACCTGCCTATTTCAATGAACCGATTTTTCATTTCATTATAGAATATTTTTTGTGTTAATATATTATGTATATTGAAATGAAACATGTGAGGCTTACGATTGCTCGATTGCTAGAGCGAAGGACCAGTAACTTGGTGATCCGAGTTGACATTCTCGTTTCAGCCGATTGACACAAACACCGCTGTAATAATTTACATGTGCTTTGTTTACAAACACATCGTAAACCTCCGTCGCTGATTAGCACCGGTATTTGGAAACATAAATAGAGCAAAGTTAAATAACATTATATATATATATATATATATATATATATATATATATATATATATATATATATATACATTAGCGAATTTCGAAATAGTACATTGTGAAACAGTACCCTCGCTTCGCTCAGGCGGAAACATACCCTCTTCAGAAAACGCCTAATTTTGCTCCCTTGTATCACATACTATTTTCCCATACGAGGGCGCTTTTTCTTTCTCAAAGCAATGCACAAAAAATTAAACGGCAAACTCATAGAATAAAACAATATCAAATCCCCCCCTCATGTGTTAGTCATGCTTAGACAGAGCGAGGAGGTATAATTTCCAAAAGTCCAGATGATACTCGCTCCGAAATAAGCTGCCTTGACATAAAATGTAATTCGTTGGAGTTGAAAAAATATAATATTATCGGTTTTCTCATAAGGTTATTCCTGCAATTTGCTTGAATTTAATAAAATTAAATTAAATGATTTCCTCTTATTTGGAAAATCATAAAATATATTAAGAAGAGATGTAGAATCGGGAAGTGTGGATGCAGGGGGCGAAACCCATCCGGGAGTTGGAGGCCGGAGCCCCCATAATTGAAGATTATAAGTTTGTTAATAATTCAATCTTAAAATAAAATTAAAAAAAATTGAATGGCATAAAAAATAGAATTCAAAGGTAATTAAAAAAATGATATAGATAATTTTTAAAACTTAAAAAAACATTATAAGAATTTTTATAATAAATTTCACATAGAATATAAATCTTACATTATTTTGAAATTTAGAAAACCTAACTCATAGTGCAAAAAAGATCGAGCTCCCGGTAAACTGGCGCATAAAAGTCTAGACATCGTAAATTCTAGATAAAACGCAGGCACGGAAAACTGAGACTCTTACCCGACTACACGGTTTCATTCATTTGCTTTTCCTCCCCAGGGAGAAAAAGTGTTTACGATCCCTTGCCGACCAATCAGAAAGCAGAATTTTACTTTTCCTCTCTAGGGAGGAAAAGTGTTTATGACCGCTTCCCGATCAATCAGAAAGCAGAATTTTACTTTTCCTCCCTTGGGAGGAAAAGTGAATGAACGAAACCGTGTAGTCCGGTAGGATTCTCAGCTTTCCGTGTCTGCGTAACATCTGGTATTTACAATGTTTAGACTTATATGCGCCACTCGACCGCGGGCTCGACCTTTTTTTGCATTTTGAGTTAGGTATTCGAGATTTTCAAATAAAATTAGATTTATATTCTATGTGAAATTTATTTTAAAAATTCTTATAATGTTTTTGAAGTTTAAAAATTATCCATATCTTTTTTTTAATTAGTTTTAATTATAAATTTTATTTATTATGCTATTACATTTTTAAAAATTTTAATTCAAGAGTAGATTATAAATAAACTTATAATCTTCAATTGATTAGTCTTATTTATTTTTAGAAAAGGGGGGAGAACTCCGCCCCCAACCCCTAGCGGGGGTTTCGCCCCCTGCACCCCCACCTCCCAATCCTATATCTCTTCTTAACATACTTTATCATTTTCCAAATAAGAGGAAATCATTTAATTTAATGTTATTAAATTCAAGCAAATTGCAGGAATAACATTATGAGAAAACCGATAATATTATATTTTTTTCAACTCCAACGAATTGCATTTTATGTTAAGGCAACTTATTTCAGAGTGAGTATCATCTGGACTTTTGGATATTATACCTCCTCGCTCTGTCTAAGCATGACTAACACGTGGGGGGGGGGGTGGTTAATATTGTTTAATTTTGTGAGTTTGCTGTTTAATTTTTTGTGCATTGCTTTGAGTAAGAAAAAAGGACCTCTCATAGGAAAATAGTATGTGAGACACGGGAGCAATTTTGCTCTCTTGTGTCACAATGTACTATTATATAATTTTTTATATTATTCATTATAAGCTTTATAGTAATATTTTTTATCAAAGAATTAGAACAAATTAAATGACCATTGAAACGAAAAAGTTTTACCGCTCTTTAATGTCAATTGACATTAACCTCAAATTCAAAAATTTAAATAACTATTTATATTACTTTTTAGTATATTTTTAAGATAGATATGCATGTTTACTTATTTATATCTTCATTATTATACACAAAAATGCTTTATATAGTAACGTTAGTAATTAGCAATCGATATTGACCAGCACGTGACTTAAATAAATCTATTGTGACACCGTGAAATAATGGATAACTTAAGTTATGCAAAAGTGTGCACTAAGTACGGGTTTAAGTCACGGAGTGCTATAAAAATTATTTTATAACATATAATTGTTTTTATATAAAACAATTATACGTACTTCTAAATATTTCTAAAATTATTATACCGTTTACTTTTATTATCATATTATTTTAGTTTACAGAAAAATTGATGTTTTTAGCGTGTTTGTAAGGTCCCTTTCTAAACGTCGGATTATACAGTACACACGGAATAGTTTGAGCCTCCCGCGCCGGAAGTTACAACTTGCAACTCATTTCCAGCTTCAAATGAAGCTGTATGAAATTCCACCTTAAGCGTATTATGACGTCATAATAGAACAAATGGAACCTTATTGGAACCGACGTCGTCTGTCGCCTTCGTCGTTATTTTTTGTTTATTACTCGTGCATGACTCTAGCCACTATCCAGGACCACGTTCAGCAGACCAGGACGGCAGGACGAGACTGCCAGAAGTCAGAGACGCGTGCGTGTTCTCTATATATTCCAAAATGGATAAAATATAATGGGGCTACCTCAGGATTGCATTCATCAGTCAATCATCAAACACTTGTGTTTTATTCTAAAAATATCTTGAGATCCCCTATGAAATTGTGCCTTCAAAGAAACCTACTCCAATTTACATATGTGCTATAAGTTCAATAATATACTTCAACTAATCTCCATATTACAAAAAGAAGAAATAAAGTTTTTCAAAATAAATACATATACAATTTTCACTTATAAAAATATATAGATTTATTTATTAAATTTATAGTTAAAATAAATTAATATGAGTGACCAACAATTAAATAGTTTGATAAAATGGCTAAATACATTTGACCTGGATGCTCCTCATGCAACAGCTGAGGATGTAAGCAATGGAGTTGCTTTAGCTCAGGCATTGAGTCAAATTGCTCCGGAATGGTTTACATCCATTTGGACTGCAAAGATCAAATCAGATGTAGGCTCCAACTGGAGGCTGAAGGTCAGTAATCTTAAGAAAATCATAGAAGCTGTAACTGAATATTATGTTGAGTGTTTAAATCAACCACTATCAGGCTATATTAAGCCAGATGCTCAAAAAATAGGAGAACTCTGTGATAGTCATGAACTAAAAAGGCTTTTACAGCTTGTTTTGGGATGTGCTGTTAATTGTAATGAAAAACAACACTTTATTACACGCATAATGGGCTTAGAAGAAGTTGTGCAGCAGGTAAATATAAATAAATATTCATCTTTATTAGGATACAATAGCTATTAGTATTTAGTGTCTATATTTATTTATTTATTCTTTATTAGTTATTTTATTTTACAATCAGAAAAATGGGATTTTATTTTTTATAAATAAATAAAAAAGCAAGAATAAATATATATTCTATTAAAAATTTTAATTAAATCACTAAGAAATTAGATTATTGTTTTAATGTTATGCATTTATTATACAGGTAATTATGCAAAGTATTCAAGAATTGGAGAACAGTGTACATGGACCTCGATTAAGTCTTGGAGCTAGCTTAAATTTTGAATCATTTGATGTTGCTGATGGAGCTCAGCAGAGATTATTGAATGAATTACAATCAGCAATTGATTCTAGGGACCATATAGCTCAAAGATGTCATGAACTAGATCAACAGTTATCTCTTTTGGCAGAAGAAAGAAATACTTTACAGATTGAAAATAAAAAACTACAAGAAAGATTAGATGAATTTGAAAATCCAGAGGAATCTGGAACTTCGATCAAATATTCTGGTCTTCGAAAACAAATTGAAGCCCTAAAAGATGAAATGTTCAAATTAGAAACGTCGCGTGATGATTATAGATTAAAAGTAGAATTATTAGAAAAAGAAATATTAGAGCTTCAAATAAAACAGGTAGATCTTCAGAAAGCAGCTGATGAAGCAAATCATTTAAAGGATGAAGTAGATGCTTTACGAGAGACTGCAGACAAAGTTGCAAAATATGAATTAACTATAGAATCATACAAAAAAAAAATGGAAGATTTCAGTGATCTCAGAAGACAGGTGAAAATCTTAGAAGATAAAAATACAGAGTATCTACAAAATAAAATTGATTATGAAGAAGAAGTAAAGCGAGCAGGTTTATTAAGAAATCACTTAGAATTATGTAAAAAACAACTTGCAGAGGCTCATCATAAGCTTGATGAACAAACTAACAAATTTGATAAACTTGAATATGATGCAAAAAAACTTGAAGCTGAATTAAATGCCGTCCAACGCGAAAGAGATAGATTAGTAATAGAAAGAGACACTTTGAAAGAGACTAACGAAGAATTAAAATGCACACAATTACATACCATAGAAAATGTAACAAATTTAAGCACTGATGAAGCAGTAGGTAATACGGAAATTATACCACCATCAATTAAAGAAAAACTTGTACTTTTACAACATGAAAATAAAATATTAAAATTAAATCAGCAAAAAGGTAGTGATGATAAACTGCCTATGCAAGCATTACTTGAAGATTCAGAAGAAAGGCTAAATAATCTTCGAGGACAAAATCGTAAAGCCAATCAGAGGATTTTTGAATTAGGTAAAAAAACTTCTTTGTTTTTATTATTTAAGTTATATAAAAGATTTGTTAATATTTAAAAATTTTACGGAGTTTATAAACCCTTATTGAATGAATTTCTTATTTACTTATTTATTTATTTAAATCAATTTAAAGGTAGAGAAATATAAACATATATTAATATAAATTAAAATTTAATCATACAGAGATAAAATATTTTATCTGTGTTCAGGATTAGTGCAAGTTATTAAGAAAATGAATATAATTTCATAGTAAATAACTGTATATTATACCATTATAGTTTTAAAATTATAAAATTTTTGGCTTATAACAATGCATTGCGATAGTTAATTGTAAAAATTGTTAAAAACTCAGATTATGGTAACTCTATAACTGTCCCTATTATAAAATATAAAAAAAAAAAAAAATAATTTCCAAAGATTTTCTAATACTAACTTATTAATAGTGTATTATGATAATGTAATATAGAAAAAAGCAAATAGGTTTTTAAAAGAAATATTAAAATATATAACATTGTATATAATATATAAGTTTTGTATTTTACGTATTACATTTTCTAGATCTATATTATATATCAGATTGAATATAGCATAGATTATTATTTAGCAATATTAATATAAATTATCAAAATTTAAGTGACGTGGTAGTGCCACGAAGGCGATTTTGAGAACCGCCGCGCCGCCATATGCGTGACCTATTATCTCAGGCGTGACCTTATATACTTTTATATTGGTATTTCGAACTTTCAATTTCCAAAAAATTAAATTTTATATTTAGTGTTAAATAAATATAAAAATTAATTGTAAATTTGAATCTCTGTTACGATTAAACAATAAAAATTAATGATTATGATCGTAGGTAGACGAATTAAATTTTTAAAATAAAAATGTGAAAGTAATTATTAGTAAAACAATATTTTTGTCTTAGTCATTGTGCCCATAATAAAGAAATTTAATGAAAAAATTTGTTTTACCGACTTTGAAATATGGGTGTGTGTGTGTGTGTGTGTGCGCGCGCGCGCTCGTGTGCGTGTGCGTTGGGTGTTTGAACAGATAAAATTTAATAACTTTATGGAAATTTTTTTACATCATTATTATGTATATGTGTGTATTGGTATAGTTTCTGATATATATTTTCAGTCCTACAGATATAAGGTAGAGTAAGATTTTAAAATTCTCCTTTAATACTAATTAATTAATAAACTACATTTTTGTGAATTTTCGATGGTTTTTAAATAGTTTTTAGCAGGAAAATTTCTAGTCATATACATATTTCCCATTGACATTTGTAAACAATGCCTCAAAATAGCTGAAAATATACCTATTTTATTTTTAAATTTAAGTTACGCCTTTTTTAATTATAACCAAATACTTCGTTATTTTCGAATTGGTAACTTTTTTATTTCTCCAATCGATTCGTATCAATCATAAGAACAATTTTTTCGAGCAATGTTTTAAAATAAATTGGAATTATTTATTAATAATTATTTATAATAATTCAGAAAACTTATATGACTAATTATAAAATAATAAAATTATGACTATTATTTCATGCATTTTAGTGCAAATTTTTATATAATTTTTATAATATAAAGCTAATAATACTTACTGAATATAATTAATCAGAAACTCAATAAAAAAAATGGTTAGAAATGATAAGTGAGGAAAGTAGAAAGAACGCAGAAGAAACTTGTATAATATCTAAAAAATCTTTTTGAGAGGTAAATGCCCCTAAGGAGCCGCACATATATACATATAGACATTTAAGGTTACTGTTATTTAGTTATTTTACCCTACTTAGATCCCTCCACTTCGTGCAACCGGCCATAAATTTTTTGCCAATCTCCGACCTCCCTCGATGTGTTTATAATTTTTTTTCATAAAGCTTACTTTTTTTCTACTATATATAGCTCACCGGCATTGAAATATTAATTGAAAAACAAAATTGTCTACATATGTTTGAATGGTATAAAGCGAGGAGTCTATTAGACGAATAATTTGTATAAAAGAAAATATTAATAAATTTATATTTTTGTACACGTATAATTATAGAAATATCAAAATATTAAATAAAAATTAAATATTTATGGAATTACAGCTGTTTTAAAAAAAATAATATCGATAATATTAATAAACCGCGAAAAACTTTAAAATATGAAGGAGATTTTTTTTTAACAAAACATTATCATATATTGACATTGAAAAAGAATGATAAGCGACACCCTGAAACTAATATTGTTTCGTAGGTACAAAAATTAAATAGGGTCACTGAGTAAACAAAAGTGAAAACAGCATTTCAAAAATATGTTTCTAAACTATTATTTTAAATTAATTATTTCTGCCTATATTTTTGAAATGAGTCAGAAATTAAAAAAAAAAAAAAAAAAAAAAAAAAAAAAAAAAAAAAAACTAAAGAAAATAATTTAACGTATACTCAGATTGTCAAACGGCCTAGAAATATGAACGTTTAAAAATTTATGCATTCATTTTTTACTTATTTATGAAATGTACAAAACGTTCGTCTTTCCAGACTGTATCGTAAATCTGTTTGGAAATTTGCAGCAATATAGAATAGACGTAAATTAAAAGTCATGCTTAATTAGAATTTGCATTATATATAGCTTAATAATATCTGCATAAAGTATTCTCTATACAGAACGCTTTTTTATTAATCGCATACATATAAAAGCAGTTGGCAGCCCGTTTAAAGAAAAATTGTAATCAGTTTACAAAAAAAAAAAAAAAAAATTATGAAAACACACAAATAATATATATAATTAAAAAGAATAAAAATAGCGATGCAATTTCAATTTTTATATCTCCTTCAAGTGATTCTGCAAAGTCAAATATTACACGGAGAAAACTTTTCTAATAAAAATTGTAACAATGCCGAGTAATGTGATCAGATTGCAAAAAATCTAAAAATTTATCACGTTTCAACTAAACTTTATAAGGAAAAAAATTATAAATTTACCATTGAATTAAAAAAAAAAAATTGATAGCAACCCTTTCTTTTACGATCGGTCTGATTATTCTTCATAATATAATTCTATATATGTGCGTGTGTATGGCTAAAACTACTGTGTTTTATATTTCGTACATAGAAACCAAATTGGAGGAGCTCTCTGGCAGCCAAAGCTCGGAATCGAAGAGCGAGCAGCACAAGCTTCAGCATCTGCAGGACGAGCTGCGCAGACTGCAGCTCGAGTGCGAGCGCCTCAGCGTCCACAACGAGGAGCGCGAGAGCAGCCTACAGGTGCAGAAGCAAAAGATCCTCACGCTCCAGGACAATCTTTCGCGCAAGGAGTGCGAGCTCGCCTCCCTCGACGAGCGCTACAAGAAATACGTGGAGAAGGCCAAGAGCGTGATAAAAATTCTCGATCCAAAGCAGCAGCAGCAGCAGCAGCAGCAGTGCATCAGCAGCGCCCAATCGCCCTCGGAATTAGCGATGCTCCAGCGCAATCGCGACCTCGGCGCCGACAAGAGGAAGACGGTGGACGAGCTCGAGCGCTCCTGCAAGGAGGCCAAGCTCCGGGAAATGGAGGAGAAGCTGATGATATCGGCGTTCTATCATTACGGCCTGACGAGGCACCGCGACGCCGCGGATCAGAAGCTCGCCGCCCTTAGCACGGGCCAGGGCCAGTCGTTTCTGGCGAGGCAGCGGCCAGCCGACGCCCAGGAAGGTTTACTCCGCCTACAATTCCAAGTAGCGGCGACAGAACGATAATTCGCGCGGGACTGTATATAACATTATTATACATATACGCGCATTGTATGCGTGCGGGTCTGGATAATTTTATACGGCGCGCGTCCAACAAATTTTTAGAGTGAGAGTGAGAGAGAACAATGCGCGACAACGATTCGTGTTTTTACTATATGTATATTAAAAAAAAAAAAATGTACATGATAATTTTAACGTGCCTGATATGCCTATTCGCGCTATAGATACAGATTCTCGAAATATTTTTATGCCGATGTCTTGAGAGACAATTATCTTTTAAATAATTCGACGATTGTAAACTGTTTCACACGCGATCTGCCTATATATATGTATGTATGTAGGACTTTTATTTTTTAAAACAAAATTAACGGGTCATTAGTGAATTTTTTGTGAAACGATTATTTTAAAAAAAAAGGTCGAGCTTATTATATACATTAGGATTTATGCTTAGAATATTTAATTTTTCTAACATTAACTTTTCTAATATATGAAAATGCAAAGCGATCAAATGGTATATGTTAAAATTAGTTACATTTTGAAGATATTATTCTTTGAATTTTAATTGTGTGGAAAGCATTTTTACTAGTAAGTATATATATATATATATATATATATATATATATATATATATATATATATATATATATATTCTTCTGTGCAATAGAAATTTACGATTTGTTTTTGAGTTTTATCAAAAAAACGTAAAAGTATATATTGTTAAATTATTATTTTATTATAAATTGATAATTTAAAAATCGTTAAAAATGCATATAGTTGCTTTGACTTATTTATGTTTGCGAGGAAAAATAATTCATCTTATGTTGATCAAATATAATTTACATATGAACGATTTTCAATTATACTTTTGTAAGTAGAGCGAATTGAAATGGACGATTACAGACTTTTATTTTGTCAAGTCAATATTGATTCCATTTATGATTTTTCTACGTTTATTATAAAGTAATTTTTATTTATTACTTCATTTTTTAAACATTAATCAACTATACAATTAATATTATTTAAATATATTGTATAAATAATTTAGTCATTATGTCGTTTTAAGAATTATATTTATTTACTTCTTTTAAAAATTAATCAAATTCATGCTTGGTTGAACCCTTTGCTTGTTTAACTCATTTGTTTTTGCTCGGCCTAAAATTATTCTCAATATACATTAGGACTAAATTGTTTTATGAATATATTAATTTGTATGTTTTTAATATTTTCCTATACATTTTGTGGAACTTTGTGTATATATTACAAGCATAAAAAATCATGTAAATGAGCCAGGTTTGTAGAAGTGCAGAGAATGAAAATATCAAAAATATATAATACAGAAAAAGGTTTGATTAATTAAACAAAATAGAACTATAATGTATATAGTAATGAACAATCAAAAATTAGCAATTCTTTTTTCAATATTCTATCTGAAATAAAAATAACTGATAAGTTTCAATGAGATACACATCGATATTTTGTGTTGGTATAGAAAGGACTATGTGTTCAAGATTTTAATAAATAATTAGTGTATGCAATATTTATATTTTAATGGGAATAGTGCAAAGAAGTTTACTTTGTAAAACTTTGTACTATGTAAAACTAGGGATGGGAATGAATTAAGTAAATAAAAAATTTTACCAAAATATCAATTTTTAATTTATTTAACAATATAATAAATATTTTAATAATAATCAAAAATCAATATTATAATGTACTTTCAATTTGTTTTTTATTTTTTATTTTTTTAGGTTTGTAGACTTTAAAATGTACTCTCATTAAAGAAACACAGGTAAAGTACTCCTTAAAATTTATACAAGTTAAAAGTTATACGTTTAGTAAGTGTTTTCAAAAATAAATATGAAATTAATTTTTTTATCATCCTGTTATTCCAGGCTCTTGCCAATCATCTATCGGGCGAAACAACTAGGACCAATCCGGCCATATTCCACGTACTGCCGCCGGACGACATGTACAATGGTCTTAAAAACGAACTTCTGTCTCACAACACCGAATCGCTGAACCAGAAGCTCGTCAAAATTTTTCGGGAAACGGAACTAGGTAACCGGAAACCTTCCGCGCACCTTCAAGAATTGATTCGAAACGCCGGCACGCACATGCCTCAGGAAACGATAGTTGCGTTATGGCGGTCCGGCCTTCCGAAGTACATACAGTGTGCAATCATCAACGATCACGATGATCAAGCACCAGAACACGCGGACAAAGTATTCGACGTCTACCATGAAGACGATCATACACGCGCAGAAACACAGAACAGAAATGCCGTTTCACGCGAGCTCGAACGGTTAACAAGGGAGATCGGGGACCTGAAACGATCAGGCTCCACCAGATCATTCCATCGCCAACCGAACAGAGAATCAAATCCGACCGTGAGCCCTTCGCAAAATACGTCGAGCAAGCCGCAAGTTCATAAAAATGAAAGAACGGCGGACGCGGGCGCTAATCGCATCAAAAATTCTGCCAAGCCAGAATCGGGGAAAATCCCAAAAATTATCAACGGTTTCTGTCAATCGCATTTCGACTACGGCAAAGCAGCCAAATATTGCAATCCGCAATGCATACATTAACCCGATTTCTCGGCCGCGAACTCGCATACGGCTTCGGGAAACGAATAAAGCACGATGCTTTAGAGGCGGAGATCGCATTGGTCTTTTCTAAGCGCCTCATCGCTAAGGACCGAGCCACCGGGCTATCCTTCTTGATAGACACCGGCGCCGAGGTGTCCGTCGTACCTTCCGCGCATGTTAAGACCGATTCACCCGAAGAGCCATTTACTCTCTTCGCGGCGAACGGATCAACGATCAAAACGTTTGGCACAAAAAAATTAAACATAGATCTAGGATTTCGCGAAACCTTATCGTGGAAATTCATTGTAGCGGATGTCGAGATACCGATAATCGGGAGTGATTTCTTAGCAAAAGTATCACCTAATCCCAGACTTAAAGCTACGAAAGCTCCTACGAAAAGATACGGATGAGTGTGTTCGTTGTAACGCTAAAATTACAAACGCCCCATCAATACTCGCGATCAACCCCGGGCCTGTCCTGTACGCCGCCGTTTTACAGAAATTTCCGCGCATCCTCGGGACTGAGGCAGTACGAGGAGCTAACTGATCGTGGTGTTTATCACCACATAGCAACCACGGGCCCTCCACTTAGCCAACGTGCGCGATGGCTGAGCTCGGAGAAACTGGAGGCAGCAAAAGCTCAGTTCGAAGATCTGATGCAAAAAGGCATCACCCGCCCCTCTAAAAGCCCCCGGGCTTCTCCCATTCTCATGGTTAAGAAAAAAGACGGTGATTGGAAAATTTGTGGCGACTATAGGAGACTGAATAATGTAACTACCCCTGATAAGTACCCCTTACCCCTAGACCTTCACAAAGCCTTTAATCAAATCCCCGTAGCAGAGGAGGATAGAGAAAAGACTGCGGTAATCACCCCTTCGGCCTATGCGAATTTAACGTTATGTCGTTCGGTTTCAAAAATGCGGCACAAACGTTTCAGCGGTACATCGATAACGCGTTAGGATAAGTAACGTAAGGATTTTATTTCCGACGTCGACGGAAACACGCGGACCGCGTGAAGCCCACCTTCTTCATCGAAGAAGAAGATTACGTCCAATTTGGGGGAAGTAACAACGGATGGCGTCGACCATCTACCCCACGCAATACCTCCTTCCATGAGAAGTTCCAGCGCCTCTCTTGCACTTGAACCCTCAATCCCGACTGACAGACTCGACCGTGACGAGGACGCGCTAACGATACGCGACGATTCCGATCACGAGGACAAGACAGAAGACCCAGTATACGGAAACGAGTTCCAGGACTCGTCCGACGACGAAGAAACCATACCGCGTCGGGACCAATCTCCCGAACTTCCTTCCTAGTCAGGTCATACCCGTCCGGAGCAGACCCTCCCGCGCGTTTGCCCATAAAAACTAATACTGCGGCACCTAGGAGAAAACGGCATCGCCCAAATATTCTGCGGCGACGTAGGAGACGCCAGCTAGAGTAACTCCTATAGCTAGAGTAGGGACTACGTATCGCAAGGCACTAATTTTTTTCCACAAAAATTTCTGTTACAGGTACGTGAGCCCCGAATTACGCCTGTAAGACAAATCCATGAGGAGCTCACTATCCTGAAGGGATGGGAGCTTTCACAACCGCGTGGCCCTATGAGTGCTAGCGCCGAGATAGCAGGAATCCACCTAGAGAAGTTCAAGTCTAAAGTCGGGGCGCGATACCACGCGAAGACGATGCGCGTAATGAGGCTAATAATCGATAATACCCCGGTATTAGACTTATTCCTATACAACATCTGCATACGAATAAGTCGCAAACGCGTTCGCGAGTTCCTGGAGGCTCACAACTTCAAAAACATAGAGATCACCTCTGTGAGCAATTCAGGAAATAATACTACAGCCGTTCTGCGTTGTGCAGACCTTATCAGCTCCGCTGAAATCCAGTGTCTCGCCTGCGCAGACGAGCTCAGTTTTTCCTATAAGAAAGGGAAAGCCAGCCACGTAAGGGTGTTTCTGGCCGCATTAACGGGCAACATCCCCAAAATTCCGCCGACCCCAATCGCGCTGATCAGTCCGCGCGTAGCCTTAGCTATGAACTGCTACGAAATCTTAAAAGGGATAACATCGCGTCTAGATCCACCCGAGTTCTTCAACCTATTCGAGGCTGTAGGTAGCCCGAATAGTTTTCGAGGCCTTTCAACAGGTTTCGACTCGGGTCTTCCCCGATACAACGCCGCCGAGGCCATCTCGACGATGCTCGCTGACGCCGAGCAATTCCGCTTCACCGCGCTAAAGTTCAACACCCCCAACAGCCGGGCGAACACTGCCGTGATGTCGCGGATATTATACGCCCAGGTCGGAATGGCACGCACCAAACCCATTCACCTGCAACAAATAGACCTTACGAAGGTCAACTTGGCTCCAGCCGTCCTGGATCTACTATCGAACCATTTCGTGACTCCGATGCTCGCTTTAGTGGAGACTCGCGATATTCTCGATACACACTTGACAATTAAGAACCTGGAATCGCTTTCAATAGTAGACAACAACTACTTTCGCGCTAGCTTCTTAAATTCAGAATATGCATCTAATCTGCATACACTACACTTGACTAATTGCAAACGCCTCCTAGCGTATCAGATATACACATTTCTCAACGGCAACAAAGCGCTTATATGCTTAACCATTAGGGATTGTACGTCTATCGACCGAGAGACATATGTCTCATACATTCTCGAGGCGATATTTTCCGAGAATAATGCGTTAATGGAGGCAGAATTCAGCTTTTCCGAAGACCCTGAATTCGGACAAGGGCAGTTCCCCCTCACCGCATCGTCAGGATCGAGACACCTGGAAAAGCTCATCCTGACGAATAATTCATACGCGTCCCAGCTTTTACAACACGCCGTCTCTCATTCGTCCCAGACTCCGGGTGATCGACGTGCGTGGTATCACACTAGCTGCCGGGTTTTCATTCGAGGAGAATCCCAGGCTGCGCCACCTCAAGCTCAGCTACGGATATCAGCTCACGGACATCAACGACATGCTCCTGGACCTGAGCCTGAGAGGACTCACTGACCTGGAGGTCGAGAACACCCTTGGTCGCAAACGCATCCGAGCGTCGACCAACGGGTGCTCGTAAATATGTGCAGAAACAATCGTCAGTTTCATGCAAGATTCACTAACTGCATGATTCGTTTGAATCAATTTAACTTCACTAGATTAGAGCGCCTAGGGGCTCTTATCCGTGAAACTCCTCAGGACAAATCTGTATTAGTGTATAAGGAATAGATTAAGATTATGTAGTTGTAAGAACCCTTAAATGTAAGATTTTTCCTTTGTATATAGTCGCAAAAATCTCAATTTGGGGGGGGGAGACATGCTGGGGATTACATCCTCCACATAACCACGCCACGAGCGCCCTCACTACCGAAAGTGAGGGTAGCAGAGGCAGCGAAGCGGATCCGCGCTACAGTTAGTTTAGTCTTATCGTGTAGCTGCTTAAGAGCGCACGTACGTCTGTGTATATACGTAGAAATAAAGTAACATATATTATCTGGACGTGGACTCGTTTTTGTTTCGGCAATCCTTTGAATCCAGGCAAATCCTACCTTTCCTTAATTTAATTCTCGCGTATGATAGGGCGAGAATTAGGTCGCAGTACGGAGCCGTGCGGTGGTGGCGCAGAGCAGCAAGGCGTATCCGCTAATAAAAATTTTTTTTTATATATATAACAAGATTTTTCTCTACAAACCGCCTATAACTCTGTTCCATGTGCCCAGAGCAGATCCTCGGGAGCTACATTATTTAGCCACACTTTTGTTACTAAGCCCCTGTACGTGCGATTTTATTTTTCTATTACAAAAATTACGTAATTAGTAAGTAAGAATCCGCATGAACTCACGTACAGGGTTTTTAGCTATAAGCTGACGGACGAAGGAGTTCAGCTATAGCTAAGTGTACCGCTCTACTTCACCCCGCCGGGAGGGTGTGAGCCTCCATACCGGTAACGGATAAGTGGGCGCGGAAAATTGCATAATGGCCAACAACCGCTCGGGCGATGACAGCCCTAAAGACGGGCTCGCCGAGCATGTTACGGCCCTCAATGCGGATACACAGAACTTGCGGAAACAGGTAGCTCAGTTAACGGAGTTGGTACACAACCTAGTCCCGCAAAACAGGCACGATGCTGTGGTAAACGAAGCCACGCAGATCAACGCCGATGATGAATCCGTCGCGTCAATCGACCTTCCCGCGTATGGAAACGAGCCCCAATGCGGGGACCGAGTCAGATTCGCGCAGCTCACGCGATCAAACGCCGAGGAATGGTTCATCGTCTTCGAACGTCTCCTCGCAGCGCGTGGTATCACCGCCGATATAGATAAATTTGAGGCTCTTGCCAATCATCTATCGGGCGAAACAAATTAGGGCCAATCCGGCCATATTCCACGTACTGCCGCCGGACAACATGTACAATGGTCTTAAAAACGAACTTCTGTCTCACAATGTCGGATATCGATATATTTTTATATGGGAGGATATTTATCGGTAAGCTATAGTTTCCATAGCAATGATTGTTTTGCCGATTGTGGCAAGTTTGTTGGCTGTGCGCTGGATGCTTGTTGCTGGGCGGTGCTGCGTTACCAAGCGATGTTATGTTGCCGCTGTGCGTTTCTGCGAAGCAGCGGCCGTTGGAAATTTTTCCAGGAAAGCCTCCCTCGTTTTTGTGAAAAGCTTCTACGTTGTGGGAATCGCGCGGCCTGCGCGTCCCGTCTAAAACACCGGATTAAACTTTTTATTATGTAGTTTTTAATGTTTTCTTACCTCCTTGATTCGGCTATGGTTATAGGGAAAAAAAGGATTGGAAAGAAAAAGGTTTTCGAAGTTAACTCGATGGCAATGTGGTGTAGTATCTCTTTTTTACACACTCTGTAAAGAGCCTACTCGCAGAGACTTCGGCGTGGCCGACCGCGGGGTGTACGGTGCCGCCGCGACTTGGCGCGTGGACTCCGCTGGGTGCTGCCGCGTCGCCGCTCTAGCGCGCGACTCTCTCCTCGGTGGCGCGGTGCAGCGCGTGACCTCGGCACGTGCTCGGTCGCGTCCGTCGGTGCTCGGCGCCGCTGCTGGAACTCGGGGATGCGTGCACGTGGTTGCGCGGCTGGGTGGTTTTTGTCTCTTTGCTCTCTCTCTCTCTCTCTCTCTCCTTTGTGCGGGAGGGAAGAAAGAAAAAAGAAAGTGGTTTTTCCGTTGCACTTTCGTAACGGAAAAACTGCTGTGTTCGTGAAATTTCACTGTTTTCACCACTGAACTATTCACTGCATTTACGCGTGAGTTTAGTTGTGGACGGAAATTTTCACTTTTAATGTTCAAAGGTTGCGCGAAATTTTAAACAATCGTCGGAAAATATTTTTAACGGCGTTGAACAAAATTATTTTTCGATCAGGTCGGGGTCACCAATGTCGGGTATCGGTATATTTTTATATGTAATAAATATATCCACCACCGCACGGCTCCGTACTGTGGCCTAATTCTCGCCCTATCATACGCGAGAATTAAATTAAGGAAAGGTAGGATTTGCCTGGATTCAAAGGATTGCCGAAACAAAAACGAGTCCACGTCCGGATAATATATGTTACTTTATTTCTACGTATATACACAGACGTACGTGCGCTCTTCAGCAGCTACACGACAAGACTAAACTAACTGTAGCTCTGTAGCGCGGATGCGCTTCGCTGCCTCTGCTACCCCCAGTTTTGGTAGTGAGGGCGCTCGTGGCGTGCTTATGTGGAGGATGTAATCCCCACAGTAACGTCGGGGTCCAGACGAATCCGGACGTCAGTACAGGAAGTGAAAAACCCGTAGAAGGTGAGGGCTTGAGGAGTCTGCAACCCCTACTTATATAAAATAAATGAAAAATAGTATTTTAAAATTATAAACGTATTTAAACATAATGTAAAAAATATTTAATAGCATAAAAAATGAAAAGAAATTAGTTGTAAAAAAAGATAATAGATTTAAAAAACTTTAAAGAACCAAATTTATGTTTTTATTAATAAAAAAAACAAATGCAACTTAGGTTAAATTTCATTTTATTTTCAAATATTGAATACTCTATCAAAATATGTCCAATGATCATAAATGCAAGATATAAATAAATCTAAATAGTTGTAAATAGATCATTTTTCAACTCTTATTGTTTCTCTTTTGAGAAAAAAAATAAAATGATGTTTTCACAGACTTAATGGACCAAAAATGCCTTTTCTCTGGAATTATTTTATTTTACTCTTTCTAAATAGTTAAAGAAAATAGTATTTAGATTTCTACTTGTAAAATGTCAATATGTTGAATTCACTGCTTGAGATTCAGTAAGTCATAAAATAATTTCTTCTAAGTATAGTGAATACTTCATATAATTTTTTATAAATGCTTCATTGCAGAAATAATTTAATTTATGCGAAAAGGAGACTTATTAAACATTTGTGTAGAAATTATAATATTATAGAACTGAAATTCTCAATATACATATATTTTAAATTAATTTCATTTTTTAGAAAAACATTTTTGAAAATATAATTTACATATGATTCACAAAAAACAAACTTAATAAAATTTGTTACAAAAAATATATTAAATTTTTATAATAAACTATGATGTATAAGGTTGTAAAAATATACTGATTTTAATTATTTACTAAAATGGATGTTGTTTTTCTTCTTAATTTGTATATACAATTTTTTTATATAAATCCACTCTAATGTTTTCATTGGGCGTTACGCAGCGACAAAGGTTTACAATATATACAATTTATGTAATATTATCAAAACCACATTATCATATATTTATTTCTTTTTTCACAGAATAAGTTGATGCCAACCATTCATTGAAAAATAATATTCATCCTTTCAGTTTCTTCTATTTATCAATGTATTTGTTGATAAATCTTCAATGTACATTTGTCTTTTTGAATGTAACTTTTCAACAAAATTACTAGTTCTATCATTTAACACAGACATTTTATCTTGGAAGTCGTTCTTAGTTTTCATAATATCACTATAACACCTCTGATAATAAAACACTGCATATATGAGGTCCCAGGCACTGAATTCAGGCCAAAGGACTTTGGTAAAGTAAACACATGTATGACTTGTCTGAAACAGAATTGATTAAAAATGAATAATGCTAGAATAATTAATAATAACAATATATATTACATATTTAAAAAAAAAAAACTAGCCTTGTTATTTAAATTCATTAATCAAGAGTAAAATTTTCTATAACTAAGATGTTTTGAGTAATTATAAGATATGCAAATTACTATATTAAATGTTTATTTCTATATAATTATAGTGCTCATATATCTAATATTGCAATATATATGTTTAATATTTTTAGCTTTAATGAAGTACTACAACTATTTCAATAGGCCTTCTAAATTTTTGCACAAACTTGATTAAAAAAATTTTTTTTAATTAATTATGTAAAAATAGAGTATTTGAAAATAAAAAAAGTATTGGAATAATTTTGAAAAACTCAATATTTAGGTATTAAAAAATTTAAATTTCATTATTTTTAAAAATTATAAACTATTACATACTTGCCACATTAAAAAATCACTAAAGCGTACTTCTCCAGAAGTACGTATAAGTAAATCTGGATCTTCAGATTTGTGCGTATAAAGGCACTTCGAAAAAAGATTCTCATCAATATCATCTATCATTATTTCATCATTCTTGACACTTGTAAGAATATCTTTTACAGTATTGGTTATTTCATCCCTGGCTAAATAAGTAATTGTAAGGTTTAGGATGGTATAATGTAGTTTTGTAATTAATAAAATAAAATGTAGAATTTTAAATAATAACAGTACTCTAAAATTATGAGAGCAAAAAAACATTTAGTTACTATAAAGATATAATGAAAAAATCTACGAAATAAATTTTTTGTCTTTTAATTTTTTTAAAAATTGCCCAAACTGACTCTTTTTTTATTACCCCTTAAGTCACTCCTTAAGCATTTAAAAATATTATTAAGTACTAGAAACTATTTCTTGCAGTATAGTAAGATATATTACTAGGAAATAATATAAATGTTTAAAAATTTATAATTAATGTATATAAGATTACTTACAAGAATAAGAGAATGCTACATTTAAAATTGCCTTGTTATTATCTTTAGTAATATTCATACTTTCCACCATGAGTGCACGTACATCTGGAGGTACCAGAAGTAAGTTACCTATTATTCTAATACATATGCCATGTTCCATTAATTTATCCCTGAAATTTAACATTCACAGCATTAGAATAATTATAAATAGTTAGAAAATATTTATTTAATAATGTTAAAGTATTTCTTTTTACCTTTCATCTAATAACCTTTGGAATTTTTGTCGTGCTAAATCCATAAGATGATCAACCTCCTCTTTACTTCTTTTAAAATTCTCTATACTAAAAGCATAAACAGTTACTTCTGGAATGCCAAATTCTAAACACCATTGCAGAGTTTCTGCTAACTTGTTAAAGCTGAAAATTATAAAATATCATTAAGAATTTTTTATAATGAAAAGTATTTTAATTTTTTTTTTAATTTGATTTCTATTTTAAAATGAGCTTTCAAAAACTTTGAAACTTTTAAACAATTTTAACAAACGATATATAAAAATAATTTTTTAATTTGAATTTTTAATATTTGCTAAATATATTTTTTTAAATAATTTGTTGATATTAAATTTTTATATTTATGAATTAAGTAACTTAATATTATTTTGTTTCAATAAAAAATATTAAATAAAATTTGTTGTGTCTCTTATAACAAGTTAAAGAATCTATAATAATACCGGTTACAAAAATAAATGACTTTAAGAATATAAATCTTCAAAATTTGGACAAATTAATAGTATAACATATATATAATTTAAATTGTTTATCGGATTATATATTATTCAAATAATATATGACTGCATGAATATGTAATTATAATTATTTTTAAATTAATTAAGAACTTTCAAGTAATGTATTATATTACTTTTATGTCTTTATTACATATAAATTTACATTAACTGAAACTAAAATCTTATATATAAAAATGTAATTATACCCTTTTAAATGTCCTTCCCCTTTCTCAACTCCCAACTTGTTTGCATATCTCCTATTGCCATCCATGATGATTGCTATGTGCTTAGGCACATGGCCTGTTTTTAATATTTTGATAGCAATCGATTGCAACCAAGTAAGTCTACTATCTGCTATCCACGACATCCTTTTTGTTTCTAGCACAACGACAGTAATTCAATCTTGAAAGCATATGTCTATTTATTCACCAGGCCTTAGAAAAACTCAAGCTGAACATCGAAGGTCAAAATGAATTGATTTTATTAATGCTAAGTGGCAAAAAAACCAGTTGTACTGGTCATCCATTTAGTTTATCTTATCAATCTTGGAATGTAGATTACCTACTATCACCTAATAAACGCCTAAAATGCAAGCGACACGCACGCACAACACGTGAATTTTCATTATTTAATATATTTATTTAATCGCAAATTTCATTTATCAATGCAGTATATAAGAACTAATGTCCTGTGTAAAATAATATGTAAGTGTTGAAGTCCTTCAGTGTAAACTATACAATTTGCCACACCTAAAGCCAAAGAAAACTATTCAAAGTTTTCGAATACTTAAAATTACTATTATTATATATTCTTACACATTTACGATCATCAATTTAGATCGCTAATAACATTTAATGAGCCGTAGAACGAAATCGTAACTGAAAATTACTTTATTAAAAACAAAGTAATCACAGTTAGAAAAATTAAAGCCTCATTTGTTGTTAAACAGCTTTACATTTACATTTAAAATGTAAAAGTTTATAAATGTTAGGCTTTAATTATTCCATCACGGGCGGCGTTAACGGAATATAAGCTGATCAGTATGTGGTCACATGTATTATTGGATACACCGTACGGCCGTGTGTATTTAAACTTTTGGAGTCTTTAGATGAATAATAGATTCACAATTTGAAATCACTTTATCATTTAAACAGTAACACCCGAATTCATCAACTATTCTAATGAAATCCATTGTAACATTTTTAGGCACATACCATTTCAGTTTACAGTTTAACAAATAAGATTTTGTATATGCAAAGTAGCCAGTATATATATACATGCGGAAGAGCGTATATCATTTGACACATGCATAGAAGAATACCATCTCACGTACAGACGGTACACGTATCGCATAACCCCGCATGTATATAACCTCACCTCACGATCCACGGGCTATAAGATCACAGCTGCTGAATAGCGAATGACGCTCGGCCACACGGCACACGGCGCTGTTCTACTGAATGGATGACTAAAATTCCCCTTCCCTACTTCGCCAGTTGTCCCGTGACCAGCGAATATACTGGGAAACTGGCGCTGCGCATTAATGTTTTCGCCCAGTACTGGCAAGCACTGGCAAGTCTTACGTTTACGTAATTGCATAAGACCGCGGGCGAATATTTATGGCGGGATTACTTATAGTTGACAATATATATATATATATATTTGTTCTATATCTATCAAATTTATCTTATTTCATAATACATTAGTTCAAAAATAAAGAATCTGTTAAAATACAGAGGATTTATATTCATCGACGGAAAACTAGGATTTTATAATAAATTGAGGATACCTGATATATATATATTTTCCTGAAAATAACTGGAAAATGCGAGTGAAAAAAAAATTTAATTGTAGAAACTATCATAATAGTACGCAGTTTATATAAACTGCGTAAATATATAAATTTTGTTGAATCCATACAAGTTTTTTCAACAAAATTTCATATATTACCCCTTTCGATGATACAGGGGAGAGGGGTGAAAATATTTATCATAGAATAAGTTAAGTATAACCATAAAATACATATATTGAAAAAAAGTTTTGTTATATAATTGTAGTTTAAATGAGAAAATATACTGGAAAAATACATTATAAATAAAAATTTGCGTAGAGTAGTATCGTCGAAAACAACCCCCTCTCTATAAGTATATACATGCGAAGACACTCCAAGATTCATATATTGCTTACTTTAATGATCATAAGTACTACTTATGCTATAACCTAATTATTCAGGTAAGAAAA
Organism: Sycobia sp. Sy_11; assembly: GCA_018907035.1. Taxonomy (NCBI): domain Eukaryota; kingdom Metazoa; phylum Arthropoda; class Insecta; order Hymenoptera; family Epichrysomallidae; genus Sycobia; species Sycobia sp. Sy_11. The sequence continues at coordinate 2,023,839 of JACCIC010000080.1, read as the reverse complement.
AACTTTTGAATTTCCCTCGAAAATCTTAAGTCTCCTCATTTTCTTTTTTTGACTTGACTTTTTTTTGAAATATTCTCGGACTCCATTTTTTCTACCTTTATAAAAATGGATTTACAATGTGACCTCGTCCATGAAAACAATAAACATCTCTATTTATGTTTGTTTAATTATAATAAAGAAAATGTTGGAATAAAATCTGACCGTCATAATAGCGCAGAACATGACGGAATATTTGACGACGATTTTGGAGAAAATAACAATTTGCATTTGCATACATCACCAGACATCACTTGCGAATGAAAAACTGAAAATTGCGGTAAGTTGAAAGTTAGGAAATTCGGCTTGAAATGGTGAATATCCGAGAGACAGACGCGCAGACAGTAGGAAAGAAGATCTAATCATATCACTATCCTATTACGATACGCTTCAAGATTGCAATCCGCGACCTACACCAGTTGCTTTTTTAATATAATTAACGTGTCGAGTACAACATCATACAGCGATATTGTGCTCTTTACTGTTTTCGTGAGAGCAAATCAATTCATCGATTTTATTCCATTTCGAGGATCTAATTTTTATGATCATCCGAACATATTTAACGCCTAGTAAAAAAGAAAAAATTGTAATATAAAGTTCCTAAAGTTTTAGGCTTATATAATATAAAATTATGAAAAAATAGAAACTACTTACAATCCATCTAGATTATTTTTATCATCGCATGTGTATATAGATTCATTGTAATGTACGTTCTTTATTAGAATGTTTTAATCGATGGCTGACTATTTCCGTCGAGCTTTTTCCAAGCCCCCCCCCCCCCGGTAACCACTTTTATCATATACATTAATTTTCCACCTCTCTAATTTAACAATAGGGTAATAGGATGATTCAGATTATAATTTAGCATCTTCGTAAACAAATTTACCCTCCAAATCGTGATATATTTACTATATAAAACAGTGTATACCGAAAATAATACATTCTTTTCATTTTTACACCGAAGAAACAATATTACGAATGTTATATGAACAAATGTATAGACTAAAAATAAAATATATTTATTAAAATTGATGTATATAAATAAGAATAAGGAAGGAAATGTTCTGAGAGATGTCGTGATGTCGTCTAATCGCGTCGAATTCCCATGGTTTGTCCCTCGGTTTCTCGTTTGACCATTTGTTATGCATATAATATCATATCATACATGCATACATGCATACATACATACATGCATACGTACATACATACATATATACATACATATATACATACATATATACATACATATATACATACATACATACATATATACATACATACATACATACATACATACATACATACATACATACATACATACATACATACATACATACATACATACATACATACATACATACATACATACATGTATGTATACACGTGTGTATATATATAATATATATATATATATATATATATATAAAGTTTGGCTGCTAGAAAATTGTATCGAAAATACGTTAAAACCGGTATAAAGGTTTAGAACAATTCGAAACACGTCTGCAAAAGAAATTAAGCGCTACTCTTTTATTAATTTATTTTTATGTATTTATAATATTTTTATTATATATTATTACTTATTATATTTATTTATATCTTTTTAGCGCTTTATTGCTGTTGACGCCAAAGACGATCTAGTTATCATTACTTGGTCGATTTTAAATAATCCTTTTTTGGGTTAAACTATTCATAAAATCGAGGATATTATTATTTCAGGATACCTTTGCTTATTAGTCTTTACACATTTGGTTTACAGTATATATATATATATATATATATATATATATATATATATATATATATATATATATATATATATTGAAAATAGATATATAAATCGTCCATTTACGCATGCATAAGCATACAACATTCTATAATATGATATACGCGTTACCATAACAAGTTACAAGCAAAAAAGAACAATTTTAAAATATAACCGTATACAGAAATAGTCTTACAATCACAAATATAAATATAAATAACAGAAATTAATAATTAAAAGTGCAATAAATAATTGTACAAACAGTATGGAAATGAGATGAAACTATTAACAATCTCTGGATAAAATATGAAATCGAGAGATGAAATATATTTATATTTATATTTGAATATATTTAAAACTATAAAAAATTTTTTCCAAGACATTTTACGTAGGCATGGAACAGTTTTGGCCTTAGTAAATTCATGCCAGTTGTGTTAGAAATATTATAGGAACTTGGTAAAGGCCAAAAAAATCGACAATTTTCGCTTAGCTTTTGACGCGCGTGCGTATACGACGAGGTAGGAGAACTCAAGAAATACCGACAAAAGATCAATGTTAAGCACGACTTGATACTCTCTACTACACAGAGCTCGCTTAAAGATGAACGTTTGAATTCCATTTCTCGGAAACATCTCTCTTTTATTCTCGTTTCCAGAATAACATACCTTCAATTTCAACTAAAAGATTAATGTGTCCCTTCTATAAATCGCGAAAACATCTCGTTTATTTTCCAGCTCGAAAAATATTAGTATATTAGTCACTCGCATTTGTTTTAACTTACTACAGAAATATTGATCCACGGCTCCGTCTCCTAAAAGCCATATATAACTAGAATTTCGACTCGTTAAAAAAAAGTCTTGGCTGTCCTGTCTACGGATTTTATTTTCATATTTCGTTTCTTGAAAATATAGCCGGCATTTTTGCTTTGTAAAAAACGCCACGCTATACTGCTTCTTGCAAAATAATTGCTCGATGTTTCAGTCTGCGTGAAAAAAATGCGTTCACTTCGCAGAATAATAAATTACTCTCTCAGAGGTTACTGACTAATATCCACAGGAAGTTTTTCTTCCTAAACATTTACTGGTTTATTTTGTTTTTTAAAAACGTTATAGACCCTTCTGATTCTTAAAATTTTTTCCTGATTTAGATCGACTTAAGAATTTAGCCGAGTTTTTGAAGGGAACATGGAGTAAAAAGCGACGGTCTGATACGAAGATTATTTTAATCGATTAAGCAATTTTCAAGTATTGAACGACAATTTAGCCAGAAAGTTACAACACACGCTGTAAGGCAGTGATGAGATGTTACTACGAAGCGTCGCGATCTCTTCGACATCCCTTAAATTCTGAGTATTTTTTTCGATTTTTTTTTCTACGATTTCAAACGGCTTAAATATTTTCTCGTGAATTTGGTATTTTTCGACACTCCCGCCAATCCGGATATTATTTCTAGCAACTCCCCGTAATCCGGATGCATTCTATAAAGAACCGTTCTAAGCCGGATACGTTCTTTTTTTCTGTATACAGATGTCTTGGATGCGGATAATTTTTCAAGGATTTTCACGAACCAAGGATTTTATCTATAATTAGTAATAATAGTTTACACAATCGTGAATGAACCGATCGACCGTTCACACCAAAGACGAACCAAATGTCGTATGAGCCTGTCGGATACCCGAGTTCCTCGGGTGTTTAAGCGACGCGATTTCAAAAGCATCGACTAAAAATGTATAAAACTGAATGCTTCGAGCACGAACTGCCGGAATCTGAATTAATGCTCCGAGATGATTTTCAACACGCTTGCGAGCGCTGCTGTGACGTTTTAATAATTTTTTTTTCAAAGCAACCTTGAAACTTAAATCGGTTGCTTCTATATCGCAAAGCCGACAGTCAGTTTGTCCTGCAACGGTATACTAACAAGGGAAGTCTGCAGTCATCGGAGAATCCATTGCTCCCTCCTGGATAAAGTACTTGAAATGTAATTAAAAAGAATGAATACGTTAACTTTTTGTGCCAATAAAATTTCTTTCTATTTAGTTTTATCTTAAAAATGTTCGAACATTTGTTTCTTATATCAACTTACGATTTAACGACTGTTGTTAGATTAAATTAAACTACAAGCTCTATTTTATACTAATTGAATAATATTACTACAAATATGTATATAAATTTCTTCTGAATATATATAAGTTAAAATTTCTTACCTCTTTAGCAAACCCAATAAACGTTTTAATTGTACTAACTAGCTTTTGTAAATAAACGATGTTTAAGCTTATAGCCAAAAACGCTCGCAAAAACGTGGATCTAATATAAAAATATTACAATTATGAAAGTAAAGAGAAAAAAATTTATTCCTAATAATCTATTTGAAATTACTAATATATTCAAGTATTTAAATTTCAATTGAAAGAGAATTCTACAAACTTCTAAGGAAATTTAATCTTTCTGGAAAGAAATAATTTATAAATAAAATTAAAATCATAATGGCCGTGGATGGTAGAAATTGGTAATGGTTTAATTAGTTGAAAAATTAGAGTACACTCGTGATCTGTCAAACACTGGGCGCACTATATATAAGTTAAATTTTTTACCTCTGTAAGAGGAACACGTATTGGAAAGTACTTTAATAGATTAAACCTCTTAGAAAGATTATTTGTTTACACTTATGAATAATTAATACAGAGGAAATAAATTGTACATTAAATAAGTATAAACATAAAGAGAAATATTCAAATATAAAGCTAAAAATATGTATAATTTGTGTTATGTTAAGGTACAGTTATTCGCAATTGAATAGTGTATATATTAAAATAAATTCTAGTTTATTAAAAGGAGAGTCACTAAAAATATTAATAGAGCTAACATATATTTATCAAATTCAATAACAAGTAGCTTGTTTGCATTTATTTAAAGAAGTCAGTTTAGTATTAATAAAACTTTGGTTCTGTTTGCTATACAGGTATAATAAATTTTAACTTATTTATATATTTGTATAATTATAATAATATTACTTTATTAGTGCAAAATAGAACTTGCAATTTAATTTATGAAACACAAGAGCCATTGAATAATGAAGAATATGATTATATAATGAAAAATATGTTGGAAGTTATGAAAAAATTGGAATTATTAAATATAATAGAATAATTAGTAAATAGCGTAGAAAATTTAATTTAAATAATTTTGGAATAAAATAAATAAACGGAAGATTCATTGGTACAAGAATGGTACTTTATTTATTTTTTATCACATTTAATGCATTTTATCAAAGTGAAAGTAATTAATTTCCCGTCGGCTGTATAGACTCCTCTTCTAAGATATAAAAGCGCTTTATCTTATCGCGAAAAATACCGTTATTCTTTGTTATTGTTCTCCGACGGCAGTGATACGCCTCACTGTCAACACGGACGTGGCTTTATCCCCGGATTACTGATTCTCATTCCTTGTGGAGCAATCGCTTCGCCTTGCCAGTCTTGGCACTTCCAAGCAAAATGGCCTGGCTTCCTGCAGTTGCCTTAGATGCTTCGAGGGTCCAGACGCAGCTGTCGCCTCACCCATTGTCGCCACAAAGGATCTCCTTTAATCCAATCGATGGCATTGGCATAATGATCTAAAAACATGGCAGGTGTGAAGAACGATTTTACAGGTTATATTTGTTTTGAAATATGAGTTATGATAATCTATTTTTAAAGGAGAAAGGAGAAAACTTACGCTGCGCGTAGATTTAACTAGGATGTGAACGTATCGCTGAAGTATGGAAGTTAAAATAAATGATATAGTGAACTAAATAATATAACTTTATAGTATTTTATTCTACATACAAATACGCGGCGATGCGCTCGATGTTTCCTCGCCAGAAGTTACAGAGAATCCGATAAGATTACATCTTGTAGCTAAATTATGCGTCGGTACACTAACAAGGAGAAAGTCACATATTTGGATCCTGGATTTGGCGATAACTTATAGAATCTTTCCTAATATACCTAAATGGGACAAAGATATTGACAAATAAAATATCGAGAACCTTCGTGCGTCAATAAATAATTAAATTTTTTTAAATGTTAATATTACATCATACAGAACTTTGTGTCACTAAAACAACTTTGTTTTTATATTATCTAACATGTTGCTCTATTTATTCTTCTAAATACCGGCGCTAGCCAACTACGGAGGTGTACAATGTAAAAATACGTTTTATGTATTTTTAAATTTTTTATTGAATTCTTAGTTTAAAAAGTTACGAATAATTCATAGAATTTAATTAATGAATAAATTAATGAATAACGACGAGTCAATAAATATTATGTTTCTATTTTATTGTTATATGCTTTAATATAAAAATATAATTTTTTAATTGATACAGAATCCTGTGTGTTTTTATACTAGCACTAAAAAAATTTAATTATTTATTCAAGCATATATTTCCTTAAAATTTTAATTTTCATTATCTTTGTTCCACAGGGACATAAGGAAGAATGGCTATACAGATTTATACAGTTAAATGCAGGACTCAAACAAACGACTCTATCTTTGTAAGTTTTTAAATTTTTGAAATAGGGAATGTAAGTAGAGATACAGAGTGAAAATCGCTCAAAGATGATTCTTTCATAATGGCACAATAGCAGTGGATTGGATACCAATCGTTCGAACCCTGTTTAAAGTAAACCCAAAATATCTGTTGCTCGTGCATTTATCGTTTGCGCGTATTTAAAAATAATTTTAACTTTTTGATACAAGAGAATGTTCTTTTCTTGATATTACAGAATTATAAATCTTAAATTTTGACAGTATTTGAACTATAGATTTTTATTTAATCTAATAAATAACCAACCTTTACATAAATTTCTTAAAGAATTGAGTGAGAAATCAGAAAATATTTTTGAGAATTGATCGAATTTTCAAAAATTATAAACTGCTAATTTGTTTCTAAAGATTATATATGCAAAGATCTTAATATAAATTCGGGATTTTATACTACATTTATTGCTCAAAGGGATAGTGGCTAGAGTCTCATAATATATTAGGTATTGGCGTTAATTCCTAACAAGTTTTGTAATAAAATAAGATTAAAAGTTTTGTTAACAAGATTTAATATAAAAATTTAATAATAAAAATAAGATTTAATGTATTGTTCATAACTCTCTACTACTTTGGTCCATCATTGATGATTTTTGAGAATGAATATCTCATTAAAACGACTGTAATTGATCTTTAAATAAGATCCACTAATCAATCCATTTGTTACAATGTTCATATTATGGGAAGTTCTATTCACAGAAACTATGATGCATTAATTGAAACAAATAGTAAATGCTAGCAGTAAGATTTAGATCATACGACGTATGCGATAGCACTTTCTAATCAAGCGTTTACAAGATTGCAAACGGTTTTACAGCGTGCGATTGTTGTGCAGAAAAATAACTTTATAGTTTCCATCGAAGTATTCCGATCGTTTTTCAGTGCATAGACATAATGCATTCGTGTAATCAGTAGAGATCACCAGTAACCGTTTTATGCGGTTTTAGCTGTTTATAAAAAATGCCAAATATAAAGTAGAAGATATGATTCATGGATATTGAGCTTTCATTCTGATATTGCGATCACTTCGTTTAAGATACAGAAGTTATGAAAATGTAATCAATAATGGATGTAGTGCTGATTGAGTACTATAACTTTAATTAATTTTCAAATGAAAAATGTTTGTATCTAACGCTCTCTCATTCCCAAGATTATCGTACTTTCTTAAAAACAATTAGTAATGAAATTGGATAACTTGCGTATAGTACCATAATCTGTTTTAATAATAAATCGAACTTTTGATAATACAGTCGAATGAAGAATAAAGTTTAAATAAAAAAGGTGTAACCTATTACGGGAATTTTTAATTACTGCTAATTGAAGTTTGGCCCTAGCTAAATATAACCAATTACGCATATTGGCATAAACAGATAATTACAAATTAAAGTATGGAAAATATGTCGAACTTCGATTACATAACAAAAGTTCAGAAGCTATAATTCGCAAAAATAGTTATCAATAAAAACTTATGTTTTCATCTTACTATACAGTATATCCAACTTTACTGAAGGGAAGTATTATATTAACAAATTAGAAAGTAGATTATCTTAAAAATAAGAAAACGTTCGATCCTAAAACTTTACAGTGCGTATTTTGGAAGTAATCAGAGCTACCTTACTCAATCTGGACGAAATCCGTCGCCCACATCTGAGTTTCTCCTTGTGAGATTAAGCAACATATTCGTTATCGCAATGATAACTAGATATATTTATACATATACAAAGAAAAGCACTCGAATACTTTCTTGTTGTGTTTCTTTATCTTACTATAGACTTAGGTACTTTTCATAAAGCATGTAACTAATGAAACTGATCCCGTTCTCCTTGAACTCTTGTGCCATGAAATACAGAATGCTGTAAGTTATCATCTATTCCAGAGCACGTGCGTCACTTTATCCATAGACAAAATATCAACGTGAGATAGTTATCATAATAGTTTAATCATTGTTAAAACGTAATCTTCGATACTAATATTTGCTTAAAGTGAGTATTTTTAATCATTTCTCGGTTACTCCTCACACGAGTCCAAAGTTAAAATGGAAAGAATTTTGACATAATTGCAAAAATTGAATCGTGACTGCAGCTGTGTTTTAAAATAACTTATTTTATTCTAAAATATGAGGTGAAAATGAAATCTTATTGCAACGCTATACAAATGTTATTTCAATTCTCAAAACGCAGGCAAAACCGTACTGTAATATTTAATCTGTTCTTTATCATTTTGACCATGAACATTGACTTTTCACCAAACCTACTACTATCGTCAAGTTACTAAAATTTTGAGTAAAATTGAGTGTGGGTACTTTTCGGAAGTCTACCTTTTAACATCAGTTATGATATTCGCAATCAACACTTCCAAAAACCAAACACAGAAAGGCTATATAGTCGTATAACCATATCAAAATTGTTTCAAAGAAATAAAAAACTAACTTTTAAACAGTTTAGTGCCTTAAGATGAACCGGAGTGCTTCGAAACGTCGAACATTTAAAGTAAATTTAAATTTAAGATAGTGGGGGCGGCAGTTAGGTTGTCCTTTACGAACATAGAATATCGATTATTTTGTATTTTTAAAATTTTTAATTAAATTTAATTTTTATTTGAATTTGTAGTAGTATTTCCATTTCAAAATGTCATTATATTAGCATAGTATATTATTGTATAAAGACTGAAAGACCGATAAAAATATTTATTAATTTAATTCGTAACAGTCGACATAAGTACAATTAATGTAATTTAACAGGGAAAATTTTTTCATTCCGCAAGTTCCAAATTTTTGTGCTCTTCTTTGAAGAAGAGAAATCGCCCTCGTATGGGAAAATAGTATGTGACACGCATGTCATAATATACTGTTTTTATCTTCGTTTTTACTTTTATTTCTTTTCAGACTATATGTAGAAACGCTATAGATCTAGAATAGAAATAATTTTATTATCTGAAAAAAAAGTTTTTTATTAGTAAAGTACAATTTGACTGTCCCCACCACCTTTACTTAATTGAAGTTACTGCTGCGGTTGTCCAAAGTTTCGAGCTCGCTACTGTTTCTCATCAGGGACCAAACTGACGTATTCTTTTCTACTGAAAAATAACTACTACGATTTTAACAGCGACTTCCGTTTCTGATCTGGAATACGTCTTAACTTATTCAGAGCGTTCTATCTATCGTGTAAAAGATACTCCAAATTGATTCAACCCAAAGGAATGCCTTATGCTTCTGGGATCTAGGATTTTGCAGGAGTTCAGTCTTTTCTTGGAAGTTGTTTCTGGCTGACTTTTTTAAATCGTCTCAATGAGCGCAAAGTGAGAACAACCTTCATTGTTCTTTTCAGAAAAATAAAGGTTTTTCTCAAGATTATAAATTTCAATTCTATTAAATAGCAAAAATTCTAACAATATTTAGATTGAAACTTCGGGATACGTATTAGCGAACTATAAAATAGTTTAAAATAATTTCTTTTCTTATGAGGTCAACAACAAACCAAGCAAATTTTTTATACTTCTAAATGAAATTAAGTGTACAATATGGTAGTTAGAAAGAGCATGACATGGGCTGCAAGATGTAATTGGCATAATTTCCAAGATTGGTTGTTTTCCAAATAATTAATTGCTGACGCAAAAATGAAGATGTGGCTGAGCAGTGTCATGATGGAAAATCAATGTCTCGTGTCTGGTCCCCCACTCTGGTAGTTTTCCTTGCAATGCTGTTTTAAACGTATGGGAATTTTGGTCGTTCTGGAATTATTTACTAACTATAAATAACGACTTTTGACACATTTCATTTCTGGATCATATTCAGGGTATGCTTCTGAGAAAAAACGATGAGCTTCAAATGTCTTTTTCTTTGAACTATATTAATAAAATAAAACTTCTCGAATATACTGTTTTGTGGGCACCTAATTTGACATTTTCAACATAAAAAAAATTTTGAATATAATCTTCGATTTTCTTTAACAGATCTAATTTGACGCTTTTTAACATATGACAGCTATTATTATCCTAAAAATGGTACATAGGAATGATATTAAGTTGTTAATAAGTACGCACTATTTCAATTGCAGACTCAATATTAGTCAGAAATTTTCTGATTCCAATGTTTTAAGTTTAAACATTTTACGTTATAATAAGGGCCAAAGCGAATCTTATGTTTACATAACTTTAGAATTGTAATGAATTTATGTATTGATGGTGAAGAATTGGCAGATAGTCCACTGAGATCAGCGAATGTTTATTCAAATGATTGAAGTAAACATTTACTAATAGAATTAAAAAATTTTTGTCATGAGTAAAAAAAGCCGGAATTTTTCTCATATCGTGAAAATGACAAAGAAAAATATAATACAATGCGTCCTAGTCTATAAAGTGTTAAGTTGGATAATTAATAATGGAATAATATCAATTGTTCCAAAGATTTATATAGCATTAAAAAGAATTCCAGTATTAAAAAGAATAAAAGATTTATATACCTCTACCATGCGTGATATAGTGCATTATCTTCATTGCCTATTATTATACAATCAAAAATTCCAATTCCTAGCAAAAATCAGTAATTGCTAATATTTTTACATACGCTCTAGAAATCACAGCTTTAAAGAGGAACGTTGTTTTAGCACCAGGCTCGATAATAATTTAATCCGACACTGCCTATAATATAGCCCGTCGTTGCTTCACCCGCAATATAATTAGACCGAATTCTGTTGTTTTTATAAGTGCATATTTAAGACCACCTTAAAAATTTTTAAATTTAATATCGTTTGTTCGAACGATTAATATATATTTATACATCTTACGAAACAAATTTTGATGAGAAAGTAAATTGAATGGAATTTTAGGAATATATGAGTCCTACGTAGGAGATGCTCTATGTGACAACTTGCACTTCTTAAGAAAAAATTAATTAATTCAAAGCGAAATTTGTGTTTTTTACTCATAAAAATTGATTTGCTATATCAAGCAGCGCGTGGTCAAGCTGCAAAGGCAAGTATATATATATATATATATATATATATATATATATATATATATATATATCCGTTTTACACTTGCTCTCCTAATATTCTCTTATGCATTTTTTACACTATAATATCTTATTGACCAGCTATATTTCCATATTAAAAATGTGTATAGTGAATAACATTTATTTTCATCAGAGTAGTCTAGAAAAATAGATGCTGAAAACCTTATTTATTGAAAGAAGGAAAGAAAATAGTAAAGAAACAAAGAAGGAGAGAGAAAAAAAGTCAAATATATAAAAGCTCGCAAGTATATCTCAACTCATTTTTAAAACCTTACGTTCGTTCTATACTGTATTCTCATATTATAAATAAATTAATACCACCGGCGCAACAATCGCACTGTTGTGAAAACCCTCTACTGAAAGTTTCAAATATACTACGTATACGTACAGACATATCAATTTATTACTAACGGCTACATACGACAAAATTCAAAATATTGATCTTTACTAGACACCATTTCTTCTATCTTCTTTTTTTTGTACTGGAACACCCCCTACCTGATATGAGATGTTGCATCACTGGTAAGCGCAGATTCAAGAACTCACGAACACGACTTTTTTCTATTGGACATTTTTGATAAACAACTTCTTGACTTACTCTAGTAAGTCAGACTATCGAAACTTCGTGAATTAATACTTATAGATATTTTTACATATACTTGACATATGTAATATTGATTTTAATACTTTTTTTTGTTTTAATTAGAAATAATGAAGTATACTTCTAAAAAGTTCTATTACGTTCGAAGGAAATCTATGTATATAATAATATATGTACATCTTGATTAGACTACTTGTGCTTATCAAACATGGTTATTTAAGAAAATATCGACTTAAACTATTGAAATCTCTCTTGTGTCTGACAACATTCTAGGTATAAGAATTTCACATTATGCAGTTTTTTAGATTAAGTCAATCAGAACTCAAAATAAATCAAACATAAATGTCATTGTTGAGTAAAACTTTGTATCTATGTGCTATAAAATAATCGAGCGAATTATTGTATAATATAAGTTTTTTTTTTGTAATTTCTCCTATTTTCCGAAATAAATTCGATAAACTGTCATTCTTACAGTTTTTACTATGAAAATCGAATTTCCGCCGAAAACAATATTTGTAATCAAAACTCTTAAAATTATAATTGTACAAATTTTCAGCAAAATCGGGGTGGATGCTTTTTGTAAGTGTACCCATATAAAAATATAAAAAAAGCAATATGCTTACCCTTTGAAGAATGAGCATAATATTTGATCATTTGAAGGTTAATACAGTGTATATATATAACGTGTCGGATGAAGTTACAATACGGCATCAAGTACTGAGCAAATACGCCATATAGTGGCAACTTAAAAAACGAAAACAAATTCTTAAATTGCTTTGGATAAAACTGTAATCTATACATACAAAACATGAACAAATTAGTGTATGCTGCATTATTCCAAAGTCGCATGCAAAAATAGTTTGAATTTATAATATCAACAGGAACTGCTATATAGCTTCTCGCTTGATCAGTGCCGGATTTCAGCTGATGATGGTCCATAGATCAAAGTATGGTGTGTTACAGCTATGGAAATCAAAATTTTTTATTTTAAAGCAATTTGAAAAACAATTACTAAGAATCATAATAAAAGGCAGTATTTCTGTTTAATAATTCTTACTGCTTTTGTAAAGGCACTTTTCTTTCAAACTCATCAATGAGATCTGAAATATCCATACTCATTCTTAATATCGAATTCGGTGATTAATACAGTGCGGTCATTATAACTTTCTTGTGATATGTTTGTCGACAATCTGTTAATTATTAATTATATAATAATAATAAGTTTGAAATTACCCATTCACCAATATAATTAGTTGTAAGTATTACATTATTTTTTTAACATATAATTTCAACGTGTGGAAAATGATTGTATCAGCCTTTCACAATACAATTTATCGAACATTTTTTACATTTTTATATTCAATCGATAATTACCGATTCTAAGAAAAAACATCTAAGCGATCAACAAAGCCGCGATTATACCAGTCTCAAGTTGCGTTTTTTTTTCTTCATTTTATAAGAAAAATTTTTTATTAAGGGCCCCGAGGCACGTGTCTATTTTGCCTAATGCCCAAATTTCAGCACTGTGATTGTATTATAAATTAAAATAATTTTATTTAGCAAAATAAATGTTATTATTAATTACTGGTTCAGTTTTTTACATTTAATGAGATAATGATATTTTAAATACAAAGATATTTTTCAGTAAAAAATAATAATGATTATTATTATTAATATATATGTAATAGCAGAATCGTTTAAATGAGATAGTACTACTTTCCATAATGGAAAATAATACTTTCGTTAAATCATAAGAAAATAATTAATAAATTTTGCATAAACATCAGTTGTCTGGACATAAATTTTACCGAAATAATTTTTTCAAACATGTATTTTTATATAAATTTTTAAGAATTCGCGGGACCCTGAAAATCTTATGGGGCCTGACAGGTTTGAGCCCATGAGGCCTATGTATAAAGATAGATATAAATATATTTTAACAATAGATATAAAGATAGGCCTATGTATAAAGGCGATAGTTAATAGCTAATATAACATTTTTAACCTTACATTTTTATTGTATAAATTGCATACCAAACATTGCAGATAATTAATAAATTTAGATTCTATAAGCATAGAATAGTCTTATTATAGATTGTATTATTTCTTTTAATTTAATATTTTACCCATACTATATATAATAAAAAACCAATCAGCTGAGCAGAGATATCTACCATATATGCTCACAAACAATATGCGTGCAAGGTAAAAACAAATATTTTGCATATATATAACTTCATTGCTTTCTATTTCAGTTTTATTTTGATAGAAAATTAATTTTATTTTATTCAAAGAAAATTTTTACCTTCTTTAAATTATTTGAATTTTTTATTTATATTGATAGAATTGACTAATATTTTAAGTCCAATTCATTCTCTGATTTAAATATCGCGCTTAGTTCTGGTTTTAAGATGGCGTTCTAAGACATAATAATTCATATGGAAACTTTTAATAGTATCTCGTGTGTGTTATGTTCAACTTCTGGTAATCGACTTCGAAAAAATAATCTTCGACTAGATTTACTAATGAAGAAGAAAAGTATATAATTCTTGGTAAATCAACTTTAGGAAAGACATTTTCAGAAGAGTTGGAAAAATATAAAGTGGAAACGAAACAAAGACAAAGTGCATTGATTGTAAGAGAAATTCAGACGGTCACTTTATTTAAAAGGCTTGTGTAGATCGATGATATTATTTAAACTCCAGAAATTCAAATATAATGTCAATGCAATTGCAGCATGAATTCTTTTTTGCATTAGGTTTACAAGTGAGTCTCATATTACATGAACTATATCGTAAATTCACTTGAGGTTATAACGGAAACATCAGCGGCTGTGACATTGTTTGTATAAAGTGGAGCAAATGAGACGGTCATAAACGGTAAAATCTGGTAAAACTAAATATAGCCAAATAGATACAGTTGAAAATTTTATACATTTTTGTGCTGTTCTATTTTGTTTAACATTATTTATGTATATGAATATACAAAATTATAATTTAAAAGGAAACAGTTATAAGTTATTACTGAATTTGTGAGGTCGTTGTTGGCAAATAATATATTTTTCTTATTCAGTCTGATATTCATTTCTTTTGTTATTAAAACTAATTTATATATTTAAATAAAACAATGTTTATTTTGTAAAAATATATATATATATATATATATATATATATATATATATACTTTTGAAACAAAAAAAAAAAACAAATTAAGTTTTTGCAATAATTATATTTGTAGTCAAGTTTCATAAATTTAAGTATATCTAAATAAAATTTGAAAATCATATAAGTAGTAGAAAATGCTTCTATTTTACCGAATGTATTTTTTTAAATATTACAAATCACCTTACCAAATATTATTGTAAAAAGATAAATAATCAATCTCAAAAGGCATAAAAAATACCAGTGAAAAATCAGCATGAAATTTGTGGAAGAAGTACTTGAATCTTTATATAAATATATGATACAGCAATTGTAAAAATTACCTTTGCTGCTATATAGTTTAAAGCTAAAAAATTCAATGTATCTTTAAATTAAAAAGAAAAAGAAAAACAGATGAATTGTTGATATCTTAATGTAAAATCATTATTTGATTTAGAAGTGAAATTTTCTGTAATTACATAGTTAACTGTTTTCCTACAATTTTACTCAATTAGATTCAGTAAAAAATTTTCTACTTTTTTAATATCTAATAAGAAAATAGGAAAAAACGAAATTAAGAATATCTTTCACAGAAATCCCCAAAAGTCCATTGTGTCCTGTGCGGCTGTATCCCTGTGTCAGCCTGTGTGTTACGTTCGAATCGTAAAGTGACGGTCAGTGACGTATTGACTTACTCCCCAAAAGGCATCGCACGTATTGGTATATACACAAGCGTATACACACACCGATGCCGAGTAGCGAGCCCAGTGGTAAAATGGAGCTGCTACGCTCGAAGGATGCAGGCGATCCGTGATTCGAGGCTTCAAAGTGCAACACAAGCCGAGGCGAAGGCTCTCTACTGAAGCAACGCCTCCTTATCGCCAATTCTCGATCATGGAGGTCGACGTTACGCGGTTGGATTCCAGCCTTGCTGCAGGTAGGCCCCGCACGGGGAAAAAATATTATCTGCATCACCGTTGCTGCTGAGCTCTCCGCCTCGCTCTGTCCTGCTCGCACCAACGGTACGCCCCGTAAGTCTGTCTCGCTCTCTCATGAACACGATCTCCCTTGCATTTTCAGAACTCTACTTCCTCATTGCTAAATTCCTGTCGGAAGGCCCGTGCCGTGCTGCCGCTGATGTAAGTGTTCCCCCATTCCTTTATTCGCCCGTATGGTTTTTTTATTGCTGATTATACAGCTTGGATTTTCACGATAAGGTACTAACGTCTCGAATGATTTTCTTCTAGGTTCTGAAGAGCGAATTGGAGCGGGCCAAGGTAAGAGCGGCGCGCGTGTACGTCTGTATGTATGCGTTTCGCGAGGCACTGCCACAATTGACGTTTTCCACATGGTTTGCACGTGGTTACTCGCTATATGTTCTCTCTTGACATCAAAACAAAAGCGACCGTTTGCCTATAAACCCGCGGCACTCATCGATCGCATGATCGAGCACGCGGAGAAAACGTCAAGTTTGATCGTTTTTCATTTTTAATACATAATTGCCCTGGAAAAAAAGAAAAACTATTTTAGGATTAAATTTGCAAATTGCATTATAATTTTGTTATTTTTGTTTTTTTTTTGTAGATTTTGCCACAAAGACTCGATTGGCTTGGACACGAACATGGTCAAAGTTTCGAAGAGTTGGTAAGCAGCATTAAAAATTATTAAAGAGGGTCATAATTTTGTAGCAAAATAAAACGTCGCAAGCGTGCGATGGCTCTTTCCTTGCGGAATATGCACAGTCTAGCCTAAGGGAATATTATACCTTTTCTCTTCCTTTACGTATAGAGGGGAGTTCAACTTGATTCCCCCACCACCCATCGTGCCATTCGTGCCTCTTTCACGATGGCTGCCGGATTCTTAATATATATATATATATATATATATATATATATATATATATATATATATATATATATATATATATAACTATACGGACAGAAAGGATCCCCACTCTTGTATTATTCCCCTTCTCTACTTTGTTTAATCTGTTTAGAAGGCAAGAGAAAGATAGGAAGTATATATATATACTATCAATATAAGCTAGTTGGACGTTTATGGGACGTTTGGACCCTGTTACACTTATATTTTATGTAAGATGTTCCAATCTTTGACAAAAACAATAATTTTTCTAACCTCATTTTTCACTAGAATGCATTTATGTGCCATGTAATTGAAAAAATAATCATAATTCAATAATACACTTAGCTAGGAATCTATTTTTTAAGTATGTAAGGACTGCAAAAATTACTTTAATTGAAAATAATGACAATTTGAAAAATATTTATATCATCATAATCATAGATGTTATAATAAGTTTATTTTCTTTAATCAGTTTTAGTAATTAAAATTATTTATTAAATTATTAATGCATAAGTTGTTATTTATATTCTAAATATATTAACGTTTCTATTAATTCTTAATTTTTAATACGCAGATTGCCTCAGTCAATTGATGTTGAAATGCAAACACATCATAATTGCAAAAAGATTTTAACATTGAATTTTACAGTGACTCCTACGATCAGTTAAATATTCTGTAATATCAAATGTAAGAGACTGCGGTTATTAAAGAAGTGTTTTATAAGGTGCGCAGACTTTACGGATCATTTTTGCGCCCCCTTCCCTCGTCTAAACCCCCATCTTATACTCGAAATCAGCCAATGAGGTAACAGTATAAGGGATGTACTTGTGACATGTGCTATATACTGATTCGTTATGTGATCGATGAATGCACATGCATATATGTATATACATATTTCTGTATATGAATACAGGCACACAATCATACAAACGCGCGTCTGACGTCATACTTGCTCTTCGTATCAACCGCATGCGCACGAGGCGATCGTTGCAGCGACGCAACCGTCGCAAGTCGCAACTCACGCAGGTCGCAGACTATATCCTGCTATATCCGATTACAATATCATCACAGCTTGCTCTTATGCTCTTATTTAGATGGAAACGTAAAAAATCTAGAAAATTTGATGCGCTTCGGTCTTATACTTGAATGATGTCTCTTTAATATATATATAAAGAGACAGGTGTCGCCCCTTACACTTATTTAGCGATGCATGTATTGTAAACAGTAAAAAAGCAGGGATTAATTTGAATATTCATTGTAATTTTCATATTATCAATTAATTAAGTGATCTAAAAAATTGAATGTTAAATATATTTTCTCTACTTATTATTATTAATTACTAAAACTAATAGTTTCTTTAAAGTAACGATTTGTATATAAATCTATTTTAGCTATTTTCATAAAAGTTTTAAAAAGAATTTTCTAAACGGTTTTTTAGTATGATGCAAGATATTTATTAAAATTATTTATTTTCTAGGAAAAAAAATATCCACACATAGGCTCCCATCATTTACTACAAATATGTTCAAGAATTGGACCAGTTTTAGAGAAAGAAGTACCACCATGTGTTGCTGGGGCTCTTTCCTTGCTCGGAGCAGGAAAACAGTCATTATTGCGCACCAAAGAAGGTAATTCCAAATATTTGCTGTTTTTTTTTATTTATTTATTTAATCTTACTATAAATAAATATGACTAAATTTTATTTTAAGATATGATGAAATTTTTCCGGAATATTACTGGTTTTTCTGGAAGATTTGGAGGTAAAGCTTTTGTAAATCCACCTGGTCAGTTTACATCGCTAAATTTAGGTATGTATTTTATAACTCAGTAATTGCTTAATTAATTGTTTTGCATATTTTTCTATCCTAATTTTACATCATTAAAAATTTTAATCTTAACATTTATATTATAAGTATTTCTGTTCAAATTTTTATGACTCTAGAAAATAAAACAAAATTTAAAGTTATAAAAATGTTTGATAACTTCAAGACATCAAACACTCTACTGATTATATTTGAAATTTTTTCAATAAACCATGTAGTATATAAAAATCATAAAACTAAGTTTGCATATTTAAATAAGGCTCAAAAAATGGTTTGTTAAAAAATAATTAATTTTTTTATTTTATTTTCAGTAAAAGTACTTCAGGGACGCGAGAATTCTGGTCCATTAAGTCGATGGGAAGCTGTATCAACATCGTTTTATAAAAAGATTCAGTTATACCGTCACACATTGGGACATTTATCAGCTGTATACTGTGTTCTATATGATCGAACTGGAAAATACATCATTACTGGAGCAGATGACTTACTTGTAAAAGTATGGAGTTCAACGGATGGACGATTGCTTGCGACTTTTCGAGGTGCTTCATCGGAAATCATGGATATTGCAGTTAACTTTGATAACACGCTACTTGCTGCGGGTAGTTTAGATCGCATTCTTAGAGTTTGGTGTTTTCAAACAATGTCACCAGTAAGAAGTTTTCAATGATTATTTGTTAATATCACGATTATTGTTTAAGTTTTAGTATCAATTTAATTTAAAAATTGCAATTTAGGTTGTTATGTACAGAGAATATTTTCGTAATTTAAGTAATTTAAGTAATAATAAAATAATTTAAGTATTAAAATCAGATAATATGTTAATAATAGTTGTTACAATATTATTAGTATGTAATATAAAAAGGTAAATGTGTATTTTTTAGATTGCTGTTTTGTCGGGACATTCGGGTATGATAACATCCGTAAATTTTTGTCCTATCTCCTGCAATGGTGTTAATTATTTAGTTTCAACAAGCAGCGATGGATCGGTAGCCTTTTGGTCACATACAACTCCAAATAATGAAAGAACTGTGTTTCAGTAAGTTCCACTTTTTTTCATTATCATTACGTTACATAATGTGCTTACTCCATATAGTTTATTGTTAAATAGTATAATTTAGTAATAAAATTGCTTAATTCAGTTCACTATGAAATTATAATTATTAAATATACAATAAAACTAATTTGATAACTATTTAAATGTATTTGAAATGATTTTTTAGACCAAAGCCAATACAATACCATGAAAAAATGCGTCCGGGACAAGCCCAGATGATTTGCGCTTCATTTAGTCCTGGTGGAGCTTTTATGGCAGCAGGCTCTGCTGATCACCATGTGCGCGTATATGCAATGATCGGCGAGGAGGGCCCACGTCGTGTTCTCGAAGTGGAAGCTCATTATGATACTGTTGACAGTATTCAGTGGGCGCATAGTGGTCTCAAATTTATTTCAGGCTCAAAGGATGGCACAGCCAATGTTTGGCACTTCCAGCAGCAGCAATGGCAGCACAAAAAACTTCTTATGACCACCAAATTGGCTGGGTAAAGTCTATAAAATAATAATAATAATACGTTTTTTAATTTATAAACTATTGTCACTCATTAGTAATTTATTATTTATTTTGAAAAATTTTTAATTTAAATAAATTTAAATAAAATTTATTTAAATTTAAATTTTAATTATCATATAAATAACTACATTATGATAAATAGCTACTTTTTTATTCATAGTGAACCTGAGCCTGATGAAGATTCGAACAAGAAAGCAAAAGTAACAATGGTGTGTTGGGACGCGAGTGATGAGTGGGTAGTGACAGCAGTGAATGATAGTACTTTAAAAGTGTGGAATGCAAAAACGACTGAGCTAGTGAAAGTATTACGTGCCCACAAAAATGAAGTTTTTGTACTAGAATCACATCCGATAGATCCGAGAGTAATTTTGAGTGCTGGGCATGATGGACAATTAATAATTTGGGATGTGCTCAATACAGAACCAATAGCATGTTTTCAGAATTTTATCGAGGGTCAAGGCAACGGCGCAGTTTTTGATGCCAAATGGTCACCCGATGGCACTATGTTGGCTGCCACGGACTCTCATGGTCATCTAATGATGTATGGTTTTGGCTCTGGTATTGAAAGATTAAAAATTGTAAGTATTTTTATAAGATTTCAAATATAGTTTGAATATATATTTCAAAAATGTTGTATTTATAACATTTTTAAAATGAGTTTGTTTTAAGAGTTCTTTTTTGTGAACAATTTTTATAAATTTTTGAATGCTTTTAAATAAAATAAAATATTTATTTTTTGAAATCAAAATATTTCTATCGTTGTTTAATTTTGATTTATACATAAATTATTTCAAATAAATTGGTATCAATAATGAATTATTTCAGGTTCCAAAAGAGTTGTTTTTTCATACTGATTATCGGCCCCTGATAAGGGATTCAAATAATTATGTATTGGATGAACAGACACAAACAGCGCCACATTTGATGCCGCCACCATTTCTTGTAGACGTCGACGGGAATCCGTATCCACCAGCACTACAAAGACTTGTCCCTGGAAGAGAAAACTGTCGAGGGGAGCAACTAGTTCCTAATATTGCAGTTGGAGCCAGTGGTAAGTGTTATTATTATTATTGAAATAATTATCTTATCTTACATGAATATTAAGTAATAAAAATCTTTTATTAATGAAAATATAATAAAAGTATCTACACACCAGATATTAATTAAAAATTATAAATTGTACTATGTCGATTATTTTGAATTAAATTAATAAATATTTTTATCCATCTTACATGCTTTATAATATTAGATATTATCCTAAAATAATCCAGATATTAAAATTAAATTAATAATTTGTTTGTAGGTCAGCAAGAAGTTATCGAAGGATTGCCAGAACTGGAGCTTCCACGATCTAATATTGACAGGTTAATTGAGGCTTTGGCTCAACGTCAGAACATTGCTGTTGAAGGTGCAATTGTAAATGTTGAGGACATCGATAACAATGACCAGCACAATGAAGAACAACTATTGTTATATGATCATAATGAAGAAAATCGGGAAGGTGATGAGCATCCTGTACGTCAAGAAGCAAGTCCTCGAAGTAGTAGACCAGGATTGCGACGTGTTGGCGATGTTGAAGGCGTTAGACAAAGCAGTGGTAATTGGCAGCGTGATAATACGACACCATGGAATAAACCAATTCTTGCTAAGCCTTTACAACCTGCTATATTAGAAACGCAATATAAGCAAATGTAAGTTACTTTTTATTATAGAATATTACCGACCTCAATATATAATATAAGAAAATTAAAAATTCATTACAGTTTTGGTTAGATATTATTTTATTAGTTACTATAAGATCAACGTTTCGCTTTATTGCAACCCTTTTCAAGATGAAAAAAAAACTTAAGAATAATTATTAATAAATTTAAATTAAAGCTTATTTTTAAATTTACATAAGGTGATTGCACTGTCTATATTTTGTAAAAATTTGAAATTCTTTTTATGATTTTTAAAATATTCATTAAGTCTTAATCTTGGCAATGTTATTTAATACAGCATTTAATAGATTATATAGATTATGTGTTAATTTGATCTTTACTATATTTCCTGAATTATTTATAATGTTTATGAAATTATCTTGTATAAACAGAAATGCAATGGCAGAAATGGAATTAGATCATTGGAAGCGTGAAATGCATAAAAGGCCTCAATTATCAAGTGTTACAACTCCTGATCAAAGCAGATCTTTAGTTCGTAATAAAAAAAATCGAGCTGCTAGACATGGTTATAGGACTAGAGCTACTCGAGATGATGAACAAGAAGATGAAGAATTTGAAGTAAGTAATATAGTTACATCTGTCTTTTAATTGTAAATATAAGTGTTTGACTTTAAAGAAACTAATTGTATTCTGTAATCTAAAATTATATGCATTATAGATCTCTAATTATAGTATATTATAATTTTTACTATTAAAAGTTTAATTCATTGAATTCCTTTAATTAATACAATTTAAATTTTATATTTATAATTCAAAAAAATCACCAGTTTTCTAATAACTCAATCAACTCTAATATCTGTATTTTATTCTCTTAAATCCAGTTCATATAGTTACTAGATAAAAAATGACTTAAAAAATAATTTTTTCTTATAAATCTTAATGTTTTTTTCAGAACCCTGAGCATTCTGGTAGCTCAGGAACTAGTAACGAATCTTCTTCTAATGAGGAGGAATTAAGTTCTGATAGTTCAAGTTCTGATACTAGCAGTGAATATTCAGATTGGATAGCTGATCGTGGTGTTAATTTAGAACCTCCAAAGCGAAGTAAACGAAAACCTGTTCAGAAAAGAGCTGATACTCCCCCTAGTGATGTGGATAGAAGAAGAAGTCAACGACCAAAGAAGGTAAATATTTGTAAAAATATGTTTATAATTTTAAATATAATTATACATTGATGACAATCAATTTTATGGATTTTATTTAGCTGACGGTGCCGAGAGCAGAACCAACTTGTATAGCTGATGTACCTGAAATTTACCGTCCACCGGAATGGCTCAGTGAAGTAATTCCAAGGAAAGCGCCTTATTATCCTCAAATGGGTGATGAGATTGTCTATTTTCGACAAGGACACAAAAGATATTTGGACGTTGTGACGACGAAAAATATATATTGTGTTAATCGCTCATTCGAACCATGGACCAAATTAGATCTCAAAGTAAGTGAAAATTGATTATTGTATATACAAAAATTTATACATGAAATCTCAATTTTATGAAATAATCTTAATACAATATAATACAATCAATGTTTATAAAATTTTCAGGCTCAGGAATTTGTAAAAGTAATAGGTATTAAGTACGAAATCCGTCCGCCTCGTTTGTGCTGTTTAAAATTAGCTCAAATGGAGGAAGATGGTCAATTAACAGGAACAACGTTCACGATAAAATACCACGATATACCCGATGTTCTCGATTTTCTTGTTTTACGACAAACTTTTGACAATGCGCTTGAGAGAAGTTGGTCGGAAGGCAATAGATTTCGTTGTATGATAGATGATGGATGGTGGACGGGACAAATAATATCAGTACAACCATTATCTGAAGAATTTCCTGATTCATATTTTATGTGCTTCACTATTAGGTGGGACAGTGGTGAAACAGAATTTATGAGCCCTTGGGATCTTGAACCTATTGATGAACAAAGTAAAAAATTGCTTCTTTTGTTTCGTTAATTATTATTAAAATTAGTTGAAATGGTTGATGCATAAAAAAATTTTTTCAGGATTACCAGCAGAACCAGGTGGTGCCGTGCCAGTACTTCCAGAAGAAATCCAAGATACTTTATACCAGCCTCAACAGGAAGAGTGGCCAATGGGCGATCGTGAAGCCACTTGTCGACGTATAATACGCGGTCTTGACCAAGTAATGACGTTGGCTATCGCTGAGCCTTTCATCGCACCTGTTGATCTTAATATTTATCCAGCCTACGCATATGTTGTTGAATATCCTATCGATTTGTCCACGATAAAAGCGCGTTTCGAAAACTTCTTTTATCGTAGGATAACATCGGCACAATTTGACGTACGATATTTGGCGACTAATGCGGAGAAGTTCAATGTGCGCCATAGTCCTATTGTTAAGCATGCCCGCGTTATCACTGATATTTGTTTAAGAATAATCAAGTAAGTTTAATTCATTTTATATGACTTATTTTTTTAATGCATGAATAAGTATACTGTGATTTGTTATAAATCCTATTTCTCAATTTATAAAATATCAAGAGTATCTCTTAAGAACATTATTGTTTATATTTAATTTGTATTATTTTAAATTATTTCTCTACGAAAAGAATTTAATAATTTTTATAACTATTACTAAAATATAATATAATTACTATTGTAAATATAATTACTTTTAAACAACAGACTTTATACATGGTTTTATTATCTGTAGAAGTATCACAGAACTTGATGTTACTTCATTGTATCATGAACTGGTCGATGCATACCAGTCTTCAGATACTGAAATTGATATTGAAGATGATATAAATAGACCCTCAACAAGTTCCCAAAGACCTACACGAAATGTAGCAAATAAACATGTCAGTTCACAAAACTTCAGCAAAGATTGGAAAATAGCCTGCCGTCAGCTTTTAGAAACATTATGGCAGTGCGATGACTCTATTCCATTCAGGTATTATTTGTAAAAAAATTCGTGATTTCGATTAAATTTCGTATAGGACAGTTATGATTCGTGTGAATATTTGTTAATTACGAATAAAAATGATTAACATAACTCCATCTGTATAATGAAATAATCAATATACCAGTTACACATTTTACTTTAACACATACTGTCTTTCGTATATTATAAACGTATTTATACTGGCCTAGCATGTCCGATAAAGTTCATATTATTAATATATTCGTTTTCAAAGATATAATCAGGATAATATTGCACAATCTATTTTAAATACGCCTTTTAGAATATCTTGAATCTGAATATCAGTAAGTCATTTGTACAGATCCATCACATATATTGATAATGGTAAAATAATATATTTTCAAGTACATGGTCATTATTATTACTATATAATTAGATTTATTTTTTAAAATCAATTTTTATAGACTTTTTACTTATTTGTTTCTAAAATCTAGACAACCTGTTGATCGCTTGGAACATCCAGATTATCATAAAGTTATAGATACACCAATGGATTTGGGAACGATAAAAGAAGATCTTTTAGGAGGAAATTATGAATCTCCTCTGGAATTTGCCAAAGACGTGAAATTAATATTTATTAATAGTAAAAATTATAATACTAATACTCGCTCAAAAGTGATTATTTATTACTATATTATGTTTTTTAGTCATGTTTAAAGGAGTGATAAAATAATAATTGTATAAAATTACTCAACAGATTTATTCGATGACCGTGCGTTTGTCAGCTATGTTTGATGCGCTTATGCCTAAGATTACAAATAAATGGAAAAATACTGCACGACGAAGAAATAATAAAAGTACAAGTAAAAGTAAGAGTAAAAACAGTTCACGCAAAAAGGGTCAAGTTTCAAATGGAGCTGGTAAGAATAATAATTTGTAACTGTTAATTATGAATTGTGACTTGTAAAATGCAATATAATGTCAAAAACACTTTAGTACAATGTTTTAAATAATTATAATGCTTATAATTTTATATATAAATATATATGTATAAATTGTTTATTGAAGGACCTTCTAAAAAAAAACCGGTTAGTAGCGATGACGATGACGTGGCAATAGAAATGGATGACGATGACGACGATGACGATGTCCATTCTGAAGGTTATACTGCAAATACAAGATCAACGAGACAAGTTAATTACGATGGAGCAGGTAAATACTAAATATAAATATACATATCATCATACTTATAATTTATAAAATTCCATTCTTTTTTAATAATTTATTATCATATCAAATCTATTTTTAAGGTCCTTCAACTTTAACAAATGGTGACACAAAGCGTCTAAAAAATTCTTCTCGTCATTCTCTTCGTCCTCGTAAGGCTGCTAAACGTAAATTTGTAAATAATAATTCTGACGACGAGGAAGTAGATATCGAGAGTGACAATTCGAATCTAAGTGAATCGAGTGAGTCGAACGACGAACGCATACGAAAGCGTAATACGCGTTCACGTAAAACTTGGGCGGCGACGAATGGCAATAATGATAGTGACTCGGATGAGATGTATGAACCCAGCTCTAAAGGCAAGCAAACACGAAATAACCGAGCGAAGAATATAAAAAAAACAAGACCAAATAGAACTCCAGAAAAACGTTACATTATAGATGACGACGAAGAAGATGAAATAGAAAATGGCGAAATAAATTTTAAATCTGACGATAGTCAAGGTATTGTTACAAGAAATAGTAGGAGAAAGCAAAAGGCTTCTACTTCAGCTGCTGTAAAAAGTCTTCTTACTAGTAGTGAAGACGAAGAAACGGAAGAAAAAGAGCAGATTAAAGACAATAAAAACCTGAATGATGAAACTAATGATTCGCAAGAGGACGACGCACAGATAGATGAAGAAGTCAACCTAGAATTAGCGAACGAATACCTACAACAGGAAGAAGAAGAAGAAGAAGAAGAAGAGGAGGTGGAGGAGGCAAAAAAAAGGGATGAAGACGAAGAAGAAGAAGAAGAAGAAGAAGAAGAAGAAGAAGAAGAAGGTGATGGAGAGGAGGAAGAGGATGAAGAACAAGAAAATGAGGATAATGATGATCAAGAAATTGCCGAGAGTGAAGAAAGTGACGATGATTATGCGTTAACAGAGAATAATCAAATTCTTAGAAGTGTAAACTCATCTCGTACGGTAAGTTATCAAACTCGTAAAATTCGTCCTTCTCGTGACTCCGAAAGCAGCAATGGTGTAAGTAAGCACCATTTACGACGCGCTGGCCTTAAGCGTTTACGATATAATGAGGATACAGATGAAGACATTGATGACGAGCTCGAAGATGACGAAAACAGTCTGGATTCGAGTCTGACAAGTACAAAAACAAGGAAGCGTAGGACAAAGAGGCCCTATTACGGCGAAGCAAGTGACGAAGAAAGTTCCAGTCAGCCAGGACTAGCAGTATCAATTCCAGATCAAGATATCAAAAGAGGAGTCACTGTTAGCAGTAGGGGACGCGTCAGAAGAATGACGGAGAAGGCTATGTCTGCACTCAGGTGAAAAGTGTAAAAAGTTTCACTTGATTTGGATTAAGCTTAAATTTTTTAAATCTTGTGGATTTATAAATAAACTTATAGACCATTTTATCTATTATATAGTGAAAGTAAAGTGAACCTATTTCTAAACTTTTGCCTTGGTTAATATTTCCATCTTTGCTCTCACCATACTTGGAAGTATATGCGAAAGTTTTTCACCATTGTGGTAAATTTATTGCAGTTTAAATCTCGTTATAAATCGATTGTTTTTCATGCAATGTTATTAAGTAACGATTTATTTACAATGCTTAGAACATAATTTTCTTTATAAGTTATTTTGAATAATGATATTGAATAGATTAATTTTATCGTTCAAGACTTTGAACTTTCTGATTTAGTATTTATATTACATCTTGCATAGAATTAATTTCTGTTCAGTGCTTAGTAACTGCGAATGTTATTTAACATGTCTTCTATTTCTGTGAATGAACACTATCTGGTTACAAATAAATTGTAAATAATAAATATTAATTTTCTGAAGGTTTATTCCTTGTAATTAATTAATCATTATTTTGTAAGTTTATCGGTTTAAAGTTTACAAATGTATTTTTATTAAGAAAAGCTAAGTCATCAAACAAATATTCCATATGGTTTACAGTAAGTTTATAAAGTTAATCAACCAAATGGCCTTTTTCATGTATGTCATGCAGAACAGCTGAAAGAAATACGTAATTTAAAAAATTGATTTTATAAATGTATAAAGAAAGCTGAATATCTTCTATAATTTATTTTCAAATTTTTAAAATAATTTATCGTTTCTGAATGAGATTCATTATTACGTTAAATATTGAAATGGTACCAATTTAACTAACAACTAAAGAGCATCATATAATACTTTTCAATTTAGATAAATTTTTAACAGTAAAAATAATTCTTTTCATATTAAAATATTACTTATATGAATTAAATTTCTGTAGTAGAAAAAAAAATTAAAGTATAAAGTTTTAAAATGTTTCTATTCTTTAATTTATTTGAATAGAAAAGTAGATTAGTGTGATAATGTGAAGTTGTTACAAATTAGTATTCATTGTATCATGAAGAATTTCCATTATATAGATAGAAAATGCATTCATTTGTAAATATATATGTTACAGTCGGTATAATTTGGGCATGTTCTGTTTAATAACAGGCAACTGCCTAGAATAAGCACTTTTTTAACAAGCATTTTATATATTGCACGATATATTTAAACCGAAATTCGATATAATATTTGGTCATTATGCAGTTATCCAAATTTTATTCATTGCCTGTAACGTATGTATATATATTATATACATGGATATGTGTATATATTGATTAGATGTTTTGCTTTAATTTACATAATAAATTATTCATACTTATAATCAATGCCAAGAATAAAATAGATTATAATGGAATGGAAAGAAATGCAAAATATTCATTTAATTTTATAGCTATCGATCTCAAATTTCAGGAGTTTGTTTATATCATGAAATTAAGGTATTTATTCAGTATATTAATTATGTTAAACCTATTTTATTTCATCTATTTTGAACATGAAAAAATGAAATGGAATCTGTACTTTTAAATTGTTTAGCAAACTTTATTCTCGTTTGACATAACATACGTAATTCTGTGTTTCTTAATGTTGTTTGAATAACTTAAAAATTGTAAATTTTTCACTAAATTGACTATTGTAATATTAATTTTTCTTTATCAAAAGTTAGAATATTTTAATTAAAGACAAACTCTATGCAACAATATAAAATAAGTTGTATTTCTAAAAAAAATCACAATCGATCAATCATTGCAGCATGTGTTTTGAAAAAAAAAAAAAATAATAAGTAATCATTTGAATTTCAAATTGATTGTTATTTCCGAATTTAATGAAATATTTCTAGTTGCTACAAATAAAATCGTAAATTGCTTAATTCAATTTTCTAGTTATTAAAAAATATTACACGCCTCAGAGAATACGAAAAATGTTTTAAAATAATGTTAATAAGAGTAGTAATAAAAACAAAGATTAGCTACATTTATTTGTATACCACTAAAGCACAACGATTCAAATATTTTGTTTGCATCACATAACGAATACAATTTTTAAGGTATTTGGCGTTCACGCTGACGATAATTAAATGAGTGTTTGACGATAAAAATGTCAGATAAACGATTTGTTAATATATGTGTATATATATATATATATATATATATATATATATATATATATATATATATATACAAATGTATGTATGTATAAAAATTGTATTGTAGAAATTTCGTAATTATGCGTGCGTGTGTGTATCTATATGTGTGTGTAATAATGATTTTTGTCAAGTAATTTTTATGCTCAATATAGAGAAAAACGGAAAATATCAAAAGTTTCGTTTTTGTCTTTGTTTTTATAGCATAAGTCGATGCAAGCATCGACTCCATTCTTTCAAATAATGTGTTAAGAGTCAGTGAATGTGCAGGCGAATTCTTCTTATTGCAAGCTACAATAACACATGTAAATATACGTAAAATAAGATAAAATTCAAATAAAAACTGTAATAATTATTGTCAAAGGAATGAAAAATCAGAATTATTACTTCGATAAATTGTGTAAAATTCAGGGATAGCTTGTTATTAGTGCATTTTTCTTTAAAACAATATGAACATTTAATATTAAAAAAGATAATGTTACATTAAAAAGTCAATTTTGTACGTTTTATCGCACGCGGTTATATTTACTAACAAGCTTCGAAAGTATATTCAACTATATTTGAAGAAAAACCTACTCAATGGTCTTTTTCTCTATAAAACAATTTATTTTTATTAATGAAACCTAGCTGACGCGAGTACTAAATTGATTTTTTTGTAATAATTATTTGGAAATTTTTTAATTGTTGCTTATTACAAAAAAAGAGGGAGAAAAATCAGAAAAATTATTGTACAGTACTTATATCGATGAATGAACAATAAGCGATTTGTCAGCATCAGAACAAGGCAGTGCCTTCAAATGTCACTCGAAATGCAGCGATGTTCCTTTGCCAATAATATAAATAAAAATTACGATCAGAGAAAGATTAACTGCCACTAATAATAATAAATCGAGGCACTGGAGTGATGATTTTTGTCTTTTGATTATTCTATAATTAATTTATATATCACTGTATCTTGTAATTCAAGTCATAAGTATTTATTTATAGTCAATCGAGTTTAAATGGACACATTGGCGCAGCGAATCCGTTTCTTATAATAAACGGTGTTCTTAAAATTATTTCTAATCCGACTGCTGACTGAGTTTAAGCGAAAACTGCAGGATGAAAAGAAATCTAGAATATATTAAGTCTGCGCAATGAACGGAAGTCTCGACTGTTTTAAGCCATTGTGATATTAGATTAAGGAGGTATAAAGTAATAAATATAATATTAAAAAGGTGGGTTAGCAATGGTTATTTTTTTAACAAGTATATATTAATGTCATATCAATTGAATTGAAAATAGCTTAAACTATTTGACTGAGATTGTATTAATTTAATAATAACTCTCCCATAAAAAAAATCAAATTTGCGTTTATTTCTTTTTACTGTCTTTCCGATTTACTTAATTATAAATCTACATGTAAGTATATTATAGAATAATGCATCAACAGTTAAGGTACGATGTCCTTTACTATATGTAGTATAGTAAAAAAGCGTGTAGTGTTCGATAATCATAGTTAATTTATGAATAAGGGCCTAAGTGTACTTTATTATGTATAGTGTAAATTTTTTTCTAATACTGGCTAATAAATACTTATATGAGGTTGTTTGAAAATTGTTTTCCCATAAATTATTTATTCTAGTCTATGTGCGTGAATTATATAATAAAACTAAAAGTCATTCTTGAAATTCCTAGAAATTAAAACTTAAGAAAATTAATTAAAATAAATAAATGGTTCTTTTTAATTTGTTTATAATAAAAACGCAAGAGATTTCGCATAAAAATAAAGATTTTATTAAAATAAAACTGAAATATATATTTCCCGATGTTATTTACTCATACTTTAAACGTTATTCAAAGTAATGTCCAAAGATTTACGTATTTTTTCATTGAAATTGGTGTTTATATATTAATTTCTGAATTTTGCAAAATAAAAAAATAATTTGGCCCTTTTCCGAAATGAAAAGCATAATAATTTCATTTGGAACAGTTAATTTTTGTTCTCGATTCTTGCCTCACGATATTTCTTCTATAATGTCATTAATATTCAATGAACGTAGAAAATCGATCTACATGGCAATTATTACTCTATATAGATAGTGCTGTAGTAATCTATTATTTAACATATTAACTGATTTAGTACATAATTTTTTTTTCTTTAATACTTAATAAAAAATTGTTCGGCTTCCTAGTTTTAAATGAAAATTTGTTACAAAAATATTTTATTCGCAATCCTACATATATAGAAAATTGATTTTGTACAGATTCAAGTATATATAATGATTTTTGCAAACCAGTGTTAAATTCCATTTTTGCTTATTATTTTAAAGATTAATTATTGTTTATATATGAATCGGCCACAACTAAAGGGCCTGTATTATTATACGATTTGCAACGTTATTCATTTTAGTGTTATTATAAACTTTCATATCATTAAATTATTTATACCATCAAAAAAGTTTTCTTTTTGAAGATTTATACCACTGAATGAGATAATGTTTTTTCAATTGAATATAAAAAAAAATGTCAAAAGTCAAAAATTCAGAAAAGTTTTTATCCAAATGACTGGTTTAATGCATAAGCAGAAATTGTAAAAAGAAAACATCCTTTGATATAGTTAAAATGTCATGATCGCGATATGTTTCTACAAATTTTTTTTTTGAAAAATTGCATCATCAAATTAGATAAAATTAAAAAATAAGGAAAGCTATATTTTTTTAAAAAAATTTAGTTTATGATTTGGACGAAAATTCTGATTTAGATGTGATTAATCTAAGAAATCGTGTATGGTACTAGGTAAAGCATCTTCTGTGAAAAATATACAGTAACCGTTTTTTATGTCCTCTAAGCAAAAGTTTAAGAGATAATTCTTGGATAGATTTAACGAAATTTATTCTTCCATTTAAGACCTAAATATTATAAAACTTTATGGACTACGTAAATGGAAATAGATTGCTAAAAAGAAAGATAATTTATTGAGTCATGTCCACGAATTGATTGCAATAAAATAATAAAAATAATTATCAAATATTGTAAACGTGTATATAATAATTCTTGTTTAAAAGTGTAATAAAGAATTTTACATAATAAAGTTTTTGAAATAAAAAAAAAAAATTTTAATTTAAATTTTAATTTAATTTAATTTTTTATCCCCTTTACCACGCAAATATTATGATAGTGAAATGAGATAACGATTTCAATAAATCTTGAAAAAGAATTATATTAATATAACTATATGTAGAAACCATTAGATGCAGCTTTTCTCGATCTTAGGTTTTATTTATATATTATCCACTTATTTATTTTTGTGAATATAGTTTATAGTGCATTTGGCATCTGCCGAGTAATTTTTATATGTCGAAAAGGGAGGTCCCGGGAGGCCTTGCATACTGTAACGGTTTTAATAAGCAGTAAAGTTCTGCGACTGTGGTCATGCTGAAAAAATATTTTTCTTTAGAGCAATTTAGTGTATGTGCAAAGTACGATTTTACGGCGACTGTTTTGAGGCCGTAAAATACGATCCTCTTTACGTTCTTGATGGGATTCAAAACGGGGATGTAAAATTGGCCAGTTTTTAACGCACTAGTGTCCGTAAATCCCCACTTTACGGTTACTCTACATCGAGATTTAGTTTTCCCACAGCTTTCGTGTTTCTATCGATTCTTCTACTGATTTTTATACTCCCATCCACGTACTACTTTGTTACTCTGTTTTAATGCGAACTTTTTCGATTAAGATTTCCAATTGGATTCTGTACTACAAAACGAAGCGCCCTGACGATAATGTGTACAGAGAGTCTGGGATCGCGCAAAATTTATTTATTTATAATTATTTAATTATAATTAATTTATATTATATATATACACACACACACACACACATATATATATATATATATATATATATATATATATACATACATACATACATGCATACATACATACATACATACATACATACATATGCGCGTGTATATAAAAGAAAGCATTTTGATTATAAAAAGGATAACCAAATACGTCATAATATTAATATTAATTTATTCTACCTTAAATAAGTCCAATTTAATATAGTAATAATTTTAATCAACATTGGTAAAGAAGAAATACACTTTTTTCTTGTTTTTTTTTTTTAATACAAAATCGGAAATTGCAATTTCGAAAAAAGTTTACTGACATATCCGGTTCGATATACATTATCAAAAGATTATTCAGTCAGTTCTGTAACATTAAATTAAAAATGAAAGATAAAGTTAAACAGGATATGTTTTAAAAGTATTACCCATGTTACTTGTTTAGAAATTACCTTTTCCTCAGAAAGCCAATTGTTTTTTTGTTACCGTATAATACGAATTAAAATATATATTATAAGTTTTAATATATATATATATATATATATATATATATATATATATATATATATATATATTAAAATATATATTATATATTATAATTAAATATATATTATAAAATAAAAATATATATTATAAGTTTATTCGAAAATAGTATTATTTCTAAATTAATAATTTCTTTACCAGGGCGGAGGGGGTCCATGGGTGAGTGAGGCTCTAGGCACGCGCCTCAACGGCTCCTAGACAAAGACGATCCTGGCTCAATTGGTTTATTTTACGAATATTCCCCACTAATAGATTATTGCGAGCTTTTTCGCTTAAGTTTCAAATTTTTTAAATTGAAGACAATTTGCAATCTTTTCCAAAATCTTGTCAAAATTATTAATGTAGTAGCATCCCTTCTACACGATCATCTAGTACCTGATAAATTTTAAACTTTAGAAATTAAGGTTGAACATCTAGATAATGAAGCAGTTTAAAAAATTATATAAACGTTGTATTTATACGTTATAATATACGTATAAAAAACTAAAATAGCAACAATACGTTCTTTAATACTACACTCTCCTGCTAAATTTAACAAGTGTCCTACAGCATCGAATGTAAAAATCCAATTTATTAATCTCTTTCAAATACCCTTTATGCTACCTAGACATATTTTTCGAATTTCATTTAATAATCATTCTAATTTATAATACTGTATTTTAAAACAATCTTTTCATAACTGTCTATTCGCAAAAAAAACAACAGAAAAATAACTCAAAGAAAAATGTTCGTCTAGGCAGTAACGGAAAACAGCGTATAAATAATCTCTGGATGTGGAGTCGATACTTTATTGCTTGTTTTATTTCACTTTATATATATCTATATATTACATTTTATTTAGTCATTGAATTGATGAATTCTTCTCAAGTTGTTTTTGACAGGTAAGAAACTTTACGTTAATCCTTTGGGATATGTGTCTGGATATGTTCTTTTAATAATAGTATTAAATTCGAAAATCACGTTTAAGATTCCAAAGCTTAAGAAGAATCAAATACTTAATTGGTACATTGTGAATGATATAATCCTCTTAAGAAACGAATTACTATGCATCAATATGTTTCAAGTTTTTAGTCCAATATTTTGCTTTGTTTTTTATCGTATTAATTTCTTCTGGTACGACTATTTTTGTAGTACATTTTTTAAGAGATTATATAGAGGGCACGAATATCGACGACGATCGATCGATATTATGGCTTAGGTCTTAAGGCAATTGCTGATTTTGAAACTATTCCAGAGATAATAGTAGATGAGATTACTGTGACCGTTGTAAGAAGATTGCTATTCGCTAATCTCCACGATTAAACGAAATATCTGCGCTAATCATAAAAATGTCCGAACTCAACAAATTTCGAGTACATGTTCAGTTCTTGTTGAATGGGGGGGGGGGATTATAATATTTCCGTTGTAGTTGAATTTACAAGGATATTAGTCCTTTTTGCTAAAGGCAATAAGCCACCTGCGCAACCATCTTCCTACTGATCGCTCTACATGCTACACTACGCTGGAAAGCCGTTGGAAGGAATTATGTGTTCTAGATTAAATGCAATTATGTAGACAATAAGATTTATGCTGAAGCAGAGGATCGGTTATTGGCTTCTGTAAAAGGCGCTCAACATTATAGAGACGCTATACCGATGGCTATCGCCAAAGACACTATACAAGACACCCGATTTACCAAAATTTTTGCTATCATTACGCTGGACGTATCCAAAATCCATTCAACTCGGTCAGATAGAGATGGGACATTAATGCAGATCTTGGGAGATTATCGGCTCTCACTGTACTTGCAACAACATTATCTCTATAGCTACTCATATGTGATAGAATATACTACCGCATGACGCAACATAGTTGAGCACTCTTATAGCATACTAGGCAGCTCTTCGGTTCCGTGTCCATTTCTTTGGAACATAAATGACGGATTGCTTTTGCTTAGGCATCCTTACTCCGATGATGTGGCTCTGGTCGTACTACATCTAAGAGTCCCAATAAATTGCCGTATCTTGTTTTTGTCAGCAGTATTTCTTAAATCTTTATAAGGTGACATTAAATTGCATACAAAAGGAAACAGTTTCACACTTGCCCCCTGGATTGAGGCTATTGTTATGTCTGTGGGGTATAGGAAAAACCCATAGTGATTAAATTTGGATTAAGCCCTGAAATAATGTCAATGTGTCGATTCGCACTTAACATGAAACATTGCAGCAATTATGCATTGACATATGTATGCATCCGGGTCCTGGTGTGTTAAAAGGGCACATTCTACTTGGTAACTGATCACTGCCTGTACGCACCGAATGATGCAACTGATTTTTATTCTAAAAAGTTATACCCATGAAAATAACTAAATATTATAGTTATGAATAATACTATATAGTTGTTGTACAATTATTACACCCTATATAGAAATATTAATTTTTGGAATTTATCCCGTATATCTTATAGCCTCATTGGGTGTAAAAGGGATGTCAACGTGTTATATTTCTGTCGAAACTTAAGATATTTAAAAATTATGAATTTAATTTTTTTTCTATCTAAAGTTATACATAACAATATCTAAATATTAATTTAAAATATGAATAATTAGAAAGAAAGTAGATAATACAATTCGGTAAGAGTGGTGGGGACAGTTAGATTGCACTTTACTAACATAAATTTTTTTTAGCTACTATTTTTATTTTCAGATTAGTCTACAGGGGTGATTTTACACAAGGACAGTCTGACTGTCATTATAATTTTTAATTTGTATTTTTATTTTCATATATTGATGTATTAATATTAATATAAATATGTATTGATATTATTACGTATTATTTTCGATTTATTTAATTGGACTGTAAGACCAATGAAAATATTTATTCATTTTTCAATAATACCAGAACAGATTTTTCATTTAAAAAATAGATGATTGCAAAATTGTTTTATATTAATAAAATAAATAAGCAGTTCTTTTAGCCAAACTGTTTTATTGTACAATACAAATAATCCTGGAATTATTAAACATTTAGATATTTCCCCTTTTTAGAAAATATTACATCAAACAAATTGGTAGAAAGAATGTATTCATCTTTAATTTTTAAATAATTAATATTTATAATATAATAATAATAATAATAATGATGATGATGATGATGATGATGATGATGATGATGATGATGATGATGATGATGATGATGATGATGATGATGATGATGATGATGATGATGATGATGATGATGATAACAATAATAATAATACTAATAATAATAATAATAATTTTGAATGAATCTTAAACATTATTGTAATTAACTTTTGAGTAAACCTAATAATCCTTTATGACCAAATATAGATTTATTACTGAAAGTAAGAATAGTATTATTTCATTCTTCTTGCTCTTTTTGTATTGTTTTTTTTTTTTTGTTTTGAATAACATCTTTCTATCGAATTATTATTACAATAAATAAATCAAAAATCATTTAATTAATAATTAACGTAAATATCTACTCTAACTTTATAACATAATACTTTATCCACTGGTATACATTACCATAATTAAATAATTAGTAGTTAACTTCTTAATTGTAAATATAATTATAACTATTACAGTAACTTTAATAAACTTTTTTTATAATATAAATATAAAAAAGTAAAATAGAATATAGCTACTAAACCTTTCTGAAATTTCTCACCATTTAATAATTTAATTAGCAATGATATATTTATCAAATAACTTTTACGTTTACTTACATTTTTTTACATTGCCATATTTGAAAATATGAATTTATAAAATCTAATTAAAAAACATTAGATTAATACTTTACAAATAATACTAAGTAAATGCAACAGCATTTACTAGTATTGAGGTACAATTAGTATAAATAAAAAATAATGATTAAAATAAAAAAGTTTTAAAAATGTATAAGATTTTAGCAAAAATAATATCTCATACAACTATACATAAAATTATTAATACTATGTCGTATTAAAATCGCATTAACATACATCATCTTTAACAAACATCTCACAAATAACAATAAAAGCTATAAGATAATACTGATTAAATCCATAGAGACGTAGGCAACATTCCTTCAACTGTGACAGCAGCTGGTTTCAACGATTCGTTACATAAGAAGTTTAATGGCATATCAACCAAATGACCCTAAAAAGTTATAGTAGCAGATAATTTTATATTTTTTTATACTAAGTTTATGCATTTGCTTTTATATTCACAACAGAAAATCGCTAGAGTAATGAAGAATCTATAAAAGAATAATATAAACGACAATCGTTAATCTAAAAAAATAATTATAAAATAAATATAATAATAAGGATATATATAAAATTTAATCAAGAAAGAAAAGATAAAATCAATGATAATTGAATTATCATTCTGATGTGCATTATCAATTATTTTTATTTTTATTTAGAAATATTGTATTTGATTAATCACTCGATTCCGACTTTATTCCATAATTTCAAATGACACAAAAAATGTCACTGGTACTATTAATCTGAATTTTTTAAGCTTCTGAAATGAAATAATTTTAGCTTACAAAATTTATAAAATAAAATAGCTATCTAGAAAAATGTACAAAAGAAAACAAATAATTCAGTGTATCAAAATAAAATATCGATATCCGTCAAACAATAAAAAAATGCTATAGTTTCTGAACAATAATTTGAAATTATCTAGTCTACCTTGACGTTTTTAAGCATTTCTTGCGCCAAAACTGGATCATTCAAGCATAAAGGGATTTCATCTTGATATTGTTTCAACATCGAAAAATTTACAACCTTATTTGTTGGAATGCAATGGAATACATCTTCAAAAATTTCTGTATTCGTTTTGCTTCTTGCACGCCAAATATCGTGATAAAACGATTTACTCACAATGTCGTCTATGTTAGTATGATTATGAGACCAAAGAAGGCCTAAATGCTCACGAAAGAGGTGCTTTCTAAGAGAGCCAGCAAATTTTCCACAAGAGAACGGAATATCGTTCATTCTGCCATCATCAAATTCCGTGTCCTGTACATAAATAAATAATATAGAAAAACGACAAAATTTAAGTTATTTTTTAAATATAGCAAATTTAAAAATTTGATTAATTTACATGAATTATAACATGCAATTTCGCTATCTCTTGTGGCAATCATACTTCTATCATTAATATTTGCTGAACCACATATTACGGTGCTATCGTCAATAATCATTAATTTACTATGTACGTAGATTAATTCGGTAACCATTGTTCCATTAAGCATTGAATGCGTTCTCAAGCCATGAAATGTTATGTATTCACTAGGATCCTCAATTCCGGCATCGATTAATTGATTTAAAATTGCATCTTTTCCTCTAAAATGCAGAAGAGAGAAATATTAAAATTAAAAAATCATATTGTATTAAATAAAACCAACATTTATTTCTTTTATTGACAAATTCAATTTCTTTAATATAATTAATTGTATGAGAATTGATTTACATGATATTTTAGACTCTATAACGTGAGACGTACATGTTTGCTCTTTGTTCTAATTTACCTAGATATAGAGGCATAGTTCCAATGGATAATCGCTCGAAGAGCTGAACCGGTGGGTCCGCCGACTTCCCCTTCAAAACCAGGCAGTAATGGCATAATCACATAGACGCGAAACACCGAGCCTTCGCGATGCGCTCTAATAATTCTTTTCAATAATGTTTCACCAATACGATTTTTTACTACCGACTTATCCAATGTCGCAAGAGTGATGAAAAATTGATTTTCTATATAGATGTACCTATTACAAAGAATATACAAATTAAGAAATATTTTAAATTACCATTGTCTCAAAGCAGCAGGCTCGTGGAAATTAGGCGATAGTAGATTTGAAATATATTATTTAAACCACCATGATACAATGTTATTATTATTAAAACTGACGCGAGGTCTATAATATGATATATAATCAATAATTTATAATATATTTATAACGTACGTAATTTTTATTCGATTAATGTAATACTAAATCTACTTAAATTAAAATAAAAAAGTTTTTTAAAAAAAAAAGGAAAATTACGAAGTAGCGGGTTTGTGTAAACAGAAATAAGTAGCTAGTTTGTGTACGTATCTACAAAGATCGAGAGTGAAAAAATACCATTACCTTTCTGCCTTTGTTATAGCTTGAATATATGCCTCGTGTATACTTTGTTCTGTAGTATCGGGTTCAAGAAAACCAGCAGACCAAGAACTGACAGACCTTAGAACTTGACAGTTGATACTCTTCATTCTGCTTAGTTGCATGCGGGGGAGAAAATTTTTACAATCTCTATACGATTTAGGTAGAAGAAATGGATACGTCGCGTTCAATCTAGCTTTTTCAATCTGTAAAAATTAATTAATTATACGTTAATTTTGTTGTTTTTTTTTTTTTTTTTTTTTTTTGTTTGTTTGAAAAAGCTCGGCTCTTGTCGAAATCATAACTGTTCGAAATAATTATTCACGTATAAGGGACTGTCCGTAAACTACATAGCTGAATTTTTGAGATTTTTAACCGCTCCCGTTGCATATCGTAGAATTACACCAGACCTCTCCCCCTCCAAACCCCAAAAAACCGCGTATTTTTTTTCATTAAAAATGTGATTAATATGTTTTAATTGTAAACGAGTAAAGAGAAGTTACAACATTTTTTATTCGTTTAAGACATTAAATTGAAAAAAAAAAAAATAGTGAAACAAGCCACGTATGCAAATCATTAATTACAGGTACATCGTCGATTGCTACTCGACAATCGAATTTCTGACTGCTTACATCTGCCCCGACATCGTCTTTCTCATAAGCATTTTACTGTTGGTTCAAAGACACTTTAGATACTTTCCTAGATTGTCCGTGAATTAAACGATGTCTAATCTATCCGGAGTACTGAACAAGTGCTGTCGTTCGTTAAAACAGAACACTATGGCATTTTTGCGGAGTATCGTCAAAACAAGGGTGATCGCGAACGGGATAAGAAGGCGCACGTCTGTTCGCCTGTTCACCCGAATTCTATTTCTCGCCCTCGTTTATATAAGAATCACATACAATTTGTTAGACGTTTTAAAAATATTAAGCGATTTTTGAAAATCATTTAAATAGATATAAAGTAAAATTAAGTACGTGTGCGGACATAGACCGCCCCCCCCCCACGTAACTCATCGTTGATTTTCAGTCCTCCCCGCGCCCTCTGAATTTTAGCTACGTATTCATGGACAGACCCTAAATAGACCGATGGTTCTATATCAATTCTATTTTGTGCATTATTTTTCCTAGTATTTACAATGTTCAAAAGTAGAAAAAATAATAATCCAAATCAATGGTTAATTAATAAATAATTAATAATCGCATAGTACTACCGTTTAGAAAAACTATATACGTGATATACGCGATTTTATATAAAAATTCAGTAGTTTTTAATTGCGCCAAAGCGTCTCGAAATAACCTAATATTCGTCGCAAAATTAAGAAAGTTTAAATAAACAGATAGCGCTTAAAGTTCTTTTTTTTTTGTACAAATAATACAATTTACGAGCTCAATAAAGTGCGACTTTTCAGTTGTAATTCGTATACACGTCGGAACGGATTATTCCGACAAACTTTTAATCCAACAAGTCTTATTAACAAAGCTCCGATATTTTTAATTGTAATTTTTAAAACGCGTTACACGATTAGTCGCGTTGTAAAGCGAATAAAACTGTTTTCTTTTTCTTTCTGTTCTGTCAAATAATTTTCATTAGTCCCAGAAATGACCCAAAACATTCGAATACGAAATCCCACCTTCACGGCGTTCCATCGCTGAATGAAGTGCCGGGCGACGTCCCGCGCGCTCGCGCCCTGCACGACGACGCCGATGTCGTGCCAAGGCATGCGCGGTGTCGTCGTGCGATCGACGAGATCCTGATCCGGGCACTCGAGATTATTGAAGTCCTTCACGATGAAATTCGTGTAGTCCTTGCCGATCCAGAGCTTGGAATTCCCGTGGATCTGCAGCTCGCTCTCCTCCTCCGGATAAAGCGGGCTCTCGCCGATCTCGTCGAGCGGCGTCAACATGGTTGCGCTGTATTGTAATATTGTCCGTATATATATATATATATATCAATGTATGCACACGCGTATGTGTTTTTGCGTTGAATTGAAATTGTTTCATCTTTTTTTTTTAATACACAAGTTCGTAAATTAACCTTTAAGGGGCCGGAAAGCCGATATATCGGCTCAAAAACATAATGCTAGGATACCTCTTTATCCTTAAGTAAATTGATGCGTTAAATTCGTATCTCAAGTTGGTTTCACCTTATCAATACAGAGTCAAGACCATGAAGGTCATTTGAAGGTCAAACCTAGCAATATGGTTTGAATCATTGCAAAAGATATATCTTTATGTTTTTGGAGTCACTGAGCTCGGGTCTTACGTCATTTTGACCTCGAATAAAAAGAGAGATGAAGATTTCTCCAAGATCAGGTTGAAAATATACCCAGGGAAATATTTAAAATTGGTTTTTAGATTTTGAGAGCGCTTGACACCGGATTTTCTCATTCAACCAATCGCATTTCTGTCAAGATCATTATTCAGATAGATTTCTGAATCTATTCTCGTGAAAGTAGTTTGCCAGTAAAATTACAGAAATACTTTTTGTTAGAAACGTATATTATAATGAATATACATGATACCTGATGATACTTTCTGCATTTGACCTTGAAGTGACCTTGTTTGACCTCGAATGACCGTGATTATGAGCAGTTATGACCGATCAGACTCCAGATTTGGATGCAGCACATCTCAAAACCTGAGAATATGATTTTATTCCTATTTTACCGAACTAAAAATTTTTCATGACCCTCCAAGGCCGGAGAGCCGATACATCGGCTCGGTCCATGATAGGACCTTGGTACATAGTTGATGGGTGATACAAGATATGAATTTGGGTACTTTTAAAAGAGGTTTCGAAACCTCAAAACTCGGCCCTTCAAAGGTTAAAATAGCACGCCCATTTTGTATTAGAGTTTTAAAATTCAAGGACAAGCAAGGCAGACAGATTGCAAAACAAATGGAACAGTATTTTTTACTATTGCATACACTTAAAACAATTGAAGGGAAAATTATATATATATATATGTTTATATTCTAGAAAGAGTTTTACTTGTCCACGACATCTTGATCGTCGTCGCTGCTGCTGCTCCCGTCGTGCGGGCTGTACACCATGTTTATCCACTCGCGCCTCTTCATTTTAACATTTTGCTTAACCCTATCGACGGTGTCCTTGGCCATGTCGAGCAAATTCTTCCGATGGGACTCGGGCGTGTTGCACTTCAAGTGCTCGAATCCTTCAGGCGGAGAGATGAACAAAGGATCGTTATGATCGATCCGCGGTCGCTGCCGCTTCTTATTCCGACACTGGGCATTGATCATCGGTCTGTCGAACGATTTATCGTGGAATGTTGAGTAAATTCGGTCAAACCCGCTATTTTATCAATAAATATGATTATGCTTGAATTAAAATTAATCACGTATACACTCACAATATTGGAATAGACTTGGTGGTTGCCATTGCAATCGTATTGGTTGCTATGGCTAGAGAGAGGAGAACGTGATTTTCAGAATTACCGGCAGTGAATCTTTTGCTACTTGTACTAATGACTTTTCCCTTTGA
Source organism: Sycobia sp. Sy_11 (assembly GCA_018907035.1). Lineage (NCBI taxonomy): Eukaryota > Metazoa > Arthropoda > Insecta > Hymenoptera > Epichrysomallidae > Sycobia > Sycobia sp. Sy_11. The sequence goes on along the minus strand of JACCIC010000080.1, from coordinate 1,980,093 downwards.
CGGTATATAAATCGAAGATAAATGGGTGGAGCCTAAAATTTAGTACATAAACATATATAAATACTGACTTTCTAAGTGCGTAATTAAAATTGATATTTTTATATTGTCTAAAATAAGTTTTTTTATTTATAAAAACCCTTTTTTTTGCTTTGACGAACTTTCGATGAACTTTCGTCACGAAAATTCAATTTCCGTAAAAATCCACTATAACGACATATTCGTAATCAGCATCTCGACTAAAAATTTTCAGAATATCATACTCACTTATCGTGTTAAAATATTATATTTGTGCATTGGATTTCTTTGAAATTAATGTATATGAATGAGCAAAAATGAAAGTTTGCATCGATCTTGCATCGATAATTTTATGATGAAAATTATTATTATCGTTTTAATTGGTTTTAGCATCAGTAACTGTTGCTTTAGCTAAGGTTGTGAAAATATATCTAGTTCATGGTTCAAATTTTATCGCCTCTATAAACTTGACATATCATTGAATTACATACACGCGCGCGCGCACACACACATACAGAGAGAGAGAGAGAGAGAGAGAGAGAGAGAGAGAGAGAGTGTGTGTGTGTGTGTGTGTATGTAAAAAACTCGAATAAAAACTAACTTGAAAAAACTTGAATGTTTACAATAGCGAATTACCTGTAATTAAATAAAAGAAAAAATATTGTTATAATATATTAAAAAACTAAAATTTATCTGCGTTCATCATGTTTAATATATATTGTTTCTTATATTTACTAAATGTAATTTACTTATTTTTAATTTTGTGCGTGTGCGTGTGTGTGTGAGTCTAAGCACGTGTGTTCGTATATGTGTTTCCGGAAACGGGCCTTCTTATACTTTCTCTGTAATAAAGCTCGAAGAAAGCCGATAAAACATAAATGGGAATCATATATATATATATATATACTTCATTATATTATATTCTTCACATCAGCCTAATTGGCTGCACTTCATCGCGCGAGATTATAGACCATGTATAGATGTGTATAACATGCGATAATGTCCACATCGTAGGAGGCACGATACGTGGATGTTGCTCTAAGTATCGCGATCGCGGAGACGACGAATTTGTGCGCCTCGCCGTGTGCCCGGTGCTCGTTCTTTATTTTCTTTCTTTTTTACAAATTTGGTCGTTGGCTGGGACGGACACCAGTGTCTTGCGCGTCTCCGATCCTTTTTCCTCGCGCGGACGGCACGGAGCGTCCATTTCTTTCCAGTCTCTCTGTATGTGTGTGTGCATGTGTGTGTGTGCGCGCGCGCGTGTCAGGCGAGGTGCCATAAATTATATACCTATATCAGTGAGCCTGTGCTCGTGGGTATCCCAGCGCCCGTAGCAGAGATCGATGCCCCCGAGGAAGGCGATGCTCTGATCGACGACGACGATCTTCTCGTGGTGCGCCCAGAGGAAGACGCCGACCCGGGCGTGGTCCGGGTGCCTCAGCACCTTTATATTGGCCGGGCACTTTTCCACCAGCCTCTGCTTGCTGTAGAAACTGTTTATGCCCAGCGCCAGCTCGACCTCTTTGTAAATCATCACGAAGACCTTGACTCCGGCCAGCTATATGTTTATAATAATTTGCATAGATATGTATATAACATGCAACATATATAGCAACGCGCGTAAAGGTTTTTGCGGATGCATGAAGAGTTAAATAATAGAGTTTGCGGCAGTACTATATAAATGAAAGATATTTTTGTTTTTTCTTTCTGTTTCAACTCACTGGACGATCTCGAGGCTAATTTTCCTTTTTTTTTTTAGAAATGAATTTTACTTTGTATTACATCGCGTAATACACATAATGTATATAAAACTCTATTAATCCGAATTTCTTTTTATTCTGGGTAATTATTCTTTAGTGCCTTACCTTGACTCCTTAGAGGCCAGCAGTATTTAATAATGATAGATATTTCGTTATTAATGGAATAGATTGTTGTTTGGGCTAACATGATTATTGTCAACATTTAAAACATTTTATACCCATGATAGGATCTTTCTTTATAGTTCAATTTTTTTAGATTACTATATATATATATATATATATATATATATATATATATATATATATATATATATATATATCCCTTTACGCTACTTTAATATAAAGGAATAAATAGAAATATGTATTAACTGTTGAAAGAATGTCAAAGTCATTCTACAAAATTTTATCGGATTGTGGTATATTAAAATAAATATTTCGCGAAATTGTACTCTGCTTTATATATATATATATATATATATATATATATATATATATATATATATATACATTCGTTACAAACTCTTTTATGAACAATTAACTTAGGTTTTTGCCCAATGGTGCCATTTTAGTATTTTTACATATAATAGAACATATAATAGAACATTCCATCACTGGTGTGGAAGTTCGCTCATTACCACGTAAAACGCTAGTGCGAAACGCTGGACATAAGTCGCACGAGGTAAATAATTTATTTATTGACACAGTGCAGTGTTGGAACGATATTTTCAACTACGGGGGAAAAAAATCACACTAAAGTTGAAACTATGCAAATAAAATATAGTGGTTATACAAAATTTTTGCAATTAATTGTTCATATATATCACGTCGTTTTTCTGAAGTATTTTTTTTAATTGAAATAAAAACGATGAAATTGGCGACTATATATATGGTACTCTAAAATTGATGACACGTCTAATTAAATTTTATGGAAAAACATAACTATAATTAAAAGTGCAAAAAATGATAATAAAGATTTCTAAAATTGCTTATACAAGGCCTGTCTCAATGTAAAACAGGCTATTATGTTTATAAAATGAATAACTTTATCTCGCGTAATTTTTTGACGACAGCAAATGTACGTATAAGTTACGCCCTTTATCGAAATAGAAGTGAAAATTTTCACGAAATCTGAAGCAGTATAGAGATGTTAAATTACATTATGCACTTAAATATCGACGCGTGCTTCGCTTTTTGCACAGTGACGCGCCGGCTACGTCTTCGGAGGCTTATCGCATGATAATTTTCTCACTAAAAACGACATTTAAATCGTCGGCCGTTCCTTTCTGACAACAATACATTTGGCAATGAAAAACAAAGCGCCATGCCGTCGTCGCCGTGTCGAGATTGAGGCCATACAAAAAAGAGCTGACCGCGTTTATCGAGGTCATTTTAATAATGTGCTAATTAATCGATCGCGGAAAGCTTTATATCGTATCGATGGAGAAAGATGTTATTTTGAAGAAAAAAAAAGAAGAAAACTATTTGTGACGTAAAATGGATATTTTTGTGGTTTTTAATAAAGTTTCATTTAAGTTGAGACAGATCATGTATATATCTATAAAAATTCCAGGCTGAAATAAAATTAAGAGTTCAAATATTTATTTTCAAACAAACTATCTAATTTTAAATAAAAATCCCAATCATTGTTTACTACAGTAAAAGCAAATTTGTTTTTCTTTCACGTTCAAGTTTAAGTTTTTTTGGATAACTAACCAGAAAGCAATAATAGTTTGTTAAGAGCTTAAATCAATCAGTGATAACTTATTTACTTACAGCTTTTCTTTCTAAAATTTTGTCTAACCTCCAGTAATCTCCTTGACCTGCTGGCCTTTTCAGAAAAATTTCAGGAGAAAGCCACCAGTCAGCAATAAATATTTCTTCAGTGGCACCCTCCAGTGCATCTGCTACTGCTGACATATAACTAGCACCATCAACAAACCAACATGCTGGTATGGAAGATCTGTATGGAACAAATGATTTATGGGGATTTGGTTGTATAAATGGTTTACCTATAACAAAATAAAAAAGAAATTGGTGTACTTATCATTAAATTATATACTTAATAGACATCAACCAAAGCAATTTAACTTAAAATATAAAAGGATATAAACACACACACACACATACACACACACACACACAAGGTAATACTCTTATTTTACGTGTAAGAAATAATTTATCATCCTGTATTTTAAAAAACCACTTAATTATTATCACGTAATAAAAAACGAAGCCCATGGATTTGATTTTTTAGTTGATTTATGATCAGAATTTCATTTACAATAAAATTCAAAAAGAAGTTTTACTTAGGAGTATTTTTATTTGAATATGCAATGATAATCGCAGCAAAACATATGAAAAAAAATTATATGATAATATAATTTAAAATCTTTATGTTGTTTACAAAATATTTTCAAAACTTTGATTTATAGTCTATATTTCAAATATATGGCCCATTAACAATGACATTCTATACACACATCAGGCAACTGCATCAGTTTTTTTTCTTAATAAAGTTTGATATTTACACAAACAATAATAACTTGTCAGTTTTTACCCTTTTACCATTTTACCATAGTCAAGAACTGTACTACTTCTTTCAATAAATTTATTGTTAATTTAAATGATATATTTTAACAAAACTGTTGCTTAAGGGTTGATAACAATAAAAACTATTCACAATTATAAATTCTTTTTCAAAATAATATAAATGACAACAAAAGATTATTTTAAAGAAAATTGAATGATATTAAACCCTAGTTGAATATGTACAAATCCTTCACTATATTCGTTAATATTTTTTAAAATCTCAATAGTAAAGTAAATATCATATAATTTCATATATCCATACCTTCATTTTGAGTAATTTCTTGTATATGTTCTAACCATTCTTTGGCCTTTCTTCGAGTCCAGCATTTAATGATAATATGACGACTAAGATTAACAACTTGTAAACCATTTCTTAAACCAGTCATGTACATCCCAGAGCTAACTTCAAACCTATTATCCATTAATATCACAGACTTTATTCTTCCATCCTTAGGACTAATGTAAGCTATAAAAGTATCTTTCACAATGAGATGACGTTTATGCCACTGTCCACAAATTGAGGAGCAGAAATGAGTAAATCTAATACATGTCATGCCCTGTAATAAGCCACAAAGATTGCAACCTGATTTTGCTTCTGAACCAGTTCGTTTCATTACTAAACCTTCTTTACCCTTGTCACCCAAATCACCAATAAAAGATAAATTTGAAAGTTCTAAAAAACTTATCTAAAAAATAAATATAGCAATAATAAAAGTATATAGTATTATACTAACTTTTAAAAAATCTATGTTTACAGAAAACAAAAATCACTTACAGTTTCTGGATGTAGCTTATAAAAGTCTATTTTTAATAAATTATCCAAATATTCTTCTAATGCAGCCATCCTACGATTTAAATACTCATGAGGTACCAGTACTTCAGGTCTATTAGGAAATCTGTTAAGAACATTGGTATAATTAAAATACTTATTACTAATATTTATTTGTGCTTATGTGATTCATTTGAAAAATACATATTTGTAGATTGGTACATGCACACTACTCAATACACAATATTTTTATTTACCGTGGTAATGCATTTCTACGTTTTGTTTTTGTTTCGCCTTTTGGTAGACTTCTAAAACTGCTTCTTTTTTCTCGGTGGCTTTTTGTAGGAATTGGTAAATTTAATGTTGCTCGATAGATTTTTAATTGATTATGTAAATTTTGAATATGTTTGTATCTTTTCTTAATTGTCCAAGTAAACGATCCATGAGTAAATTGTATTGTATATAAGTTAGGATTAAGCGGATGTGTTGTAATACTACGTTCAAAATCAATAAATTTAGCATAAATATCTTCACCAGGAATAAAAATATATTCATTTCGTTTTTTGAATTTAATTGGGTTATTGTAAATTGTAGAAAATGGTAAAGCTTTCATCCACTGAGCTGAAATATAATTTATAAAAGTTTGCTTATTATAAAAAGTTAATTACTATATAGAAATTAAAAAAAATTTAAACAAATAAACTTTTATGCCATTTCTTTTTTAATTTGCATAATTCTGAATCTATAAATAAATATTTTTAAGAAGATATATTTAATGTATTTGTTACTTGTATTTATAAGCCAATAATCTTGTAATTTTCAAATAAAAATATGTTACTTTCTCACTTGCATCAAGGTGGTCTTCATCTACTTGTTCAATACTATCGAGTTCCCCATTCTCATAAGTAGTGGCATTGAAAGACTCTGGAACACCCAAAAAATCATCATATTCCGAGTCATGGGATATTGCACTTTCTTCAGGATTATTTTGAGTAATATCATCTGATAAGTTTGTGGTCTCAGCTTGGTAACCCATTGTAGTTAAATCAGTCTCCATTATTGACTCCTACTGAATATTGAACTTGTACTACTAATTTTCTTCCAGCAATATAATTCTTACACCTTAAGAGAAATAAATTCATGTATAGTAGGAGGCAATTAACCATTTTAAAAAAGTATATCGTGTATAGACAATATTTGATAAATAAAAAAAGATAAGAAAATCTTTTATTAATCAGATTATTTGTAATCAAGAAATAAAGTTTTACAATTCACAAAAATTGATTAAAAAAGTACTTAATTTCAATAAAATTTAAGTGTTATAACAGTTTAATAGAATATACAATTTTGATAATGCATTAATATGTTATTGTATTAATTTTTAATACAAATTAATTTAACTTTTAATTACTCAGGGACTATAAATTATGTTGCAATATATACTTTAAAAATATATTTTGTACAATAAGACTCAATACAAAAAATTAATTAAACAAATATTGCAATTTATTAACTTTCTAAAAGACATTAAATGAATTTTTACTTTGCATTAAAATAAACAAGACTTACCTACACTTGCTAACACTTAGCTACGAGATTTATTTCATATCACAACGGTCGGCGCCCTATAAAGTTCCACCTCAATTCCCGAAGAATGCATGACACGCAACAGGTGCATCTTCTCGTGACAGCTAAAATTGCGAATAGCATGTTTATCAAAGCGTTCATTGTACGGTAATAAAACTTATCGCGTGAAAAGTTCGAAATATTTGTGCATCGGTTGTTGTGTATATTATTAATAATACTCACCTGACGAGGCGCAGGCCGCATTCTCCGTATATTCTCTCCCGTAATCCATTCAACGCAATATGAAAGAGCGCGAGCGTGCGATCGAACCAATGACTTGATGATTCCCGCACTCCGCACCAGTGCCCGCAGTGGACTATATTAGAGAAGAGAAGGAGTAAGTAGCGAGCAATATTGTAAGTTGCACGCGCCATCGCCTTGAGAATGAGGTCACCCTTTTGGAGTTACGAATCCTAGATATATACACAATTATCTAAGCTCTCCATCTTCGTTTCTCTATAATTTGCCATATATTATTGAATTGCTCAGTATCCCGCTCCCAACCCGCAGCCCGCAGCGAACTGCCTACATAATAGCATAAACATGTGCGTATACCTCTCCGTGTATATATATATATATATATATATATATATATATATATATATATATATATATACACGCATACAAGAGAACTGCAATTACAAAAGCCTTTAAATATTTTGCTCTTGACCAGAACGCTCCATGCTTAACTGATAAACGCTTTCAAAGTGTTTGTGCAAATTAAATATTTTGCATGCAATATTTTTAGGTTAATTTTCAATATTTTAATCAGTGTAATGATATTTTTTAAATTCTTTTATTATTAAATAAATTTGAAGTTTTATTTATATCGATTAAAGCCAATGTAAAAGAGGTTTATTTTTTATTTTTTAATAAACTTTTTACAATAACGTTCGATTGGTTATTCACGGATATTCATATTTCATGTGACTTATCGTACGTGCGCCCGCAAGAATTCGTGAAGGCCAAAATATTTTCGCGAGAACGCTATTAAATTAGGTATTTAAAAAGTAGGTAACTGTATATGTGTATCGTGTATTCGCATGCGAGTGTAATACAGAAATATATTGGCTATGCATGCGGACTCATCATATGATTGTAGGTGAGTTAATTTGACATTGTTGCCGCCGCGATTGGGCCATAATATGTTCAAAATTAATAATATTAATATATATATATGTACTTATGTATGTATGCATGTGTGATATAGCGATTGTACGCATAACGTATAAGTATAGAAAACATGTACCGTGATGTTTATTTTATTCTCCAGCTCACGTAATACTTATAAGAGTTAGTCACGCTGCTCATCAAGAGCAGCTCACACGCGCCTTTGATTGTTGTTTTTGTTCTTAATTCTAAATGCGATTTTGCGGGAAAATACGCACATCTACGAATTCAAATCAACTTTGATATTATCGTCATGCGTGTGCTGGAGACTGAAGATATGAACTTTAATTATCATAATGAAAACTTTGCGCAATTTTGTAAAATAGATTAGTTAAATATCAAAAAGAATAGTTTTTTAAATTTTCATAAAATTTATATATGTTTTCGTATGCGTACGTTATAAAAAAGAATATGAAAACAAAATAAATACACTCTTTGTAAAAACTCTTACTTAAATTTCCTTATGTTTTATATTTTATTATTTAAATATTCACTTAATTGTAAACATTATTTATTTTTTCTTTTAATATATAATTAATCTTTGTATTACATATAATGTGTATTTTTCTCTTCTATATTTTTGTTTGAAAACAAATACACAAATTTTCTATCGAATTTTCGTGTTAAAAAATTATTTAAAAGAAAAATCTTGAATTTATATAAATATACATGTGTGTGAATAAAGTTGTGTAAGAGAAATAAAATAGTATTAAAGAAATTATGAAAGAATCATTGATTATTATAAACGTGTACGTATAAAAAACAATTATTGTTTCAAAAAACTTTTTGTTTTTGTAAGAAAGTTATTGCCTACATTCATTTTAATATAATGTTTACAAATTTAATTTTGGTAAGAAAATTAAAACCTATATAGTATCAAAATTCATGAAGTATAATTAAAATTATTAAAAATCTAACACGATGGATTAAGTACAAAATTAATCCTGAGTCTGAGATCTCTTTCTATTGTATTCATTATTATCTTTTTTTCTAGAGTAACATGTAGCTTCGTTCAGCGATGTAAAAGCCAAATAACATCATATATCTGATCAGGGCTGATTTAAAGTATCAATAGTGGCCCTCGGGAACTGAATTCGGTTCTTCTAAGAACTCGACAATGTCTTGAAATTTTTAAGCATTTCTAAAGCAGTTGACCCGATTTTTTATATAGATATCTAATTCTCGGTAATTCGTATAATATTATATTAATATTTTTAATTAATGACTAATAAGATTTTATCTCTAACATAAAAAGTAAACAGTATATAGAATCACGATCATTGCAATTTTCGATAATCTTCTAGCTCGAAAACCAACAAAATATAAATTGCCCTTATAAAATATAATTTATATAATATTAGGCTATATTTTGAAAAGCAATCTGGAATAAATAGGAACCCTTTACAAAGTTACAGAAAACTGAGTTAAATACTAGCCTATTGTACAAAAATTCTTAGATGAATTTTCGAAAGGAAGTCAACGTTCCTTCGAATTCCATCAGTAATTTAACAATGATCGGTAAAAACACTTTACTTCTAAGTTTCTCTTTATTAAATAAAGTAAACTGATAATAGCTGTTATGAGTTATGATTTGATTATAATTATTATATAAATTTTTTGTTTTCATGAAGCCTGAAGAGAACGGCAGACCAAGCTATTGGAATGTTGCAATTAATTCTTAAAATTTGTAGTTAATTTTTTCTCTACAAACCAATCCTCTAATAGGAACGTTATTTTAACTTTATTTATAAAAAGCGTAAATTTAATACTAACTTTGTGCTGATTATTATTTAATAAATTCATCAGTAATTTACGAAAGTATATACGGATAAACCCAGATGCTTTGATAATTTCAGTGTTTAAACTTGATCTATTTCAAAATATTTCTTATTTGTACGAATTTTGCTAATAAAGAAAGTAACATTTTGTATAGTGAGTTTTTCTTATGTTGATGTCCCTCCCCACTTTACAAGCATGGAGGTCCAAGGCCCGGGCATGAACACAGGTGGGCCATGGGTAGGCCATTGTCTAGATTCACCCCTGTATCTGGTCAAGCATGAGAATAAGCGAGCGAGTGCGTAAGAGAGAAAAAGAGAGAGTGAGAGCGAGCGCGGGAAAGGGGGACTTTCTCGTCCAAGCTCTGCACCTTCTTCCTGTGTGCTGCGCATATCAGACACGGAGAGACGCAGGTGTACACAGCACGACCTATATATAGCCAGATTTCCGTTGCGGGCGGGAACGGGCCCAGGCACAGATGTGTAGAGACCTGGAGGGTGAAAAAGGCGAAAACCGCGAGGTCATTATGTAGACCGCGTCCGCACATATATCTGTGTATATATATATATATATATATATATATATATATATGGGTCTTGTTCGGCTTGACATCGAACCTGGTCGAACCAATGCCTGGGACGTCCTTCCTTCACCGTGCATTTCTCGAATTTGCGCGGTATACCTTTTCGCTTTATGCTTTTTTGTTGTTGTTGAGATTTTATATTCCTGTTCGAACACGAGGTACAAAGGTTCGATAGAACAACGAAACCCATTTCTTCAACTTAGAATATTCGTCAGTTACAGGATTTGAACTTATTATTCTTGAAAATTTTTAATATATTCAAGGCAGTATGGTTTTTGCTGTATATGTTCCTGTACAATATTTTCTGGAATTGCAAATTTTACTTTATGGCTTATTTTGTTATTAGTCATAATAATTTTTTTCTTGTTTTAACAAATAATGAAATTTATATACACATATAGTAGATGAATATGAGATTTGTTTATATATATTAAAATTAACAAGTCAAAACAAGAATTATTTCGTGTTATGATATATTGAATATAGATATTTTGCAAATAATGTCGTATACTCATGCATAAAAGTAAATAAATTTTTAATTGTTATAGAGACCTAATTAAATATATGTATATATGGTAAATATAGATATAAAGTTAATTGATTATTTTTATAAATGTATCATATATGTAATATTAAATTTATTCATATTATAAAGGATGTACTTCGATTTAGATACATAAGAAAAACTATTAGGATCTGTTGATTATATATGAAAGTGTAGTAATAGTATAATTACACGCGTTGTTTTATATAAATACGAATAATCTTACTTATGTAAAGAAAAAATTATTATATATCTTAACTCAATATTTATTAGTAAGAATTTTGTCACTGCATATATTATTTTAAAGTGTATAAAAGCGTATATAACTCGATTATATCTAAATTGAAAACAAGGGTCTATAAACTGAAAAATGAATTATGTATCTAATTAAATTTGACACACACACACACACGTACATTACATATATGCAAGGCATTTTTCCTCTCCATCTTTTCCTTGTAATCAATGTAGTACAATCACCTCGACAATATCAAAAATGGCTCAATTGATCGATATTTGAACTTGTTTCTAACCAATTAAATATATTATACAATATTTTGCTATAGGATTTGCTAAAAAAATCATACGGGTAATTAATACACATTTTGCTATTTTTTAGCTGTACATATAAATTATTTGTTTATTGGTTTTATTAAAATAATTGAATCATGATTTTTTAAAATTATAATTAGATTATATATATATATATATATATATATATATATATATATGAAAAGGAATATAAAGATATACATATAAAATAATATGACTATTATATAAAAAAAGAATCATTGTTAATATATTAAATTGTATATGGTTCAATAACGTAATCTTAAAATTATGCTTATTTCAACAAATGTTTAAGTGCTTATAGAATATATGTCTCGGAATTCCGCTTAAAAATTTCCTTAAAGTATTACCATTTGCGCGTGATTAAAAACGTAATCGTGTTATGTTTCACGAATTTTCATTACTAAAAAATAGATTTATTGAAATAAAAGATTTATTCTATATATATATATATATATATATATATATATATATATATATATATATATATATATATATATATTCAATTCATCTTGGTGGATATATGACTATAAATAAAAATCATATTTATTCACACCTATAATTCACTTGTAAATGTGTTTAAAAATTTTCAAACCATACATTTTTTAATGCTATTCCCATCCCAAAAACCTACTTTGAACAGTAATATATTCATATGAACTAACAGAATCACTAATATATAAGTTCACACATTAAATTTCAATGTTAATGAAATGGGCTGAAACTTTTAAAGAATTCATAATGTAGATATACTATAATCGATGCTTTTAATCACCTCTTCCGTAAAACAAATATAAAATGGTTATAAGAGAACGAATAGAGACCCTCGAGAATGCTGCTAAACAGAGAGCGAGAATAAAGGATGAGCGAAGGTAAAATCAATATTATAAGATCGTCGCGCATCCCAGCCGCGCAGACGCTGTAAAATATGTACCTAGCGCGGCTCGCCTGATCTCGCTGGCTTGGCTCTCTCTCTCTCTCTCTCTCTCTCTCTCTCTCTCCCCTCTCCCTCTCCTCTCTCTCTCTCTCTCCTCTCTTTTTGCCTTGCAATGTTTCATCTGGTTTCATCTTTCAAATTTCAAACATTGAGAAAAAATTCGTCGTTATTACGAATAACCGCAAATGTTTTCATCACTTTTCAATTAATAATATATTTCTAAGGAATAAAATCGAGAAGCGTGGAAAGAGCGTTTTGAAGGCAGTACTCGTATTATGTTTATAATATTTTTCTAACGTATAAAAGTACAGCTAAAAGAAATAAGTTACACATTCCTCTAGTTCTCTACATACACCGCTAGGTGAATTTTGAGCACTATTTTGAGGAAGGACTTTTAAATGTCCTTCCCTTCTCCTCGCGACATTTATACATAGGAATTATGGCCATAGGGTGATATAAGGCTATATACAAATTTCGGGGAACCCCCTTCATCTTTGCTTAAAATTGAAGAAATAGTTCGTTATATTATAATATACTAGGAATGAAAATATACGTTTATGCCTTTGCTTGGTTGATACCAGGAATATATATATATATATCTATACATGAATGTGTGTGTGTGTGTGTGTGTGTGTGTGTGTGTGTGTGTGTGTGTGTATGTCCTCTAGTACTTTCTAGTTAGAACCACGGTGACACCTTCATTGCATCGGATTTCACCAGGTTACACCCACACGGTTGTAGCTGGTTCTAACCGCACGTTCGGGAGAGAGAGACTCTGTATATGTGCATATGCACGCGCGTGTGCGTGCATATGTGGTTTGTGCCCATATTCGAGAGGTATGTGGGTATACCATCGCAGGAGCACGCACAGCGAGAACACGCGGATATAGGAGGAGTAGCGTGTACAGCACACCTGCAATCTGCATATTATATGCGCAGAACCCGTTCGTGGCGCGGCGCATGTGCTCCAAAACAATATTTTATGTTATATATCTATATATACTGCTACGAAGGAATTGCTCAAACTCCAGCTCCTCGAATTTATCGACACGCGCGACTTTGACCAATGGGCAATGGGAAGAGAGGGCATTGATGTTGGCCGCAGAAGAAGCTGTAAAGTACAATTGGTCGATGCGGATGCCTTATTTGCGCCATGGGATCAAGTGTGGTAGTGCTCAGGTAGGTGGTACACGATTGTACATATATGATACGCATGTACTCGTATAATAATAATACAGTATCGCGGTGTAGCATATTGTAAAGGTGCGTCGCCGTCGACGCCGCCGCCGCAGCCGCCACCGCGTTTTCTGCATGCTGTGTGTATACTTTCATCGTTTTTTAAGAATTTTTGCGATCGGATTTGATATATGAATTTGCAATTGTTCGATAGAGGATGGACAATTTTCTATCAAAATACTTTTGTTTTTACAAGTAGTATGTCAGTGTTAATACGTATACACCGATGACCAGATTATTAATTTTTATCATTATATCCTTCCAATTAAAAAATGGAAAAATATTATTTTGAAATTTAGATATATTTCATTTTAGAAACGTTATATGTATTTTAGTGTAGTCTGTAATGTGACACCAAAATATAAGTTCAAGTCAGTGTGTGTTTCCCAATATAGGTTCACGCAGACTCACGCGCACAGTGCGGGGCCAAAACCGAGAAAAAACGATCAAAAGTCGGCTTCCCGATTAATTTTCGCCCGAATTGAACGTCTTTTTGTTCCAATTAGATATATGTATATACGTATATAACTTTTGACGTGTGTATATATAGTTTGTAAAACTGATTTCCCTGATTGGTTATTTTAATTTTTCGTAGATAAAAAGTGTACACGATAATGCACACGCATACGCACACACACACACACACACCCGGTTGAGTTGTAAATAAAATATGATTGTTTTGCAATTTTATTCGGAATGAATTTGAAATTCAACAAAAAATAAAAAAATATATTAAATAAATAAACATGGTTTAATTTAACGTAATCTATAACATTTATTAAACAATTTTTTTATAATATTAAATAATTAAGGAAATAAATGTAAAAATAATTTTATAACTGGTTCTCCAATATATGTCAATCCAACCAGTTGATCCTTATGGTTGATTTATATTTTTAACTATTAATATTATTTTTAATTACCCTATTTTCAATTAAAAAGAGAAACATGTTGTCTAGTAATATGGCAAATATATTCATTTTTCGTGGTTTAAAAATTAACATCATCAACTTTGAGAAACGGTTCCATAACCTATACAACAACTCGAAAGCTAACATTTTGATTAAAGACTTTCAATTTGAATGAAAATTGATGAAAATAACAGTCATTTTCATTTTCATAATTTTGATTTTGTTCATGTTTGGTCTCATTGAGCCAAGCCTTCAATTTCAAATTTCGAATTTATAATTATATCCCATAATATTTAATTTAATAAATTGTTATGTTTTCATTACTTACGAAGAAGTACTTACTCTATTATATCAGATTATACACAAAAAGAATAAAATTTCTTTTTTGGAATAGTGTATTATTGAACACTTCATATATATTAAAGTTCTGTTATAGATAAGATTTAAAAGTTATGTGATTAGATTATGAAACAAAAATAATCAGAATCATTAAAAATCGAAGTGGGTGGTCATTATTTGTATAGTAGGTATATATATCTATCTATCATATAATTATATTAATTTGCTACAACAGAGGCCAGCGCTACCCGTAAGGTATCTGTAGCAAATACAGGGGCACAGGGCTGTCAGGATAAAGGGGGCCCGGCCTGCGTTACAAAAAAACGAAATATTGAGTTATTCGAAAACACTATCGAGTAATGTTGAAATTAAAGAAGAATATTTAAAAAAATCGTCTAGATATTGTTTAAACAGATTTATTTAATTTTTATCTTTTATTTTCGTTATACACATAATCAAAAATTGTTGAAGGTTTTCATGCAACACTCATATTTAATTCATTAACTTCTTCATTATTTTACTATCTATTTAAATTATTTTTATCGTCACAGTTTTTTTAAATTTATTTTGCAGCGCTACAGCGATACTATGCACAACTCTCGATCCATTTAATAATTAATTTCATTAGATCAATACAAATATGAAAATTATAGGTTTGTTAATATACTAATAATCATATTAAACAAAAGTATATACGTTGATATTCATTTTTTAGAATTAACAAAAGTACTTACGCATATATAATTAAACTATTTCACGGAAAGTATTGTAAAACGCAGCTCAGTATACGCCTAATAATAATTGGCGTTAGTTTACTTTTTTTTATATTAAAAGGCTGTTTTTTTTAATATAATAAATGCGTTATAATCATGATTAAATATAACTAATTATATAATAATTATCAATTAAAAATTTTACAAGTGTTATTTTTTTAATATATAAATTACTCAAAAACATGTCCGACCATTATTACCACAAAATACTCAGCCACACACCACCGATATAACTTATCAGATCTTTTGAAAACATCAACTGTTTGATATTTGCAAAAGTTATTTTTTTGTAATGAGTACACTATAAATATATCAAAGAATCAATCATTTAAAAATTGTAGCTTTTTTTTTATTTCTCTATAATTATTCTACGATTCTCCCAAATTAGTTTTCCAAATTGATGTTGTTTATCACAGGAAAAATATTAAAGAATAGATAACAATATAAATGTATAACAATAAGCAAATATTTATATAAATAAAGTTAATATGTATTATGAATATATTAAAAAATATGTAGTAAAAATATATCTTTATTGTAAGTTCGGTTTTCTTTATATATTACAGCCGTTAAAATTTTAATTTATGATTATATAATTTCGGATTAAGATTTTAATTTTAAGATTTTTGGAAAATATTGGAATTGGAAAAGTTGGCCTGGGCAAAAAATTAATGAAAAAAAGGGAGCTTCAGTGGGACATTCACCCAGCCATTTCGATGGACGTGTTTCGTATTATTTTTTTACAAAACTGGACAAACAATAAGTATTTAATGGTATTTTCTTAAGACAACGATAGAAGTGTCTTTCTACAATATATTAACGACTTTCTATTATTATTTAGAATAATTTTGTAACACTACAAATAAAGTAATAAACGCTTTTAAA
This sequence comes from Sycobia sp. Sy_11, assembly GCA_018907035.1. Classification (NCBI taxonomy): domain Eukaryota; kingdom Metazoa; phylum Arthropoda; class Insecta; order Hymenoptera; family Epichrysomallidae; genus Sycobia; species Sycobia sp. Sy_11. Next base: position 1,963,610 of record JACCIC010000080.1, on the reverse strand, counting down.
TGTTTAATTTTTTTAAATTGTTATTTAATTTAATAAATGTTTTTATTGACATTACAGTCTTTATAATATAATACATTTAAAATAACGACAGTTAGACTGTCCTTGTTTATTGTCACCCTCGAAGAATCTGAAATAAAACTTATTACTACAAATACATCAGATGAAAAAGTAAAAATAATAAAAATAAAATAAAGATAAAATAATAAAAATAATAAACTATATTCTATGTTAGTGAAGGACAACCTGACTGCCCCCACCACCTTATTTTCTCCTTTGGTGTCCGACGTTTCGAGCCGCTGCGGTTCATTCTCAAGAACTAAACTTATTAATTTAATTCAAAACAGTCGACATAAGTAAAATTTTTAATTTTAATAAATTGTTATTTAACATTGCTCATGAAACAATTTCAGGTATGCGTCTCATGTCATTTTCATCCAATTTCGTGCCACGCCGTGTTAATTATGAAATTTGATATTATAAAAAAAATATTTATAATAATTTAAGGATTGAATGCTATATAATTTTCTCTATATAATTTCGCGAAAATGCGACTTGTCTTAGTAAAACTTGATATTTAAAGTTAGATCGTGTTTAAACACATTAAAAATTGTTTACTTATTTGTACATTAATAATTTAAAAAATTGACTGCTCAACTGCTTTCCTTTTAACATTATTTCAAAACAATGAATTAGTAGATAATGACTGTTATAATTAAGTAAAAAAAATTAACTCATTCTTAGGAGAACGTATAAACGTCTCTAACAGACGAATACAAGATCAAAGAAGAAATGCAAAGCTACAGTTAGATATATTTTTTTATGTTGGCTCACTATTCGTACGATTACCAAAATATTCTATTCGAAACTACAAAAGTATTTTTCAAGATCTATAAAAATATATTATGGCAGAGGCTTAGAAAATAAATGTTTAACGATGAAATTCAGTTTTTATACGGACAATTTATTATTCATATAGTCTTGTACAGGTCAATACAATAGTGATATAAAAATATAAAGAAATTTTCAAAAAGTGGATCAGAAACATTAAAAAAGTTAATTAGTTTGAATTTATAGATAATTAAATATCGATGCAGCAAAAGACGTGTGCACTGATCCGAAATATTGTTTTATTATACCTCCAAAAGAATTACGTTTCTTTTTCTTTCATACTTAGGTCATTTTTATATATATTTCAATATTTTAAAAATGTTATGACTTTATCAAGTTGTATTTCCAATTTTTAAAAATAACTTTTTAGGTGAAATCAAAATCAATGCCTGTATTATTGTTCTAACGCTAGAGATCCGTTTCATTGTAATAATCTTACTGACAATTAAATATTTATCACACATATGCAGATAAATATGTATAAAAAGAAAAAAAAACATTTTTAAATTGTATGTTGTGTGAAAATGGATTGAAAGAGAGTATGATCAAACATTTTTTGTACGTTAATTAAAAATATATTACTTAATAAAGTTAATATAGGTTTATTTGTCAAGAAATATTTGGCTTAGCGCGAGTAATAATGTTATATTAATTTACATTATGCATGCTATATATACGATATGTTGCGTTAATGTTCTTTTGTCAAGGCAGGTAACAGACAATCAATCAAAATATACTTATCCGAATATATATATATATATATATATATATATATATATATATATATATGAGCTATATTTTTATCAAATCATGTATTTATTGCATCCCTGGATCGTTTACATTCCTTCCCTTGAACGTTTTAACCCGGTAATTAATATAATATCAATGATATAGTTTTTTGCAAAATACATTATATGAATACTGTGTATTACATATTTGTACGATGTATTGGCCATTCGTTAAATAGATCAAAGTGTATATTTATAGATCTGTAAAACGTAATTGAATTATAAATACTCGTTCGATTGTCGAATAGGCAGGTATATAGTATAATAAAGTTTGATGGTTATATGAAGATATTGTAATATGGGCGGTATTTCCGGAATTTTATTTTCAATGTTGAAAATTTATGATTTTCAAATTTGAGAGCACCTTTGTAAAATTTTGCGATCAATTCTGATAAATTCTCATCATAATAAAACTGATAAAAAAATAAGACATTATAAACATGAACTGCAAATAGCGTATGTTATATTGGCGGCTTTTTATTATATACATATATTACAAAAGTTGCAAGGGAGAATTTATAAGTCTAATAAGTATCTTTAAATTTTGTCCAAATTTTCATGAAATTTGTCATAGTTATTTTTCGTAAAATTATATTTTCAAGACGAAACCCAATGAGAAATCTACAAAAATCATGGTGTGTCCATAACAATTTTGAGTATTTAAAAAAATATTTCCATAACAAATACCTATATATATTATACATATATATATTTGAGGAATAAAAAAATAAAAATCCTGCAGTATGTATAAAGTGCTCTACTATACGGATAAACTTACATTTTCTACATTTTCGGACGGTTATAGTTTGCAATAATTTTTAATGAAAAATGAAATTCCGAAGATGTGACAAAAAATGTTTTATTTCATAAAACATTAATGGTTGCGTTTTATAAATATTGAATTCAAATTAATCACATATAGTCGATTAGAAGATTACTAAAATCAACCTGTTTTTCTTTTTAAAGAAATATATGATATAAAATTATTCAGAGCACTAAAATCTAACGTTATATAAAATAGAACGATATTTTCATTGAAAATAAATAATTTATTTTTTAATTTTTCTCACTATTTAAAACGTTCCAGACATTTTATATTCGAAGCACGTATTTCTGAAACTGTTTTTTATATTATTTCGAGGTATTCATACATACACGCACACTTTATCCCACGTATGATATGTATATATTCATATATATGTGCATATATATATGAAGATGGATGTAATGTACGTGTGCGTGTGTATGCGTGTGCGCGCGTGTGCGTGCATTTCTATTGAAATACGTAGATATTTCAACAATATTCTATCTTGTACGATGGTGTTTGGTGTAAATATTGCTGATGTATCGGCAGTAATTGGCTATTGGCAAATAATAATTTATTGATAACATGTTATGTAATATTCATTAATTACATTGGAAATTCTTATAATGTTATATTTTTGGGAACAAATTTTGGATGAAAGGGCTTTGGAAAAGAATTGCGCTTTTGAATATGGCATGTGTGGATATTAGAAATAAAAGAGGGCAGAGCTCAAGGGACTATACCTTCCCAGGAGTATGCCTGTTCCTTTCAAATGGACAATTTATTCTAAATCTGGATTGATCTTCGTTAAGTATCGAAAACGGAAAATGTATAATTGAGTTAGCTCGTTCATTGGGAAAACCATTAACATTATATATATATATATATATATATATATATATATATATGTATATGTATATATATAGCTAAAATAACATAGATATCTTACAGCTATGTTGGAATTATACTTATTTTTATATAAAAATGTGTATAATATTAGAAATTATATTGGTTCGCGTGTATATATCGTCTAGCCAATGAAATATTATATAAAAAAATGTTATATCCAGAAGCCCGGAACAGAATATCCTAACGTTTCTCGCTAAATAATACCAGATAATACGTCTTAAAAGGTTTAGCCAACTAGCTTGTATTTGTTTTCCTGCTGTTAAGTATTATTTTAGTATTTTTGCATGTATTAGATCGCGTATTATAAAATAGAATAGAGTCGACTTTATATATATATATATATAGTCAAAATTCGTCTGTAAAAATGAATCGGCGCGATCGCGCCTTGATAAGGACAATGTTGATGCTCGCGCGTGTTTGTAGCAAGTCCTGGAGCTCTTGATGTGAACGCTCCAGAATACGTCTGCGCGTAGCCGCGTTTATATACATATATATATATATATATATATATATATATATATATATATATATATATATATATATATTGACGTGCCGAGTCACGTTACGAGCCCACGATTCCACGAGAACAAGCGCCGCCGCGTCGTCGCGTCTTCGCCGTCGCCTATACACACTTGCTCGATCCCTCCACGTTACATGTAGGAACGATGATATAAATATACAAATTGATGGGGACTTTTTTGCGTACTCATGCGAAAAAGACGAGAGCGATATCGAGCAGCGCGCGTCGTCAGAGGCAAGCAAAATATAACACTCCCCGCGCTGCTCGGCTCACTCGACTCGACGCCGCGACATCGCTTCTTGTCCGTATAGTCCGCGGATTTGACGATCCTAGCCGATGGATAGCGTTACAGTCGCCCCCAGGCGTCGACGTCTCGCCGTTTCCCGGTTCGCTCGCGCACTCCGCCCTCGCGCGTCGTCATCGGCCGTCATCCGCGGAAACATCAGCAATCGTCAACAGCGCGGCGCAACACAGTGCCCAGCTGCGCTCTGAAGTCTGAATCTGCATTATCAGGCAACATTAGCAGCTGCCAGTGTATAGTCGCGAGTTTGCATCATACACGCAGCAGTGCGACAGCGACACTAACAACATACCCACACAGACAGTCACGCACGCACACACGCTCGATCGGTCTCCTACTCCTTCCTTGTATAAAGCCACAAGAGAGAGAGAGAGAGAGAGAGAGAGAGAGGCCTGCTGAGTGCTGAGTACTGGCAGAGTGCTGGTGTAAATAGCTTAACTGCTGGATCTGGAGCTAGAGAAGGAACTACGGACTCTCTTCCAAGGCTCTCTCACACTGCTTATATTAATCAGTTTTTTTTTCATAATACGAATAACTTCAAGAACACGCACGGCCTATACACTGTGTATGTAGGTTGGTGTGTGTGTGCGTGAGAGAGAGAGAGAGAGAGAGAGAGAGAGAGAGAGAGAGAGAGAGCGAACGAACGAAGCACTTGGGGGAATATCTGCGCTGCGCGTTTTGCAGAACGTGCAAACGCCGTCGTCAGTGCGGGAAGTTCGGCACCGTGCAGGGTGCAGCTCGTGCATATTCCGCATTATTGTATATATATATATATATATATATATATATATATATATATATATATATATATATATATTATATATACGTATATTCGACACCGCGGGGAGGTGCGCGGTGCATAAGACGAGCGCGTGTTCGGGTCACATCGGCCGCATAATTTATATATATAAATATAAAATACATGCGTGTATAACGCATCATCACCCTTGCGCTGTACGTGCTCCAATTTGACTCTTTTCCTCTCTTTCTTTCTCCCGCGGCCCGCATATTATACTCTGGTGTATTCGCACGGGTGCGCGCGCGCTCGCGTAATAATAAATATAGATATACATATAACATATAGCTTGGATATATAATATATGTATATATATTTGCTGTGCGCGCACCTAAAGTTGAAGAAGTGAGAGAAATAGAGGGAGGGAGAGAGAGAGCGCGCGCGAGAGAGGTCAGGAAGGACGGAACATCTGATCCGTGCGCATCAGCGCGTTTTCATTGTCGATCCGAGACCTCATTTCATTTCCGATTTTATCTCCAGTAACAGCAGCAGCAGAGAGACTGAAAGAGGGGGTTAAAAAAAGGTAGAGCAAAAGAGTGTGTGTGAATACGATCGAGAAGGGTGTGCGAAGAGGGGAGCCTCTATACTAGACATTAAAGACGAAAATAACAGGTATATATTGCTGCTGCTCGCGCGTGTGTCGATTTAGATGGTTTAGCCCAACAGGGGAAAAGCAGCTTTAATACATACGTTTCGTGTTCGAGGAGTACCCAGGCAAACAAAGGCCAAATAAAATGTTAAACGAAGATTATATAGAGACGTTCATTCCATTTGTTAATGCACATTTTATGCCCTGTCTTGATCTCTCTTTCGCTCTCACTCCTTCGCTCTTACAAATATTACAATAGAAACTCAGGCGCTGCAGACTACAGAGCAGCAGAACTCTCCTCGCCTTGCGTCCTCCTGTTTTTCCCTTACACACACTCGCGCGCGTGCAAACACACATATACGCACGCGCACACACACACACACACACACACACACACAGGAACACATATGCGCATGTACGCCACCAGAGTATGTGTGTAGACTCTCGAGGCCTTCTTTCGCATTACTCTTCAGTCTTCAGTATAAAAAGCTGAAGCACAAAACCATCGTCGGAAATACTGAATATATATATATATATATATATAACCACGTATATGTGTGCTTAGGTCCGCAGCAGTGTGCGTGCAGTTGTGCTCGTACTCGTATCGCTTTCGTTGTGTGCGCGCGCTACTACGCTGACATTACGTGCGCACGCACACATTGCCATCGGACATTGCTTTGCCAGCCTCTGCCCTATGTGGTGCGCAAATAATATAATACGCGATCTTACGAAAGGAAGTATTAAACGTACATGTACGTGCGAACGGACGCAGCTCGCAGCTCGCAGCAGCGTGTTATATTAGACGAATGTACGTGCACGCCTCGAAAAACGCGAGTTCACGCGCGAGGAAAGTAAAGAAGCGACATGCTCGCAGCACGGCAGTGCGTTGGAGTGAAAAATCAGAAGAGAGATCGTAAAAATTGGCGTATAAATTGCGGCCAAAGTGCGCATTATATATTTCCCCTGCGACTTTTTTTCCTCGATTTAAAGGAATTTCTCTCCCATCAAGCGCCCATTATTAGTGCATTGTTAATTCGCTCTTCTTAAACATATCCACACACACACACACACACACACACACACAGCACACGGATACAGCTACGTTATACAATTCTATATACGTATTTTATAGTATACTGGATCTGTCTGCTGCGTGTATATATCTATATGCATTATTCTTGCACGCCGACGTCACTCGCCAGTCATACTGTATACAGTCATCGGGCGCTAGCAGACACACACACACAATACATTGTGTTTGGTGTGTAGTGGTGTAGAGAAGCAGCTGTGCTCTTGCTCGCGCAGAGCCTCGATTATTATCTTCTGCTATTACGTGCGCGCGTGTGTAAAAGTGAAAAAAAGAGAGTGGCTATCATCAGGAACATTGTGACTTGTGAGTTGCGACTGTGAGCGCCTATTATATCGTACGCTAATAAAGTTAGTGCCATGTAAGAGATTCAAAAATATTTCTCCTGGTAAATTCTCGCAATCCAGTGCAGTGCGAAATGTAGTGGCGAAGTGGAAGAAAGAGCGAGCAGGCGGAAATATATATATATATATATATATGTATGTGTGTGTGTGTAGAGAGAAAGAGAGAGAAGGATAGAGAGAGAGAGAGAGAGAGAAGGAGTGAGGCAAATAAGAGAAAGAGAAAGAGAGAGGTTCGATAAACCCAATGTGCGAGCTTATGGTGCGCGCGCGCACACGTTGCGCACCTTTAGCACACAACAATTTCTCTGCGTGAGTTTATATGCGCGTCCACACACATACATGCGGAGGGTTCGGCATTACGTAGTTGTCATTTGCGCATGTGTACGCAATTTTTAAATCGCTCTGGTCTGATGCAGACGCTCTGAATATTGGCGACACGTTGTGAAGGATGTGTATGTAATTGTAACTTTTCCTCTATCTCTCTCTCGCTTCGACTATAATAGAGAGGAGAACAGAGACGAAGCGAAAGTGCAGTGTCTTAGTGGTAGTACAGTGTCGACGTTCGTTGTGTGTGCTTATTATATATAGAACGACAAAAATGGAGGAGTATTTACTCCAAGGGCCACCAGCTTATAAACGACAGAGGCTCGGTGGCGATTCTCTTCAGTCCTCAACCAATTTCTTGGGTAAGCACAACCTGTAAAGACCAAACATGGTCCAAACTACATACATAAGGTGTATGGACTTGAAAAAAAAAATAATGCAAGCGTATATAATTGCCTCTTTTTACGTACAAGCGAAAAAAATAGACAGAAAATCCAGATAAGTATGTAGTTGCGTAGTTTGCTGCTCACATGAGATTCGGTGGCACTGCGACGTCTCTTTTTCTTATACTCTCAGTAGTCTCCTTATAATTATTATATGTAGCAGCCTTTTTTGGGGGCGATTCGAATCCGTGAAAAGAGAAAAAAGAAAGAAAGAGATACAATTAGAAACGTCGACATACCTCTTATTTTTTGAAATGGTACCCGCTTCGTAGATTTACTTTGGAAAGCTAATGGAAGATTGTCAAATTCATTTTATTTATAATTTTAGCTCTTGAGGTGAAGGGTTAGACGATTGGGAATATCGGATCGTGCGGCATGTTTGATTAATAATTGACTTGTTCTGTGGTCATTTTTTTTATTAAAGAAGCAATTTTTTAATCGAATTTGTGATCCTTGCAAAGATTTTTATATGACAGTGAATGATGATTCATGTATAGTTTGAGTTTCCATTTTATGAAATATTTCAATTTTAAATATTGTACATATAAATTTATATTATGAAAATAAAAAGAATTACAAATTTATTTTTCTTTTAACAGATAAATTTTCTAGTTATAATGTATGAATTAAGAGAAAATAATAAATTAAGTTTATTTTATTTGCTTTGTAAGTAAAATATTTTGTCTTAAAATTTAATTTAAATATCTAATGAACTAATGAAATAGTTAGGTGGAACAGTAGAACATAACATATATTATAAATTTTATAATGTACATTTATATTAAACAAAATTTGAATTTAAAGGTGATTATAATTATTATTGTTTCATATGTGAGTAACAATTTATAAAGAAAAGTTTCATATAAAATATATATTTTACAGTTTGGAAATATATGTGATAATAAATAAAAATTAATATTTATAATTAATACAATTAGTGATATATATATATATATATATATATATATATATATATATATTTAAGTAATTTGCATTAGAATTTCCATTTATGCATTAATAATATTACATGGATATTAATATTGATAATATTATTGAAAAAATTTTTAATAAATTCTTAGATCAATAAAAGAGAAACTATAAAAGACTTTTTTAAATTCATTGAATATTTATTCTTTTATTCTAACATTAGAAACTAAAAATAATTAATTTAGAACAATTGAAATATTTTCTTTGGATATGTAATAAAAAAAAATTAATTATTAAAAAAAATTTTTTCTTCTATTATTCTTTTTTTTTAATACTAATATTTAATCTCTGCAGAAGCCTAATCTTTTTGTATGTATCTGAATAAAATATGAAAGTTATATATTAATTGTATCAAAGAAAATAATAAAAATGTGTTAATATTTTTTAGATACTAGAGCAAATATGCTACCTTTTGGATTCGTATCATCCCAAGATAGAGATTCAGACATGAACATGTCTACTATGTCAATGAGTAGCAACTTATCTTTGAACTCTGTACAAGATTTTGGTCAGTTGTCTGTACCAGACTGGCGTCATGCAATTCTTCCTGATAACAGAAATCGTTTTGTGCATAAAATGTAAGTTAAATGTTTCAAAGTAAAAAAAAAAATAGATAATTTTCCAAAATCCGTCTTTTGCAAATCTAAAAGAATATAATAGTTAGTAATATATTTCAAATCAATAATGGATTTATATTGTTTTGTATCGTGCTTAAAGTCAGTTAAAATTATTATGTTAAATCTTGTATTGATGTATAATTTGTGTGTATTCAAATTTTTAATAAGATCGCAAGCCCTTATACATCATGCTCGAAGCGGAGAGAATGCAGATAGCCGATCACCAAAATGGATTGATGCAGCTAGAAAAATAGAAGGCAAAGCATTCAAATCAGCCAAATCACCTTCACAGTATTTCAGCTTTTTAAAAAAAGAAATGCATAAAATACAAATGGGATATGGTATATAATTTTTGCATAATGATTTTAGTGATTTATGTCTTTTGCTAATTTTTCATAATTTTATGTAATAAATTAGGTCATCCTGCAATGTCTAGTCAGTTTCTTCTTTCAAGTAGTACAACATCTAGTGCTGCTTCAAATAACATGCAACTAGTTAACATGCAACAAAATTATGGACCAAATAATTTTGGCGAACCAGGTAATTATAATATAAAAAAAAATTATAATGTAAAAATTATAATGTAAAAATATAATTACATAATTAAATTTATAAAATTAAAAATATAATTACAGAAGAAAAAAAATAAAACCACAATAATTACGTATATATTCTGTCAACTGATCATAAACGTAGATAGAAAGTTAAATAATAAGATAAAACATTTTTTGGTATTATCAAAACAATAATTTATTTTCTTTAATTTTATGTCCTCATTCAAATTAGAAAAGTGAATTATTTAAAATTTTTTTAAACAACGAATCTTTAGAAGTGGATAGAGTTTTCAAAGCATTATAAGACGATTTTGTTTATATTTTGTCTATAATTAATTTAATTAATTTTTATATTAATTATAATTAATAATTAATTATAATTAATTTTTTTAATTTAATAAATATATATGAAACTTCAGCTACGATTGAAAAAATAGCAATAGAGCATATCATATAACATGTATTTTAATCCAATTTTTGATTAAAATTAAATTGAATTTTAATATATATTATCAAGTATACAGTGTCTTTTCAATTAATCTAATATGTATGATTATTTTTATATTTATTAAAATCCATTTAATTAGTTACAGCAACTCAGTCACATAATCAACCAAGTATTGCTCACTCAGCTACATCTGTCAACTTGTTCCCTGATGAATCTGGTGGGGGAGTTATGAGAATACCAGTTACGAGTTCGATGGGCTCAGCTCGCCCACAATTTGAATCATTTAATGGTAGACAACCTGCACCTCAATCTATGATTCATGATCAAGTGCCTGGTAATTCTATATTGACAATTAGTAAAGAATTAATGTAGATTTTTTATAATATAATGATATTCTATTTATAATATAATGCTCTTTTTATACTTTAATATTTAATAACTATCGAGAAGTGCATATTATAATTTAGGTTATTAATTATCATTATATTAAAAAAAAGTAATTTCTATCAATTTGTTTTAAAAGAATACGTTCATAGATATATTTAAAGCCATGGAACAAATTAAAGAAAGAATAAAAATTGTACTCATTAATATTTTTGTACATCATTATTATATTTTCTGAAGGGTATTTTTTATATTAACTAAGAGTTGTGTTTTGCACAGATCAAGTCCTTGCACCGAATCTGTTGCACTCGATGTATGCCTTAAGGACAACTCCCATCAGTCAATTCATGCCATCCTCGGCAGGAAGTTCACAGCAACGTTTCGGACTCAATGATTCAGGCCAGGGGGTGCTGTCGGAAAACAACGGTATCACAAATTCTTCAATCCCAGGTCGACAACAATCAAAAGAATGGCATAAATCTGTTACTTTCAATGTCAGAAATCGTATTATCCGGAAAATGTAAGTATTTTATTATCTAACATAAAAACTATACTGTTATTTTTTAAATTATTTGAAATAGATAAAAGCTCACATGTACATTGTGTATTTGACAAACTAGGGCTCAAAAACTTTCTAATATTACGGATCCCCAAGGTGGAAGTCTAGAGACTAGAATGCACAATTGCATTTCCATTGCTACTAGTATCGAGAATGAAACGTATCGAACTGCAAATTCAATGCTGCAGTATTATGATCTCATGGCTAAACGTTGTTATTTGATTGATAAAGGATGGGGTAAGATATTGTATTTAAAAATTATTTTCATCATAAATACAAATTAGAAAGTCATTGGCATAGTAATTGTATTATATAACTTCTAGAATTATAGATGTATTATTAATCTTATAATAAAATGTGTATAATTTATTATTGCGTATAAATTTGTATATTAACACACTGCTCAATATTGCATATGATTAAATTTCTTTATGATTCTTTTATAACTGCTAAGTATATTTGAATAATGTATAGATGTTTTATATTATATATTACATAGAGTATATTTAATTAAAAAGTATATTCAACTATATGTATGCAAATCAAGATTAGTTGAAGAATTAAACCTTCTTTGTATTAATTTATCAATAAAAATAAAATTTAATAACGTGCTTTTAATTTTAATCATATTTTATAAACTACAATGAATCGATTTTTGGTTAATTTAGGAAATCCCTCTCAAGCAAACATCCAGTACTATAATTTCTCGGACATAAGAAGAACATACGAGGCTCTTGGAATTTCGTATCCCCCAGGTCCAGCACCATTTCCATCACCCGGTGGTGGAGGTGGAAGTAATAATGGGAGACCACCTCCGCCGCCATCGGGTGGTATGCCTAGTTTAATGGGTTCGTCGGCATCGCCACCCATGCCTTATTGCCCCTTTTCACGTGGACAACCTGCCATAATTCAACAAGCAAATCATAACCAATTACTTGGTACTGATGATCGCATTTTTATTTTAATTCTCTTGAATTTACAATAAAGACGTAAAATCAATGCTTTGATACTAGTTGAATTTTGTTATTGAACGTAATGATGAAACAGGACTTTATCACTATCACTAATTCTATTTTGAAAAAATAATTGATAAAAGAACAAAATTTACTTAAATCATTTGTTAGATATATTTATTTTTTAATTAAGTTTTATATGGATTGCCAATTCATCTTTCCTTAAATCAATGTTTTATAGTTATTCATAGAAATGTAAAATAATCACGGAGGATATTTTTCAAATGAATTGTTATTGTTATCTAATGATACTTTCCTATTAAATTATATATATTTGTTTAGCTTTATGCAAGATTCATATCATTTTTTAATAAACAAATTTAATTGAAAGTCAAAATTAATTTTGTTCTTCAGATTTTTTGTTTTAAATAAATTTTTGTTAGAAAAGTAGTTAGTTTATAACTAAAAATACTGTAACAAATCAGACAGCAATACAATTTCTACAGAAAATATCTAATATATATATTTTTTCAAATCCAGATCGTTTCCTACAATGCGGAGTTCCTTTAGGTATGGATGCAGGAGCAGCAGAGGTACCTGAGGTAATTAAACAACTAGCCCACGCGTACAAATGTCAAGAACGGGAAAGCCAAGAGAATGATGTCATGCTCCTATGTGCTTTGCCCCATTGTCGCGAAATTAAAAATCTACTAAATCACATTAACACCTGCCAAGCCGGTATTAGTTGCTGCGGTTCGACCAAGGAAATAATTGATCACTGGAATCGCTGCATCATTAACGATTGTTCAATATGTTTGCCCGTCAGACAAGGTAACGGAAATTTAAACTGCACCATCGGTATGATTATGACTACAAACCATACAATAATTAATTTATGTGGAAAATATGATATTAGTTTTATCGATTTTAAAACGATACATAATTAAACTTTTAATATATGTTAAATTTGTATTTACTGCATTTCTTATAATTAGCCGTACATTAATTAATTACCTGAAACCAAAAAAAGTTAGCAATCATTACTAATTATAGAAAACCAATCAAAATGACATTTTTAATCAAATTTCAATAAACTGACCTGTGGCTTATTATTAACATTAAGTTTCACTCACAGCGACAACGAGTGGCTTGAACAATCAAATAAATATGAATCCTGTCTTCATGCGTCGTCCCCATCGAGGTGCTATGAATAGCGGTAACGGCGGTAACTCGAATTATCCATCAACCGCGACTTCGGGCCTTCTATCGAATCAGTCGTCCCCGAACGGTCCGAATGGTCCGCCAAACGGAGTCAATAATGGTCGCAACGAACGCATATCTTCTGAGCGCCCCACGTCTGTTAATGGGGGCGCAGGTGGCAATCAACCATCGGCCGCCGTATCTGCGGCCGCAGCTAATATTCAGCAGCAATTATTCGGTCTTAGCGAATCGGGTCAATCGCCGCCCGGCCTTATCAATGATAACAATCGATTATCGAATATCCCGCTGCCTATCGGCTTACAACCCGTCCAAAATCCCCAGGATTGGCATCGATTAGTTAACCCGCAACTCAGAAACCATGCTATACATAAAATGTAAGTTGTTTATCTCTATACTGGAAATTCAAATTGTACACCTATAAAAAAATATGTGCTAATACTGAGGTAATTCACATCATTTCCAATTAATTTGCCTTTTTTTAGTATAAATAATGGAAGATTGTCTATTAGCTATTTTGATAACGTGTATCAATAATTATCTCATAATAAGTGTTAAAAATATTTAGAATATTCGTAAATATATGCTTCCTTAATTGCAAAAGGAATAAATAAATTAATAAATTAAAATTTCTATCGTATTTTAGGGTTCAAACGATATTCCCTACTCCTGATCCACAAGCTATGTTAGATGGGAGAATGCATAATTTAGCTGCATATGCTAGGAAAGTCGAAGGTGATATGTATGAATCGGCGAATTCAATGACAGAATACTTCGAACTTCTAGCTGAAAAAATCTTTAAAATTCAAAAAGAACTCGGTAAGTAATTAATAACCAATTCATAAATATATTTATCAGTTTTAGAATCTTTATACAGTAATATACTATACTATTCTAATGACAGTCAGACTGTTCTTGTTTATCATTATTACTGTAGAATCTGAAATAAAAATTAGTACTAGTAAATAAAATAAAAATTAAATTAAATGAAACATTAAAAAATAAAAATAAAATAATATATATTCTATATTAGTAAAGGACAATCTGACTGCCCCCATCACCTTGAATTGAAATTTATCTTTAATGTCTGACGTTTTGAACCGCTCCGGTTCATCTTCAAAGACTAAACTGTTATTAATATAATTGTATATTATTGTTATTAATGAAACAATTAATAACAGAAAATAACATTTATATTGCTTAGAGAACATGCAAAAACCTTGTGTCGATATAAAAATATATTCACGTGATTTATTTTGATGTGAATGATATAAATGTTTACCTATTTAATCAATCAAATTCAAGAACTTACTACAATAACGTAATTAACCGATTGATGAGGTATACATTAATTATGAATATTTAATATTTTTAAGGATCTTGATAAATAAATTTTGAATTGCCTTTTCAAGTTTAATATTATTTTAAAAAATTTCATTCCAAAAATGAGTGTAAGCTGAATTTATTCTTTCACAAAAATTTTGGTTTGGCAATAATTACAATTTTAATTAATATATAAGTAATATATTAATAATACTTTCCTTAATGTCGCTTTTAAGCAGTTTCACCACCAAATCTGCAATAAATAACAATGTATATTCATTGGGTGCTTCTTTTCCATTCACAGTGAGAAGGAAAGATCTAAATAACCAAATAAATGTAAATCCCGGCTTCATGCGCCGTCCGCATCGGGGAGTCATGAACAATGGCAATGGCGGCAGCTCGAACTATCCATCGACCGCGACGTCGGGCCTCCTTTCGAATCAGTCGTCTCCAAATGGCCCCAATGGCCCACCAAACGGAGCTAACAACGGACGCAACGAACGAATCTCGCCCCGTTCATCCATGTGGCATTCGAGCTACAACTCGGACAACAGTTGGCGCTCGTCGGGCAGTGGGTCCGATGCAATATCCATGGAGGGGGGTGGAGGTCGGCGCGTCCAGCCACGCTTCTGGTTACATAATAGGAGCGGCGGTAACAGGCACGAGAGACGGATGCCCTTTAATTATCCCTGGGCAGCGCCAGAGATCATATTTGTCGATAATGCTCGGGGTGGGCAGCCACCGCGGAACGGCAGCGGATCGTTATTCGGTCCTATGGGTTCCGGTGGTAGGAACGCCGTGGATAGATTTCACCCGTACGGTACGCCTTGGCGTTCGCCTGACATTCTGTTCGTCGAGAACGTCAGGCCTGCGCATCGTCATAATCAAGGTAAGAAATCGCAGTTCTGTAAGATTTCTAAATCTGTAGATTTCTAAACGATTATTTTTATCAGTTGGCTGTACAAATTGTATCAATTTCGAATAATAAATATTTTTGCCCGTCAAGTTTTTTATATTCATAGCTATCAAGATCATTTAAAATCATATTATAAAGAAGTAACGTATTAATATAAAATATACGAGCAGTCTTTAGTTTAATTTATTAATTACTTTTTATGAACGTTTTTTCATATTTTCTTGATGAAAAATTATAGATTATCAAAACAATATGCATTGAATAATTTTTTTAAGAAAGAAAAAAAGGATTTTATGTTTTCAGATATATAACTTATTTAAATTAAGTAATATTTAATTCCTAATTTTAAAGTATGCTATATTTTTATTTATATTCTCTACTTGTATGTTTATCTTATAAATTCCATTAATTATATAAAATATTGAATTTATTTAAAGATATATTTGGAATTATGTTGCATTCAATAAAGATTTTAATGAAAGTATTCATTATTCAACTGATAATTAATAAGGCATTCTTACTTTTAAATTCCGTTCTTGTTAAAATATATTACGTCTTCAAATAGAATTTCTATCTAAAATTATTTTTTATCGATATAAACAAAATAATTTTGTAGACGCTGATGAACCCGTTATCATTCCCTCTGAAGAAGATGCCACTCCGTCTGAACACCAGCAAATGATGGTAAGATTTTCGAATTTGCTTATATATGTATATATAAATATAAATTATCATATATTGGAATAAATTTATGTTTTAATAAAAAAGTACATATTTAAATAGCCTTAAGAGAAATTAATTTTTATTCTTCATTTAACTCGAGCTTTAAAAATGATTTTTTTAGTAACAGATTTTATTAATATACTTTTTTCTAATGATTTTTTGTTTTTGTTGTTTTTTTTCCATTGTCTTTAGGCTATCGTAAAAGTTGTAAAGACGCACGGTGGTCGTTTGGAACAAAAGTTCCGCTGCTCACGGCGTAGTTGCAATGCTTCGTGGCCATGCCTTCATCGGCGTCTCGCCGCTTCAATTCAGAATCTGAAAACGCCGATTCCAGGATGATCAGGATCTCTCGGTCATACTTTTATACTCTCAGGGCACTTCTGTAAATCGTTCCTTATTATAGAGCTAGTTTATTTTCAAAGTGAGTTCTATTTTTATACAGAGACCGAGTCGGTGCAAGAACTTTGTGGTACAAAATGAAGGAACGCAAAGCTTATAAGAACGATGATAGTGGCGACGATGAAGATGTAAGTGAAGCGACAACCGAAAAATATAACCAAGTAGAGAAATAGGACAAAAGTCGAAAGTGGTAGTAAAAAAGAAATACCAAATGTATGTAATTTTTGCAGACGATTTGTAACCTTTCTTTGCGTACTCTAATACTACCCTTTTCAATCTCCTTAGTTTGGTAGATTTTTCTTGATCCTTTAGGTTAAGGGCCAAGCGCAATGGCAAACTTATGTATGCTTTAAAAAATTGGATTATTGCTTTTAGTGAATACGAACGATAAAATATGCGAATATTCGAAACTCGTTTTTTAATGATTGATTTTGAAGAGAATAAATAATTTAGTTTTTTAGATCATTATATTTTTACAAAAATGTATTTTTAAATATTTTCTTATTAATTAAGCTTTACAGTGTGTAAAAAAATGGACAATTAATTTTAAAGCTTCTTAATTTTGTAAAAAGAATTAATTGCTTCTAAACATGTAAATAATTTTACCATACAATTCTTATTTTTAATACGTTGAATTATACTTTTAAATTATAATATTAAAATTCATTTTCTCTTGTTAAAATGGAAATAGTACATATATTAATTTGTTTAGGTTGTTCATAGTTATTGTTGTCATTGTTAATATTACGAGACATTTATTTTGCACATCTGATCAGTAAAAATTATCCATAGACAAGTAGTTCTTTAAAAACGTACTAGTTACTTTTTTACTTTACTGTCAATTTTTGTTACACAACTGTGAATTTATTGTTTATTTATTTATAAGCAATAAAAATTTCGGTCTTTTTATACGTAGGGTATTTTGCTGTATGAATTACTGGACAGTATATACATAATGCTGTTGCGCTGCTTCAAGGTCATAGGGAAGAAATTGACCTTAGGCAAAATGTTTACTTATTTTTAATAAAAAAATGAACTTCAAGTAATTGTTTAGTTATGGATTGTCATATTGATTTTACACTATCATTAATTTTTTATTAAATTTTGTTTAAATTATGATTAAAATATTTTTGAATAAGGCTACTTATATATTTAAAAATTGTATGTATGCTTGGAAGCATGCACGCAAAGAATATATATTCGATATTGTTTGCTAAAAGTTTAAGTTTTAGACAACTAATGACTTACAAAAATATTCTGTAACAGGAATAACGACGAAAAACAGTTTGTTTATTATTTAATGTATGTAAATTTAATTATTTTTGCTGAATTTATATTCATTTGGAATGTGATGAAATTATTAGAATGAATTCTCAATGATTGACTTTATATTCAAAAATATTATTGTAAACAAATCCATAAAATCAGCCGTAAGGATTTTTAATTGTCCAATTGTAGATTTTAAATTAAACTTGTGACGATAGATTGTATATGTACTGTACAACGTATTACTTTGAATGTAAGGATTTTCATTTTATCATATCAATAAATTTATGTTTTATATATTAACATTATACTTGTATCGTAATTCGTAACACAAAATCGTCAATTAAGGGAAAAAGTCACCCTTGAATAATTGTTATTGCTTACTAGTAATCTTTAGAATAGGAACGTATTTTTAAAAAATACGCATTTAAAAAAACTTGTGATAAAACATAAGAATGATTTTGTAGATAAAACCACACTGCCTGGAATAGGCAACATGAAAATAAAGAAAAAACAAACAACTCATGTTATGCAGTTCTACTGTTTTTTTACATTACCTGAAAAAAAAAATTAAAAAAATTTCAATAAATTAACTTTATTGATCATTATATTATTTGATGAGGGATTACATATGCACAGGTACAAAACACATTACTACATATTCTTGTACAATGACAAGTTATGTACTACGACGTTATTCCCTTAATCGAGCGATTTTTGATTGTATGCTGCGTACGATTGAAGCTAACAAATAAGTTATCAAACTGTCAAACGCACATTTATTATGAATCCATAAAAAAGATGAAGGAAATAAATAAAAAAAGTTAAAATCGGTATAGATGCATGCTCATTATGAATGAAAAATTGAAAAAAATATATAGAAACTTGTTCAATTGTGCAATATGTGTAAAGTGACTACGAGTAGATCAGACGTTCAATTTATCTCCCTCCTTCAATGCATCTTATCTTTTTTCTAAAAAATCAATGCATCTAACATACTCCTATCCCGATACCTGCAGAAACTTCATGTTCCTTGCAGGCGCCTTCAAATATTCTATTTTAACAATTCATGTATTTGTGCTGTTCGTAAAGTTTAGAAATTTGATCAATAAAAGACCAAAAATTTGAATTATACCGATTTATTTTTTCATCCAATTTCTTTTAATCAACAAAATATGCTTTATGATTTCAAAGAATATACTTGTGAAATAAAAAATGTTGAAAATTAAGTTTTGAATATACAAATAAAGCCAATTATTATGTATATAAATAACAGTTATTTAAAAAAGACCGGAATTAAAATTTTTATTTTTCTAAATCACATTTTTATTATTTCTAATGTTATTCTTCATCTCGGCTTCGTTCGATGCCTTTGTCTATTTATTTTTAATTTGTTCTATTTACACAGAGAATTTCATTCTATATCTTTTATTAAATAAAAAGATAAAAAAGAAGTAAGAATTCGGAAAACCTAGAAATGATGGTTGCTAATATTAATTCTATATATTTATAACTATAAATTATAGATGTGACGTTTCAATAATAATGCGATATCCCTGAATAATATTTTAGGGTCGCTTTATTTGAGAAAATACTTCGATGACAGTACATTCATCAACCGCGTTGTATGTCCTCATTCATCTAACGGCTCAGTTTTTGGTCGACGAAAGGAGAAGCCCTGTGCTCAGATTTACGGACAACACCTCTACCGTTTAAGTTGGCATAGACACGTACGAGCCAATATCGGCACCTCTGACTTTTATCTTGAATCCCCTACTTGTTATTTTCGATTGATATAACGAGCCAGAACAATTGAAAAAGTCATTATCGATATTACTCATTCTCTTATCGGTGCTTATTCGATACGATTCTCCCTCGCTTTCTACGCATGCCACTGCGGGTTCTTGGCAAGATTCATCGTCTGGCACGGACCGCAGCACGGAGAGCGTGCATGTGCCAGATGTTCCAATCAAGAAGCTCAAAAACGAATCTTAAATTCGTCTTCGGCCAGGATCAAGAGTGACGTGCACGTTCATGCGAATCGTTCTCGGCCTAGACAGGATTCTACACTAACATACTCTGTTCAATACACATGTACTAAAACGGACGATACTATTCGTCAGTAACTCACCTTGCCTCTTTTTCCATCACGCATTTACCTGCCCCTTCTGTCTCCCTCTCTCTCTCTCTCTCTCTCTCTCTCTCTCTCTCTCTCTCTCGGGAACTCTCACTACTTTCATCGAACTTACTCTCACTACTTTTGTCGGACTTATTCTTACTACTTTCGATGGATCCGGCCAAAGTTTTCTCTCATTACTTTCGATGGATACGGCCAAAGTTTTACATAGCCGTCCTTCATCGGCGGCATAAATCGCGAATGAACTGACAACAGCCACTTGGACCACAAATGCTCGGCTTCTGTCGATTTCGGCTTCAGACGGATTTCAGCTCGTCGTCAATAACAGGAAAAACGGGAGACGCTGCGCGAGAACGAAATTCTATAGCGATACATCTCCGATCTCAGCCAAATCGACTGGGAGACAGGCTTAGTCCATACAGGATCCACCCGCGTAACGATTGACGATTCCCAGGATCGCAGTTATCACTCATCGTTATCGTTAAAACATTACTGTATTCGACTATTTTCTCCGCAATTTTTGAGCTACGTATTTTTGTGTGCCACGCTTTCTACACCATCGGTATAGTCAGTGTCTTCACAGCTACGGTCAAGATTTTTAGAGTTCAACTCGATATTCCAGCTTCATCAGGAAAGGGACCTTGACCCTGCAAAAGATCCTTACGGTCCTGCAGTCCAAATCTCTGGCCAGTCGTTGCATGCGCGAGATGAGCTCAATAGTCAATTTTCCTTGATTGAGTAAGATCTGATACTCTGGCAGAGACATTGTCAAATTAATACAACTAAACGAACTCAGCATTAGTATTGAGACAATGTAATAACTTCTGACCTACGGCTATGAACTGCTGCGCTGCTTTCTGCATTCGTAACCATGCGACGGCCACCAGTAGTAAGGATGCAAGCGAGTTTCAACCGTTTTGTGCCAACAGTGGGATCTAACGCAAAACCGTATAAAAGTATTGCCAAGTGTCCCTTCTAAGTTGGTCACTAGCATACTTTCCAGAGCCGCTGATACACCACCCGGCTACTTACCTGTCGTTCAGAGACTGTACCGTAATCAACTCAAGGACTACCGGCTGGGCGTACAGCACGACCTTCACCGCAGAAGGTAACTTGACTAACAGCCCCATCAACCGAACAGCTACGTGCACGGCGATCGAGGCCCCTTCCACCAGCAGTACATACTTAAGCATCAACACGTAACTAGCAGCAGAAGCGGATGTCACCCCAGCACCGGAGCTAACTATGCTGCTATGTTAGGTCAAGAACGATCCGATCATCCCTCTGTCGAATACAGCCTGGAAACTGTAGACAAAACAATGCAAAGCTACTCTTTCACACTATCGGGACGTTAAGACCCTTCTTATTACAACTGACTCAACTGACGTCAATATTAACTGTGGATCTACAACTGCGACCGTTTAATCCCTTCGAGTACGTTGCTCCGAAGAACATAGACGCTGATTGGAGCGGATGTGTTGTGGTACTATTGGTGCGTGAACTTCCCTTGCAAGGATTTCGGTATTGGACCATAAAAACTTCTAAGGTTTTCTAAAAAGCAGGTTCTGCTGTATTTATAAGTCTCTTTATAATACTTTTCTTGCTTATAACCATAAAAGATGATTTGATAAGTTTGTTCGTATGAGCGAAGTGAATCTAGGTCTTTGAATTAAGTGAACTTGTTAAAAGTTACACCTTACAAAGTATAAAAGAACACAGAAGCAAAAAAACATTTTTATTAAAACATATTTTAAAAGTGTGTATATATATATATATATATATATATATATATATATATATATAATCTAATGCGCAACCCGTGTGCGTCTCTGTGCATCTATGTGTATGTGTATGCGTATATACATATGTGGGATACGAATTGTATGTATTTCAGACATAGGTATTCTTGTCTGAATATGTCGCAAATATATCCCATATCATCTGCAAAAACCGCAAGTTAAGGCAATACATTCAGGATGATTATTATGCTGATACCCAATGTTCTATGGATAATGAAAATTCATTTGCAAATTTGTATACGAAACTCCACAAAGGCGGATAACTCAAAAATATGGCTCCTACTTCTGACAAACTGTAATTTCCCTTTTGATGGGAGGCATATGCTGAGCCTAATGATCAATAAAATTTTAGTCACGGTTGCCAGGGATTGCCAGCCCCTCCGATTGTACTGATTTGATTCCATTCCAGGCATTCAAACCTCGGGTGGTCCAATGAGCGATTCCAAGGATGCCGCCCAGCCAACTACCCAGACTTAGAAAATTGCGAATTTCCCAAAAACAGAAGAATGTTCACCACCACTATTGACACAGAGAGGTATACCACCGGACGTCTCATAAGGCCTAGTATATCTAATCGACCATTATAAAATTAAAACGCGAACAACGAAGAGCAGAGGAGGATGCTCTGCTTTCCTGGAGGAAGTCGGATCTGCCCATTATCTACACCGTGCTCTTCATGAATCACGGCTTGCTCGGATCCTTCCCCAAGAAATCACTGACAGTGATCAACGATCATCAGAGACATCAGAGCTGCGAGTATTTGGCCAATCCGTACATGACGGACGAATTTTCAGATTAAAGACGCATCTTTCGAACTACCGTTCCTGCCTCCCCCCTCATGTCATTGTCCTTGTTGTTACCGAATCTGGGAAGTTTTAAGACATCATGAATGTAGCCTAAAAATCCATCCGTACAGCCATACGTGTGTGGTCTTTCAAAGTGTCTTCCTCTGTCTGCGTGATATATTGCGACCAGTTACTTGTGATGGTATTCTTAACATGGCAATACGAACCAACATCAAGGAAGATGACAATGTGTGAATACACAGGAATCAACGTCACTGAAAAAGAACGGTCTCGATGTATCGTGTGATTCTCCATAGAAAGGAGGAGATTTTCACATACTGCAACAACTACATACAAGATAGAGCCATACTGAACAACTGTTTGCATATAACCAGCCAACAATACCATGTCCACGCTGCATTGAAATCCTCCACTAAAATGCACCTTGGATTCAATTATTCGTCAGAACATCAAGACTTTGGCCAGGCCCCTTTGGGCAGATGAACTTACCGTCCACTACTTACGACCTACAACCGCCAATGTTTTTGCACGGGTATTGAATCTAATACTGTGGTGCAGTATAATCCGATCCAATGGGCTCTTAGAAAGACCATCTTCATCCCCAAAAAGGTAGTAGCCCGAGAGCCGGAAAATATCTGTGTTCTCATTATCTCTTTTTATAATATATGATCCCGATTCTATTCAATCAAATATATGATCTTGAACCACCTTCTTCCATAACTATCTCAGGATCCGGTGCGAGATTCAACCACTCTCCAGTCCACTTTATGGCGACCCAATTCTGCTTTCAAATGAACTACCTATAATAAATGATCAGTTCTAAACCACGACCCTATCCGCAGAACTGTGGGTTGCTTATCAATATTGAAAAATCCTACACGTTCTCGTTCTCTCTCTCTCTCTCTCTCTCTCTCTCTCTCTCTCTTGTCCTCTCTGTCTTCTGAAAATAATGAAAGGCCAGTCACAACATTCAGAATAGTTAAACATTTAGAAATATTAGAAGGTGAATTTAGTTTCCGATCTTCACGTTTAGATGGCCATATAAGTAGTAGGAAAAGTCAGATGTGTCGAATCTAGTACTTATTTTTTAGTTTTGGCATTTACCAATAAAATTCAGTTAACAGGTGCCATCATTTGTGTAAACATTATACTTTTTTGATCAGTGAAAAATGAATCGTGATAAATTATTTTTTCTACATGTCCTCTTGCACTATTTTGATTTTAAAAAAAGTGTAGCAGAAACTTTTCGATTGTTTCAAAAATGTTATGGCGAACAAGCTCAATCGCTTACAACATGTAAAGAGTGGTGTCAACGGTTTAGAAGTGGAGATACTGATGTTAATGACAAAGAACGTTCTGGACAATCGAAAAAGTTTGAAGATTGTGAATTACAAGCATTATGGGACGAAAACTCAGCTCAAACGCAGAAAGAACTCACTAATAAGTTAGGAGTCATTGGCAGAGCTCGCTCTCTCACCTTCTCTCATAATCATCTAGTCTTTTCTTTCTCTCTTTATACTTTTATACTTTTACTTTTTATATATCTTTCGTTACTAATTGCATTTTTCTTTAATTTATATTCCACATCCTACACGTAGTTTAAACTTTTAGTTTTTTTATTTAGCTTTTTCGTCTCTATCTTTTTCGTGGCACTTTCGAGAGTGTCTTTTCGCTTCCTGCTTGCTTTCAGTATAAAATTGTTTAATTATTTTTTTAGATGTACAAAATTCTTTCACTGCTATTGATTTTTTGTCAATAGTACTAAATAATCTGTAGAGATAAGCTCCACATGAATTTCCTGTTGTCTCAATTATTTTATTGTGTAGAATCATTTTGCAATTTTATCCTCTAACCTTACCTTCAAAATAATTATATTTCATTTTTTGAATTAAATAATTTGTTCTTTTCATTATTTAACTTATTATTAAATTAAGAAACTGTTGATTGTTCTGTCGAATATTAATTATTAGTGATAACATTTTTTTTCTAAATTTTAATATTAGAAATAAAAAATGAGTAAATATGTATGTTTTAGTCTAGGCCACTGGATCGGCATCAGTAGGACAACAGGTGATCTCTTAAATCAATACTGTTGGAGAAGAAGGCATGCTGTGCTAAAAATGCATAACAGAGTTTTGAGTGAGACAAATAATCTAGGTACCTTTTTATATCTTTGACTTTGAATACGCAATGTCTTTGAATGCTTCTTTCAAAAGAGATGAAAAATCTACATACCTTTTTTAACTTTCTCTTGTGTTATGTTCAACGGATGACAACTTTTTGATTTGACGGTTTCCTTCACTAGTATATGTTCTAGAGTGACCCATTCGTAGACGTAAAAAGTTTCATAACGAACGAAAGAATTATAATTTAAATTAGAATAATTGATTTGTGGAGAATATTATTCCTTATCCATTAGAAAAAATAGATAATATCTTAGTATTTAGTCGATATGCTACATATAAGTAGCTACACACCTGAAACAACGTATTGAAATTCCAAAATGAAATGTTTCTTATATTTGAGATATTTGAAAAATATTTGAGATTATTCTTTTTGAAACCATTTTTCTTTTTACAATCGAGGGAATGATCAGTACTTTCTTAATTTTATTCAATTGCCAGTTTACAATCTTGGTCAGTAAAATCAATTATTTCCTTTTTATCATTTTTTATATTGGTTTTTCTATTCACCGCGTCAAATGCAGTTGTGATATCAATCAATTCTGCCCATATATATTAATGAGTTTTCTTTACTCGTTGCGATATAAAATTAAATATACAATATAAACCTGGTGGTTTTTGAATAGAAACTTTAAAAATTGTTATATTTATCTCGTGTATACTTACATTTGGATCTTTCATCGAATCGGCCGCTGTCTATATGAAGATGAGTGATAGCAGGTCTATCTTAAATTTCTGGAAAGAAATGATACACCACTTGTTTAGAAAAGTTAGACTAAATATTATATTATGATTCTTGCATTCGATTTTATACATTATCGTTTAACACGGGTCTTCACCATGGATCATTGTCTACTTCCGCACAAAAAGTCAATCAATAATTTCTTCTGGCCTTTTTATTGGGGTTTATTACGTACCTTAGGGTGAACTAGATCTACATCATAGATCTAAATTTATGAAGAATAGAATTTTTTTTATATTTTAGTAAAGTTTGTCTGTAAAATTGTATTTTAATACAATAAAGATTGTGATAGAAGTCGATAGCAATTCAATTTTCAAAGAATTTCGATCTATAAGTGATCGCGGTTTTACTCATCTCCAAGTAGCCGATGTATATCATATCTTGTGAATGCCAGAAAACGTTGGCTATTACTTTTATGATCTATAAGACGGTCTTCGCTTTCTTCGGATCGCGTTCGCGAAACTTAATCCACTGTTTCCATTGTTCCCTGATCGCACGTAGTTGCTCCCTTTTTCGTTGACGGTTACAAAACAACGCAGAAGCTCTTTTGGATTATACTTCAATAGCATCTATTTATATTCTGTTGTACTTTCACGATTGCGCTTCTCGTCTGGAATGAGTAAACGTGACATCCATCGCGCCGGAAGTCTTCTCATGCCCAAAATTTCGTACAAGACATTATCTACGCAGTCTTTTGTGATTCCTATTGTCTCGGCTATTTTCGCGCGTCTTTCATTCGCAGTCTGTCATTATGAGATCATGGGTCTGTTACGTTATCATTGCTTGGCAGCCGTTTTCAAGGCATCTGGATGAGGTTCATCAAAAACCGACGTGCAATTACACTGAATCTCGTTCAACCAATTTTGACCATTACAATTCAATTTATAAAATAAGAAATATTTCATAAACCCTTCGAATGAAAGCGATCCGAGGTTTGCTCATCAGTATACTATCAATTTATATTAACAGAGCAATCGATTTATCAAATATTATTTACAACTAATTAAACATAGTATTTTAAAATATAAACCAACAATTAGAACCGCTGCTCTAGCTCTAGGCCAGCTTCATTCTAGGAACTTTTCATCCCACCCTCTTATAGATACATGGAATAGCTGCAAATCATTACAAGTAGAAAACTATATCAATAGCCACCACCGTGCAACACTTTGATTACACCACCTCGATCTTTGTCCGAACAAGCAAATAACGACTCTGACATTTCCAAATGAGAGAACGTAACGCGCAGTTGAGTCGACTTCTTCAAAGAAAATAGTCGTCCGCGCTCGCGATTCATATAAAAACAATAAACGCGATTTAAAAACGAGGTGGCAGCACTTCTACATTGGCCGATCTCCTCGATTCTTTCTCTCTCTCTCTCTCTCTACCCCCTCTCTTCCACCCACCCTCGATAAGGAAGTTCACGCGCGCTCGCTCTTATAGGAGCTTGCGAGCTTCCACCAATGAAATATCCGCGTCAGCCGCCGGCGCTCTTCGGAGGTCAAGCCGCAGAGCTCGCGGGACGGGCTTCGGTGGCGCGCGACAGCCGCGCGAGGACGCGCGTTTATTAGTCGCTCGCGTCGAGCACCCAAGAGCGGAAGGTCGTCCCATCGGCGAACGCGCGCCACGCGCGCCGCCAGTACAGAATCCGAGCGCAGCATCAAAACAAAAGAAATAAAAAAAAAGAAGAAAAAAAGCCAAAAAAAAAAAAAAAAAATAACAGCAAAAGGGCAACGAGAGCGAAGCCCTCCTGGATACTCCGCGAAGCTTCCAGCCTCCCAGCAGGATGGCGGAGGGGCTGTCGCGCGGACTCCTTCTGATGGTCGATCCCCTCGTCGCCGTGCTCCTCACCCTCCTCGTCCTGCCGACGCTGCTGCTCAGCTACCCAGGTAGGGAAAGGATCGCGCTGGGCGCGATCCCGTTCCTCGGCCGCAGCGGGAAATAATGATATTATCGACCGATAGCCCGTGTCTTATGCCTGTCAAGCCGAGTGAGACGTGTATATCCGCGATTAGTGGCAGTCGTCAGTATTTTATATGTACACACACACACACACACACACACATGCGCGCGCTCGCGCGTGTGTGCATGTGTGTTAATGCAAAGCTTTCGCACGTGTTTGCGCAAGCTCGCTCGAGTAAGTTCACAAAGTGACGTTCATCGTTGGCGTCTTCGAAGAATATGGTGAGGAGTGCGAAAATTTCGTTCGTTTCGTTCGGGCGATGCAATATCGCCGATCGTCCCGTTAAATCGAGCAACTAACTGCACGCAAGTTTTGTGCAATTACCTTTCCCCATCGCTGCGCGGTGGCCAATGCAGTCGCAGTTTGTTGCTCGACCCGCTGCTCCTTCGCGCTTGTGAATATCGGCCGACCTCATCGTGACGATCAGCGACGATTGCCCTTCTGCTCGAGATTCTCGTTTTTGCTAACTTTTAAACGGCTCGGAACACCCATTCGGACATATAGCGATATTCAACTTCAGCGTCGCTCGATAAGCTTTGTCATCGCGCGAGCATCGAATCAATGAAAATGTAGATTCATTTTTCAACACTGCATCGTCGAGTGAAAAGAATCCCGACTTTTGTAATATTATTAAAAACTATTATTTTTCAAATTGTTTGTAATGAAACATTCCGAGTTATTTATTTAATTTAAAAATCACAGTTGCTACCGAGTTTTATTTTTAGTCACCTATATAAAAATAAGTGCTTTGGTCCATAATGCTTGAGATATAGAATTATATAATTAAAACAGAATATAAGTTAATAAAATACAAAATTGCATCGCAAAAATTCTATTTTTATTACATACTTTCGGTTGTAAGTCTATTTCTTGTAAATAAGAAATTATTTATATAAAAATTTACGCGGCATCACACTGTCCAAGATTAATATAATAAATTTGTTTCTCATGCAAACCATGCAGAATAATAAAGAAAAATATATACTGAATAAACACATCGGCTTTCGACCTCGCTCACCAAGCCTCTTAATCTATGTACGTACACAACTATATATAAATTTCAATTTGTAAATAATTTTCCCTCATCGATCAAATCATGTGGGCATTAGATTATAACTTTTCATAATAAAATAGTTAGTTAAGAATGAATTCTGAAATATATATATAAATATATATAAATATATATATATACACCTTTTGTGTACCTCCAAATATTATACGGTAGACCACGAAGTTTTTAGCGTACAGGATGCACAAATAATAACTTTTTTTTATTGTTTTGCTGATTTACATAAATCTAGAATTACGATGCAGTGTAAATTACAATCTTTGCGATTTTTTATAGAATAAAAATGACTATCGAGTCATCTTATTCGCCATACTGCTCGTGCTTATATATCTCGGCATTGCTAAAATATCTGTAATACAATATAATATTGTAGTATATATATATATATGTGTATATATTGTTTCAAATACACACTGAACTATCGCAGCCTATATATTCCATATGCTCGATGATCTCTTTTCAGAATTGTTATGATAGCATCGTAACTTTGATATCGAGAGTTGGAGAAAAATTTAATAATTATTTATACGAGCCCTCATAATTTTATGCTTACAGTTACTTTTAAGATTTTCTTTTTTTTTTTTTAATTTTTATTAGATTGGAGATCGAAAGATGAAATGATACCTATTAAGATTTGTGTGCGTAAAAGTATATAACAGCAGGAGTAATCATTGCAAAATGCATTCTCGCATTAGGAATTAATTATAAAAGTAAAACTCTCACAAAATAGCTACATGATTATATCTAATTAAATATCGAGCATTGTAAATTAGTCAGGTAATATCTTGCTAAAAATATTTAATGTCATTTTTTGGTTATACAGCTACAAATTTTTTAAAATTAAATAATATCAATGCTAATATTATTTAATCTGTGTATATCGCTGGTGAGCTTGATCTACGTTATCAAGGTTTATTATTTATTCACAGTTATGTATGACTCTTAGTCACCCCATCCCTATATATATATATATATATATATATATATATTATATATATGCGCGCTCTCATGTGTGTATATATGTAATATGAAATACGTGTTTATTATTCTTTTTTAAGCTTATTCGCAATGCCTGATTGTCCTGATTTACCATTTTCCATAGATAACAATTGCTTCTGAAATATCTCGATCGGCATCATTTGTTTACTATTATGGAAATATCATTAATCCAAGCAGAATTTCAGCGCGAAAAAGCAGCCTAAGCGAATCGTTTGTTTACCCGCGAACTTTTTGCGAAGAATGACAGTCAGCATTATGTATTTGACCGCGGATGATTAAGCGTGCATTATGGCTCGGTTAAATTTATGCGATTTCGCGAAGTGCGATTCCAAGAAATTACACAGTTATCGTTTAATTGACAAGCGCCGCGCTTTATCCTCCGCGAATAAAGAGAGAGTTTAAAGTCTATCCGGCCGACGAAGTGTTTTAACGTTAAGAATCGACAGCGACGAGGAGATAAACCGGGGTGCGCTATTTTTAGAGACCCTTTTATCTTTTTCACTTATTTTTTTTTTTCTTAGGCAGATAAATACAACAGGTGGATAATGTACTGTCCAACTACATCGTTTATATAATTTATGGGCGTTCATCATTTATAAGCGCCAACGTTATTTTCGTCGATAAGAAAAATTTATCTGCACTTTTCTAAATTAATAACGAATTTAAAACGGAAGCTAAATAAAATTTATTGATTCGCCAATAACGTGTCATTAACGGACTGTCGAACTCAATTTTTATCGATTGAGAAAATATTGCTCCGTTTTAAATAATATTATATATAAATATTAAACTATTGCGAATGTTGTCAATCATTTTCATTATTTATGTGCATTCTATATTGCCACGAAGTGTCAAGCAAATTCGTCAAGCGGCGCGGAAGTGAGAATGTTTTTAAAATTTCATCTATAAATTTTGATTATAAAGAATTTTAAAAGCTTTATCAGTTCCACACCGTTGGAGGAATTTGCTCAAAATTTTGTATTAATGTAGAATAATATAATTTAAAATAATTTAACGTTTCTATATAAATATTGGTAAAACTATTTACTCCATCGGTACAGAAAAATTGATAACTCGTTAAGTTGAGCAAAAGAAAACAAGCATTAAAATCGATAAAAATTTCTATTGACAATTTATCTTGCTATGAAAAGTAAAAAATATATTTAAAGATTAGCTTTCAGCTAACATTCGGCCATCAATTTTCTATTGTATTTTATTCAAGAATAAGAAGTATTTTACAAAAATGTATCTATCTTGCAATCATTGTAATTATTCAAATGTTTTGTTCTTATTTAGTTTGTACGATCCGTTAAATAATACCGAACACGGATAATACTCTAAATGAATATATTAATGATGTATTTATTGTAATTACTTGAAAGAACACTTTTTATGAAAATCATCTGATTGGCTCGATTTTATTTTACTAACAGTGTGTCAATGGTCAAGAAGATGCTGGGTACGTTTTGTTAAATGGAAGAACCCGCAATGCATTGTTGTCGAGGAGAGCAGCATAAGAAGCATATTGGACCAGGGTAAAAATCAGGTAATCTGTGATTCCTTTAACAGTTTTATTAATGGCTTTGAGTTGCTGTTAATTGAATCTCTTCTCGAAATTAATCAATAAAGCGCTTTGTATAAAAAAAATCGTATACATATTTTTGTATTGCCTCCTGAAAAATCGAGTTTTTCTCTGACAGACGATGTATAAATTATATACTTGTTACATAATGTATTATACGCATTAATAATATTGAATAATTACTGACCGTATGATGAAGTTATAATATAATGAAATGTCAAATTTTACAAAACTTTAACAAACTCTCCAAATATATACCCACATCTGATTTATCATAAAGTGTCAACAGTTCTGTGCACTATATATAAAGAATGTCAGCTAATAAAAGCGTTAATTCGAAATATTTATTAAAAGTTCAGTATAATTGACATAAATTCGTTCAGTATAATTTCAGAAATTTGCGTTGACATCTAAATTGGTGCAATCGCTACGGAATAATCTAATCAAAATGCCAACCACTAATATACTGCATATTAGCAATTTGTATAATTTAGATAAAACATTTCACACCTTAATGGACTTTAAGCATGAAATATGCTAATATCTTGGAGCAATTTTAATCGTTAATAGTGAGAAGATTTTTTACGCACCGTCTATGATTATTTTTTTTTAAAAGTGAAGACAGAATTTTCTGATGGTATGCATCTAATAACTCCATATTACCACCTAGGATTGATAACCCAAATTGGCTACAATTACAGAGTCTCGTCATTGAGACACATAGCACTATGGTCAATTCATTACTTTAATTTATACAAAATATAGTACTGATATTTGAGGATTTTTATGGCTGCAAGAACATCATCGTGCTAGGCATCTAGGGAAGAGCTAAGAGTGTCTTACTGATCAGTCTTTAGCAGGAATTCACTATAGCCAAGCGGTAGCGTGGAATTATTAGACCTGTGACTTTCAGTGACGACTTTCTTCATTAACGATTAGTTTGGAGAGATCGTTTATCTCTCGTTTGGATTCACAATTATTATCGTTCGTTGTCACATAAATTATTTACAAAGCATTTATTACAAAAAAAAGCTAGTGTACATTAGTATCAGAATAAATAAAATTAATTTCATACAATTGAAGTATATTTCTTTAATTCAAGGGCATTTACACTTTGCTGGTAGAATGTCCGTCGATCGTGACCGAGCATCTCAGAAATCATCTGATTCATTTGGCCGCCTCGAAGCCTTTACTGCGCCTGGCCCTAACGACCAAGTGCTTTTGCTACGCTTGGGAAAAGCTCGAGGACTTCTTCGTCGATAATCATTTGATCTTGGCGCCGAGTCTATTCAAGGGCCGACCGATTGCAGAATATAACATTCAGGTATCGGTTACAAGTTACGGAAAATTATCTTACTCGTCTGTCTAATGTGTATGCAGCATTATCTATAGTAATATTCTCGGATACTTTCAAAAAAAAAAAAAAAAAAACAATTTACCACTTGTCCACGATCTACAACGCACTGGATTATCGCGTCGAATTACCGCGATATACCAGAATGTACAAATTGATCGCGATTGCATTCTTTAGGAGAGGCCGCGCTAATAAATAAGATGCAATGAATCGTTAAGGCTTCCCTTCGCAGGAGTACGTGAGCGACGCGACGTCCAAGTACCTGCCCGCGGGCCACTCGCCCTGGCAAGTCCACCTGATCGCCCAGCCCCAGCGATCGCGCACGTACTGCCTGGTGCGCGTGCACCATCTGCTCCTCGGCCAAGAGCACCTGGCCCCGGGCGACTTCCTGCCGCTCCAGCATCACGACTGGTCGGCCTGCGGTGGACCGGCGAGCGGCTCGCGCGGCATCCTCGAGTCGCCGTTCGCCAATCTGTACGCCGAGCCCTCGGCCCTGCCGCGCCTCCATCAGAAGCTCACCGAGAGCTTCAGCAACGTGTGGAACGAGTTCCTGTGCAACAACGACCCCACCGAGAGGCCGGAGATACTGAAGAAGAGGATAAGCCTGTGGCAGTGCGCCAAGATATCGATCATCGTCTGGTTCTCCACTATCAAAGAGATCACTAGGTCAGCCTGGTTTGACATGTATTCTTGGATAAATACTAAGTTCGATGTTTGACATTTTTGACATTTCTAATTCACAATTTACTTTTGATATTACCTTTGAATTTTACTAATCGAGCTATTACAGGCGATGGCGTACTTTCAAAATAATTTAACCTTTAAATTTCTAAGATTAAAATTTGAAACTTGTTAAATTTTAATCTGAATTAAAATTAACAAGACTTATAATATTACTTCTCAGTCTTGTTAATAATTTTATTGAGAGCATAAAATTATGCGAATGTTCTAATTATCGACTTCATATAAGATTTAATCTACTAAAAGCAATTCGACAGATAATTATAAACGAAAACTTAGTATGAAAAGACGATAACGTAGCATCAAAAAAGAAACAAAGATCTGTCAAAGTAAAATGTCAGAGATATCGAATATCAGACATGATACTTAAGCTAATTTAATAATTTATATTCAATGATATTATCATATACTTTTTGGAAGAATATGACAGCGTGACAGATTAAAAAAAGTTATAATGCAATTAAAATTATTGTTACATAAATTTATATTTACTAGTAATTTTGTTCATTCACAATTCTCAATTTAAAACTATTATTCTATAAGTTTATGGGACGTTATTATATAGACTTATATTCTGTAAGATTATATTTTTTCTATTTGTGTGCGTGCGCGCGCGCGTATATGTGTGGTAATACTTTTCAAAACATAAATTACACAAATAAATTGAATGTATATACATTTGAACGAAAATTGGCCGAGTGGCAGTCGATAGATAAGCGAAACCGATTTAAGCTCGGAAAAGAAGTTTTTATCCACAAATTTAATCAGAAAATAATTTCAATAGTGATGCAATAATTAGTATTCAATACTACTGATTTCATTTTTCAGATAATTTAAATTACTCGTCGAATATTCCAATAAATTTATAAATCTAAAATTTCAGATTAGTTCCAAATTAATAGTTGAGTTTTTTGTTAATAAGAAAGACTTGTGTTTTGATAATACACCAACTAACTAAATAAGTCAAAATTGCAAAAGTTTAGATATTAATGATAAAACTAAAATGATTATGTTCATTCGACATGACGCAATTAGTTCTTAAAGATAGACAATAAGAACTTGAAAATCGGTTAACAGTTATGATGACCTGGAACATAATCGCACATATAATTAGATTTAAAACTTTCCGTTCTTTTCAAGTCTGAAGAAAAATAACTAACAATTTATCAGAAAGATCAAGGCTATTTTTTAAATATATTTATCTTTAACTTTTAAAACTTTTGTTCGAAATATTTCCTAAAAATAGTTGGAAATCCTTTGAAACATGTAATAAGGCACATATAATTTTCACTAATTGGATGGCACAGAAACCTCTTTTCAGCAAAGTATTTTTAAGAAACAATTCTCGTCATCCAATTCTTCTAAATAAGCATCGATTTTACTTATTTTGCATCTAATGAAGTAACATTCTTTATGTCATTAAAAGTATATCATTTTTGTACAAGTATTATTACTATATATATAGCATCTATAATCTGTAATCCAATTCTCATAATTTCCAACCTAATCTAATGATATTCTTTCTACGTTGATTATGAAATCAAACAGAAGCAATATAATAAATCTGCCTTCAGGCAATACGGGCGGAGGGAGGGCCTGAATTTGGCCGATCTGTGGCCCGCGTATATACGCGAGGCGGACAAGCGCAATTTCAATTGGTCGGTCGTGCTGCAGGCTCTGTTCAATTTTCTGAATCCCGCGGAAACGCTGCGCATAACCGTCGCTTGGATGTGGTACTTGAGCGTCATGATCAGTCTTAAATCGCCGATCCTCCTGTGGCGGGAGATACGCGCCGCCAGCCTGCTCCACGATCATCATTACTATCCCGACAGTCTCGTCTCTATCCTCTCCTCCTACATGCCGCTCATATTCAGAGTTCAGTATTATCGTCTCACTGTCCGCGATCAGTCGATTCGCTGGGCCAAGGGTCAAAAATTTACCCCGCTTTTTTTCTTCTTTCTTCCTGTTTGCAGGCCAGCCTGGAAGTACTCTCGATTCTGGCCATAGCGCTGGGCGCGCCGTTCTCGATAATGGAGGAGTTGTTCCGCAGCCAAGGCGGCGCCGGATCGGAGTTTCGCACGAGCTCGCAGACGGGGCGTAAAGTCGTCGCCTGGTCCGAGGAAATCGAGGCGGGCCTGCTACAGAAGATGGGGATGGTGAGCGGAGCCGGTGACGCTGAAATTCTAGTTGCCGCCGCGGTCGAGTCTCTCAAGGAATACTTTAAGTGAGGAGCTAACAACCATATTCTGACAAAAGCCTTTAAATCGATTATCTTCGAATGTTTTAATTATTTTATATATTGACATACATTGCGTTTCTTACAATATACTTTAAAATTAAAGTTTAATATCGGCTCATTCCCTGGGTTGCTATAGATTACACAGACAATTTCAAAATATAAAGTTTGACTATATGTATTGAATGCTAAAGTGGCGTTTATGGAAGAGTCTGATAAAAGACCATCAATTATTTATAAACAGAAGTTCCTTTTCAGAACTTTATGAATGCACTATCGAATCGTTATGAAAATTCAGAAAAGTTACATTTCTATTTCTTACAAGATGCAAAAAATTTTTTTAATATTATTTAATACTTCTTTATATTACCTGGTCTTTCTCAATTCTTTTATTATAATAATAATGCAGTAAGTTGCAAGATGTATTCGTAAATAAAACGTACAAATTTTATTGTAAATCTTGTGCCAATAGACATAAATAGATGCTCGGACTCTTAGTACAAACTGGATATGTAATTGACAAAGTCTTAATATTATGAAATCTTGAATGCCAGATCTTCAGGACAGCCGATACCCGTGGAAGTTTTGGCCACGGCCAAATTCACGACTCAGAAGGCGCTCTATGCGAGTGATCACGAGGCCAGGGGTTTGCTGTGCCTGTCTCTGCCTACGCGAACACCTGTTTTCGAGGACGATCCGATCGAGACACTACAGGTTGTTAATAATCGAATATCAATTCTGCAAATTTCATTGCTAGTTGCAATATTTCGATAATTTGGTATGGTATTCTCTTAAGTCAAGCTCAATATTAGATTAACATTTAAGTTCAAACTGTCGCTTGTTCAATTTCACATTGTAAACTCTTATGTGATATGCCATAAATGTTATATTAATTCGGCATTCAGATAAATTTTTGTGCAAGTCATATAAATTGTACATAAATTTTTATGGTGTTGAGCAAAGAATAAGTCAACTATGAAGACGTTAATCTAATAATAATTTCACTTGAAAAGCATAGGGCACAAAACTATCCAAAAAAGATTTTTTTTCCTATTTTAAATTTGTATTACTTTTCTTTTTTTTTTTAATTCGTTACTTTGTAAAGTAGATAACATTTTTCCAATCCAATGATAATAAAGACCGCTGTTTCAAATTCCAAGTCCAATTTCGAATGATCTGCAAGATTATATGATTCAA
Organism: Sycobia sp. Sy_11; assembly: GCA_018907035.1. Lineage (NCBI taxonomy): Eukaryota > Metazoa > Arthropoda > Insecta > Hymenoptera > Epichrysomallidae > Sycobia > Sycobia sp. Sy_11. Next base: position 1,926,661 of record JACCIC010000080.1, on the reverse strand, counting down.
TTTATGATCAGCTGACGTTTCCTTTGTAATATATAATATTATTATCGACGATTACAAAAGTACAATTATTTAAAATGTTTAAAATTTAAATTTAGGTCGAAAGTCACGAATGTCCATTTTTTTTCTTCAAAATTCAATATTCGATTAATTCCTATAGTTCAATGAATAATTGTTTTTTCTACGACATGTTCCCGTACTTTTTGAATACGATAAATACTTATAAATGTTTTTTGCTCGCCAGATCGTCCAAAGTAATATACAGGAGGCGCGGCGCAAGCAACGTGCGATCTACGCGATCACCGCGGCCGAAACCACATCCGGATTCCTCACGTCCTGTCTGCCCTCCGTCTTCTTGAAGGTTGCCCTGAACCATCTGACGAGGCGGTATTCCGTATCCGTCACACACGTGGACGGCGAGCTGCCGGTCAACGGCGTTTACTCGGCTATATTCTGGAAGCCGCTGCAGGGAAATTGCAGTAAGTTTTCAGTCGGAGGTCGCCTCCTCAGCTGACACGTAAGCACAATCTACGCAAAACTTTGTGCTCATCGAGGTTATTTTACAAAGACAAAGAACCCAGACGTTTCTCGAGTCAAGCTTTCTTTTTGTTTCCGAACGTGAAGCTTGGAGAAATTACTTATGCGTTTGGTAAAAAGTGATTATTATGAACTAATGCACGAAGCTAATCATTCGATGTAACTGCGCATAAGAAACTTAATACTATAACGAAATTTATCACACACACACATGCATATAATTAAATATTCTACAGGATGCGTGTACAGGAAACAGAAAAATTCCTTTCGGTTCAATTCATTGAATAAATAAAGGATTTTTCAAGATACCAATTGCATCTTTTAGAGATTTATTTAATTCAAATTACTGAAAAAATCTTCAGTTTGTAAATAAATAATATCTAAAAAGTTTGAATGCTGCAAAAAGGATTATTTCACGCGTTGCACGGTAATAAAATTTTTCGGATATGGAACGACACAAGAGAAACTTCTGAAAATTTGAATATTGATTTGGATTTTTAATCCCTGTACATTTCATGTCAAATATGGATTTAAGGTTTAGTTATGAGTTTCGTGTTGGATTGCAATGCTTAGCAATGCCTAACAAAGTTTGGCCAAGTCTGACAACTTTTATGAATAAGTGAATTCTTTCAACATTGACAAAGTTTCGATACGATTCGTCAAAGTCTGGAAGTTCCAAGTTTCAATTTTCTAAGCTTCAGACTAGGTTTAAAAAGATGTAGGGCTGATTTTATGTAATGCAAGATAGGAATTCTTCCGAATAGATCGATTTTTCGCGAAGTTAGTTGTAGGGAAGCGCAGAGTAATCACGTCGATTTTCACGAGTTGTTGACAAGATGTGCGATTACAAAGTCTCGTCAATTCTCGTATTCTACGATAATTTATTCGTATTTTTTTTTTTTTTTGAAAATTCGATATACTGTGTGGAGGAGAAGGGGCGAGATAGTGATGGTAATCCTCCACTTGACAAGCAACTCTTTCGTCAGTAGCTCGGAGTGTTATGACATGCGTGCTTGACGTATAAACCTTTCGCGAGCCGAAACTGTTTCACACAGTCCCAATCTTTGCCAGTCTCTGATATACTTTTTCGAACTTCACTAAATATTAAGAGTCTCTGCCGATTATCCCAGACATGTTCAGCAATTCTCGTTCATTTACACTAGACCATATTTTCTTTATGCATCACCAAAATTAGTGCTTCATCAATACCAAGACAAGACAAGATTTCATAAAATATTGCTTCGATGTCAGAAAAGTATTGTCAATTAAAATATTGTCTTTGTCTTGGCAAGAAAGTATCGATATTAATTTTGAAAATTGGGTAATCACTTCTGAAAACAGTAGATAAACATTGGAAATACCAAGAAAATATTGTAATGAATAATAGTTTTTCATGACAAGACAATTGTAATGAAATAACACAATTATACAATATCATATCAAAAAATAATAAAATGATAAGTATAAAAAAATTGTATTATATTAAACTGGTAACATATATCGGTTTGTAATATTTTCTTCGTTCATTTCTTTGACAAATGCAAAGATAAAGTTAACAATGATGAAAACTATACATAACTGGCTTTATCCTTATACGAATTATTTTATTTTGAACGTTGAACTCGAAACAAGACTTGATAAAAATATCATAAAATAGTGAGAAACGGTAGTGTTTTTCTTTCACAACACGGGTACGAATAATCTATACCATTGTATAAACATTTTCCCCTATAATAACTATGATGCGACAGTAATATTTTGTTTTACGTTCTATTATCACTTAAATTTTAATTACTATTGGATCAAGTAATTAGTAGCTGTTTGGGGTCATGTGTATAAATTAGATATTTTAAGCAATTGTAAAGGTATAGATAAATGATGTTTTATATAGAATTTAGAATAATCTTCAGTATTCAAATAATGTACAAAGTTTCTAATGCTTTGCAGGTTTCAAATAATATGGTATATAATCAAGACCACGGCTCTTAAAATAATTGGTTAAAAGGCCTTGCCAAGACCAATATTCTTGTGTCTTCGGTGTTTTTAATATACGGTTCCGTCTTGATATTGTTCCGCGAGACCGAACGATACCAATACTAATCTTGGATATTGGCGAAGCCCTATAAAAAATTCGAGGGCGACATAAATTTTTTACACTGCATATACATATATATATCTACATATAGCTATATACATAACATAGATTTCAGCTACGCGCGGCGCAGCCCCAAATCTCCATTCTAATCGAAAAATCCATTCCAGGTCTCTCGTTAACCCTGCACCGACACGGCCGGTCGTTGCGCCTCGGCGTGATGGCCGACGCGATGATCGCCCCCCGTCACGCGATCATCGCCCGCAGCTTTTCGCGCAGCCTCGACAAGCTCGCCCGCACCCTGGGCGTGCTGCGCCCCGCCGCGGACAGCGTCAGCAGAAGCCCCAGCCCGGAGGCGGCCTGGAGCTCCGGCGGCGAGGCCTCGCCCAGATGAAGGATCGAGCCGGCGACTCATCCGCCTCGTCACCCGTCCACGATCATATGGGAATCGCGATTTTATCGGCGATTTGCGCGTGAAAAATTTTACGCGGCTTTCGAGCCTAGCTTATAATCCGCGAATTCGTACTGTCATTGCTGTTGCCGGACTGGAAATCGTTCGCTTTGCGAATTCGACGGGGGGGGGGGTCGCGCTGAATTTGGTATATATATATATATATATAGCCGCATCATTGATCCGTAACAATAGTTCAAGCTCAGAAAGCAAAAACTGTACTAAAGTCGTAATGCGCATAGATCGTTGAAACCGATTCATTGATTACAAGGAATTGCGCTTGATTGGATTGTACACTCGGTTAAGATTGTTTTTTTTTTTATATATAGATACGCATTTGTGAGCTTGTTGTATCTATTTATCGATATTCGAATATGGCTCCATTACTTGGTAATAAATTAGTTAAATATAACAACATACTATTTTATATTTATGAGATTTAATAAAATTTTATACGATATTAAAGTTTTGAAAATTGGTTATTACTACAGATCACAATGGTAAAATAAGGCTAGTGAATATAAACCTTTTTAATCAGATTTCGAAATAAATTCTGATGATATATAGAGAAAATAAAACGTAAGATTAAGCTTAAAAATAATTTTATATTGATAAGAATTTTATAAGCATCTACTTGTAAATCTTTTGATAAAATTTTATCATGTAAATAATAAAAATGTTTAATATATAAATAAATTAATTATTTCGTTATTAAAATTAACTAATATTATTGCGCTATATACATCGTAAAAACGCGAGTTTTACTGAAACGGCAACTTGAAACGCACACGCCGACACCGACTCCTTTTTCTTTTTTTCAAGAAATTGCAACAGCAATCAATCTGATGGCTTAATTTATCGAAGCGTGCCATGGGGAAACCTTTGCACAACTATTTTAGCATAGAAATTGAGTGTATCTAATTAAAAAGTCGGCGCAATAATACGTATACTTGTTGAAAGAATACTACATATTTTTAATCGCAGTAATTCTCTGTGTGTTTGTGCCACACTGTGAGCTACAAGTGTAAACAATGGTAAAACTTTCTTTATCTTTACTTTAAAACAACAAAAAACACATAAACAAATATACAAATCAAAGCAGCAAGTTAAGAGTACATGAAGTGGAATTCTTGTTCTAATTTTGACGAAAATTACAGGCTGAACTGTTTGAAACTCTTTCGATAATGACGATTTGATGAGAGCATATTATACGAAGAGTAGGTAACTTGCACAAATCTGAGATATTCTCGATCGATATACTGAATCGTATCCGTTTGAGTTGTCTTATTCCTCGAATAATGCCAATCGACTGCAATGAAAACTCGACTCGATAATTTATTTTAGCTCGTCAGGAGAAAAAAATTCCCGACGTATTGCCCTGCTTGAGGAATAGGTAGCTGTACGAGTTGAACTATATTCTATCTCATATTTTCCTCAAAGATTTTTCTCTTTCCGGCTAGTTTCGATAATCTTTAGCATTTATCAGCTGCAACATCAATTTGTATGGATAGGAAAATTTTCGAGCATAATAAAATTTCAATATTTTTCCATACGACCAAAAGTTATCGTGATGGGTTATTACTTACTAATTGGTTACATTTATAATCGCACATAACCACAAATTAACATAAAATAACTTGCATAATTTAACGTCATTTAGGAAGCTAAATACTAATACGTTGGACACGCCGATACTTATTATACTTGCTAGCAACACCTCGAGTACACAATCTACAATGCTTTATCGATAGAATTCTTATGTCGCCACAAATTCTAATTATACAAACCCAAATTTATAGATCCACAAAGTCCACAATTTTCAATTTCCCTTTCGGCTTTTTCGTTGTGCTAGCACAGAAAATTTCAGACGTACTAATTTACATATACTATTCTAAACAGCTTATGTAGAAGACTTTCAATTGTCCTTCGTAAGCTACTTTTTGGATCTGTTGTCCTATTTTAATTGACATTCTATACATGAATAATTTTTTAAAAAATAGCATATTGAAATGCCATTATTTTTTCATACGTTCTGTGCACAATATAACATAATGTCTTTTATGTTAAATAACACGGGTTTTTCAAAAAACAAAAAAAAACTTGTCTGAGCTCGAAAAGCTACATACCTTTTTTTTATGTATTTCGAACGGCTGAATCCAAATCTGCCATAAAAATAGGAGTCCCGCTGGCCTATTTAAAAAATAAAAGAATAGCTGAAATAAAATTTTGGGACTGTTTAAAGACTCCAATATGTAATATGACTAATAAGACTTTCAGAGATAAATGGTCGATTCATTTTTAGCATTCCTCGTAAGTCATCCCGTGGTCTCCTTGGATTCGATCTTGAAATAATCAGAATAACTATTCACAGACCAATATTAATTTTAATATGAAAATTATTCTTTGTTACGATAACTTAAAATATAATAAATATTTTTGGATCCGTGCACGCCCTTATAACTACGTTCAGACTAATTTGTAAAGAGCATTGTAAGATTAGAAGAAGCTCATTTTTCGTTAAAACATGATAAATGATTTGACAAAACTTATTTTATCTTTCAATAGTCTTTAGAAGGCAAGCAGAAGCTGCTTCATATTGTATTTAATTTCACTGCATCCAATCGAACTTTTATGTTGAAATTGGTCATGGCTTACAAAAAACTTTTCTGATCACATTAAGATCAATGAGATATTTGATGACCAATCCTAAAATTCTCGTAGAGCATTATTGTCCATGTTTATATATATATATATATATAAACATTGCAGGATTTCTTAACAAACTAAACTATTGATTTTAATTTTCTCTCTCGAATTCGGACAATCGCTTTGCATGTTCAGGAAACTTTTTTGCTGGCCCACACAATCCAATTAATTTTTTGCCCATTTATTATCATGAAAAAATCATATCGTGTAATTAAAGTTTTTATTTGATTTTGTTAAATCATCCGCCTCAAAGAGATAGTACATTTCTCAAATTTTAGATTTTTTATTTTATGCAAAGATGACATATTGTATTAAAAGTTTCATATTTAGTTCATAACTTTCAATTAGGCTATCGTACAGTAATCATACAAATGAAATGCCAAATCATTAAAAATTAAAATGTACTAAAACCATATTTTATTTATTTATTTAAAATGACCAAATTTAAGTTTAAAATTAGCGGCAATATTCGGATGGTTAGAAAGGTTCATTTTAGAATAATGAATTTTTGTTACCTGTACATAACAGATCGTACTTAATCTAAATCACAACAAGTCGAATAAATGAAAAATAAAAGAGAGAAAATTTTTCATAAAATATTGTCTTGAAATATAGAAATAAAGTAAAAGTTAAAATCTCATGATGGATATGTGAAGAATAATCGCGTCAAAAAAACAATATAAGGTAATAAAATCACACGAAACTGAATTGCATCATATTTGCGTTCTAAATCAATTTATTGGAGAAACTAAAATTAGTAAATTCAATTTTTCGCTTTTCCTAACATACTTATATAAATATTACAATTCAACATTTTTGGTTGTTTCGTTGCTATAATGTAGGTGCGATTACACAATAAAAATCCCTCACTAATCAGCTTCCAAACATTCTCTCTCTCTCTCTCTCTCTCTCTCTCTCTCTCTCTGGTTATCTTTATCATTTTCTCGTGCACTCTATTGAACAGCTAAAAATTATAAAAAAAAACTGTGTCAATACTATTATAAAGTTTTTGTCCTTTTAAAGTTCTGTATTACAAATTAGTACAAAAGGTCTCCTCTGCTTACACATTACTGTAATAATTGTCTGTATTGTTATTAACAGTTATGAACATTATTTTGTGTATACAGTTATAGTTATATTTTTTTTTCTACATAACTTTCCTCCTACTATTGATCATCGAAACAAAAGAAAAAAAAAAGAAAAAACCTTGCGGAGCAATCGCTACCGGACACGCTTTTCAAAAAATTCCAAGTCTCCGCTTACAGTTTATCACTTTTGTTATTTGAACTCTTACACTTTGTTATGCTCAGTGCTGCAATTAGGTTGGAACCGAGAATATTTTATTTTATTTTCAAAAAATAGCGTTTATTACATGCGAAATTAGAAAAACGAAAAATCTAATAAATAATTACGCGTAAGTTTAACTTTGTACAATTTCCTTAACTATTACTTTCATTTAAAAATTATTAAAAAATACTTTGTTACGTTTTATTTTGTGGATCAAGTCACAAGTAGGGATTAGACAAAATTCTGAAAGTTTACTTGAAATGTAAACAATAAAATTGTCCATACTGGGATCGTGTACATAATTAATAAATAGCCAATTTAATTGTTTCATTGATTTATAAAATATAAGTTCATGATAATTGTATAACTTTTTACATAAATACATGCGCTGGCACCTTCATTGCTGCAAAAAGAACCATCTATGTTTACTTTTCAAATATGAACTTTCTAACAATTTTGCTCTTATTAACCGAGCACATACAAATCTACAATTTCACATAATTATAATTGTATAATTAAACGTAAAATTGAAATAATATAAATATATTCTCAGTTCCGGAATTTCTGAGTAAAGATTACTTGTATCGAGGCGATAAAATAGAAACCGATCAACGATTTTCATTCTCAAATATTCACATTATAAGTAAAAATATCGATAAAACGTCGAAGCTAATACAGATGCAGGCGATTTTGCGAGCGTACGTTCTCATTAATTATCACGAATACAATTTTATTCTCTCGTGTAGCCGACGATTGAAAATCAACGAATGGACATATTTATCGCTGGCAAAATTTTTGGACTCGTGGCGGATTGAATCGAACGAGAAATGCCGGTATCGAAACGCGTCGATTATATACATCGATCTCGATTGAATATTACGAAAATTTGGCATCGAACGAAATTTGTGAAATCGAAAAAAGTGTGAAAAAAAATTTTTTTCTCGCCATACGATTTGAATCCAGCTCAAGACGAGTTTGGAATCGAACACATTTCATTCCGCTCCAATATCGAAATCTCGAATACGGCGCTGTTTTATAATCGGGAATAAACGAGGTAACCTTTTTCGGTATAATTTTAAATAAATCTAAACGTATTAAATCGTGCATCTTTAAGCCGTACAAATGATGTAAAATTTTGTCATATTTAAGCTGCTTGAAACTAGTGTTACTATTCGATTCCAGAAATTTCTTCACCTTGGTTCCATCAATTATAATCTAATAATTTTACCAAGGATCATAGTTCCGTTAATCGATTACATTGAAAAAATAAAATTAATGTTTAGACAATCGCTTTTAATTTCCGTAAAAAATCTCGATAAGGGCCAGATCTAGTTTAAAATTTAGACATCCAATACTTCGACGTAAGATCCCACTAATTTTAATTGGATTCTTTTTCAATTGGAACTGCAATTATCTATATACGTTTGGAACACGTCATTATTCATAAATGATTCTTTTTCTCTATTAAGCGACATTTTATCAGAGCAATAATATGCCAAAAAGCTCAGCCTCTGAGCATTTGAAAGAAGAGAGGGGAAATAATGAAACTGGTAATGATTATTTTGTATTCAAATTGTACATCTTTAACTTACAACGTAGGTAGATCATTTGGAATCGTAGTTTTATAAACTTAACAGAAAAAAATATGTTTACAAAATAATAAACTTTACTAATACATCGTTATACGTATCCGTATTTTATTCGCTGCGTTATATCATTAAAAAAAGTATTTATTTATACACGGCATATATTATTTAAGAAAGGTCCTTTCGTATCCAAAAATTCTGCATCGTCGTCGATTGCACGTATAAAAGTCCTTACGCAGCCACAATAATAAATTTGATTATTTCAAGCATCTTAAAACCGTTTTCATTTTAGAATTTCCATATACCTGTGGCAAAGTGGCCCGCTTCATTATTACAAATAATCACATCAACGTTCTTCTAACTATGCTTTGCTCGTCGAAACAAAAGGCCATCGCTGCCGATGACGTTTCTTCTTTATAAAATGTAAGACACACGAGAATTTCCAAAATTTGTAATGAAACTGATGTTTCGTAAGGTTGAAAAAGTACGTTCAGGACACTTGCGCTTTCTATAGGGCTTGGATTTAAGAAACAAGAAAAACAAAACGTGAAGGATCATACACGATGTACTAGTTAAACGTTTTAAGCTGAAAGTTTCACCCAAAAGAAGCACATTACTCTCGATAATCTCCAAACTGCTTTCGATCGAAAATTTTTTTGCGACATTTGAGGATAGGTGCGTCCGTTAGATCGTAATGCACGCCTTGCCGACAGTATTTATGGGCCAACAAAATAGCACAAGGAGATTGTTCAAAGAGTGCTCTACTCCCCAAGTGCAGTGAAAAATCTCAGTGGAACGTTCTTAAATATAGATTTATATATATATATATATATATATATATATATATATATATATACACACATATATATATATATATATATATTTTTTTTTATAATATATGTACATAATCTTCATTTACGTATATATAAATATACGTATTTGTACCTCCTACGCGTAATAGTCGCTTTGGTATATCGATCGATTCTTGTACACTTAGACTAGTAAAACAATTAGCTACGCAATAGTAGTAATATAATAATAATCTCTTTATAATTTTTCAGCATTTGGCGCAAATGCATCATTGTCGACGATTAATCGTACATATCAATTTCTTTTTTCGTTTCTTTTTTCATTTCATTTCTTTTTTTTTTTTGCTTTTTCGTTTTGTTTTTTTTTCTTTACAATTGACTAATAGCGAAGGGGGATCTCGCCTTTTGCGCAACGATAACCGCTTTCGCTTACAGCGACGTTTATACATTATTGGCTTTACCTGCTCAAAACATTATGCTATGGACATTATTTATTCTTTTCTCGTAATGTACAGCATGATTGTTCTTTCATTTTTTTCTCTCTTCCTTTCTTCGTCCCACGATAAGGGTGAAAATATATTATAGATTCGGTTTACAAATATATATATATATATATATATATATATATATATATATATATATATATATATATATATAATGATCCGCTCAGAAAGGAAACCCTCCTGATACAAGAGGAATAATGGTATCTCTGAAATGCAAGACAATTTTCAGATAAAATAAGGCCGTTTTCCTTTGTGGGTATATAGTTTCTGAGTGAACCGTTCACTCGTTTTTCGTCTTTTGCTTTGACTTATACGTTAAAGAATACAGTCTAAGTAATGGCATAATCATATTATACGTTTTTTACATTCGGCTTTTAAGCTATTCAGCTTTCTTTTTAAAATTCGACAAATGAAACGTGGATTTTGTTTTTCATTGCTGTAATGAATTTTCTACGCTGCATAGAAAAAAAAACTTAATTTTAAAGATTTACTAAGTACTAGGTTTTCTTTGCTGATTTTGTTTAAAGCGATAATCTGTTATTATCAATTGTTTTGTACATCGAAAGAATAATATTCGCGAAATCCATCAAAGTCGCATCGATGTTCAATTCATTATTAACAATTTCGATTGATTTAACAAGTTTTACATTGCTATATTGTTGTTATTATCATCATCATTATATTTTATATTATTAGTATTAGTTGAAAAGTAATCGCTATATGTAGAAGTCACTGGAAACATTTAAGTACTTTGGTTTAAGTAAACATTAAAGAAATGTTATGAAAGGATGTATAATATGTATATATATACATATATATATATATATATATATATATATATATATATACTTTTTGAAATATATATCTATTACTTTAGCGTACGCACGGTAGAACGATTTTTTCAAAGTATTTTGGTTAAAATCGATCGCATTTTTAACATTCATAATGAACTTAGCTGAACGGGGAATTTATTTGACGATACCGTAAACTATTCGTCTAATGATTAATCTAAGTAATAATAATTTTTGGTTCTCTATTAACATTGAAAAAACAGATTTGCTAAAAATATTTATTTTAAGATGAATACTGTGAATTGAAATCAATTTAATATTTTCACAATTCAAAATGGGAAAATAAAAATTGAACCTTCTGTAATTTATGTTACAAAAATTATAATTAAAATTACGAATGAAACAATTTTATAACCGATTGAATATCAACACAATCAAAGCAATAATTCAAGGACAGCCTTAAAATATCGTCAATAAACTTTATCGCGAGATTTGCTTATATAAAAGCTTGGAAAAGCTATTTAATTTTTAAATTGCATTTATTAAATTGTATTAATGGAAATTGCAACTTTTACACGAAATATGCAAAAATATCCAAATTTTTTACGCCTATATTTGACATTTGATATTTAAAATATTTTTCCTTTAAAAAATAAAATGAATTATCAAAAACACTTTGCAATTGAAAGAAATTCGTTTCCTTCAGTGCATTTCTAAAATAACACCGACGATCTTATTTGTCATATGCTACTTTTGTAATTTAGCAAATATTTTTTCAATATGCAAGGATCAATATTTTACAAATTTATATTGTAAAATTCATTTAAACTTATAACTCATGTGTAGTATACATACTATGTACAATATATTAATTGAAGAATATTAATGTTTTATCAATTAAAGTTACTTTAAACGAATAAACTGCATTTACCTCGAAATATTGTATTCGACAGCTTGTTCTAAAATTCCCTAAGTAATTATTAGCAATAAATTATTTGAATAGAATCATAAAAATATTAACATAATAAACCTCTTTATATAACAAAATTAAATGTATTTTTTTCCTATACCTTAATTTTTACTTCTCCGTAACATGTCGCCGTATTTCATTCGCACTAGCCTCCTAGCTGTCGCATAATTAATATTAATTATTGATGATCGAAAAGCTTACTGTTCATTCTTATTATAATAGTCCCAAAGGATATTTCAACTTATGGGCATAGTAGTGTTTGTGCAATGGGTATCGCAATTTAAAATAGAATACTCGTTATTACAAATATACACATAATCGTTAGAGTATGCTTGTTCACTCTTTGTTTCTGTTTGGCTACAAGTAAGAAAAATATTAATTAAAAATTTCAATTATATTTTTCAGATTTAAATTAAGCGTTGTAAATAAATTAAATCGTTTGATCACATTGAAAGCACGAACTTCCCAAATCTTTTAGAGTAAATTCCTTTGATTCTTTGTTTTTGAAACGGTGTTTGCTTCTTTACTTATTAGACACTAGAAAGTAATTGTAAGCTCAGATTGCTTAGATGTAATAATATCCATCGAAAGAGTATCAATATCTTTACAAGCACGTATTATTAGATATTAATTAAAATAAACTTTGTAAACTTTCAAACATTCGAATAATCGTTTTGCACCTGATTTTTTTTTATATTCTCTTCGCTTTGGTACATGTAAAAGTAATGCTACTTTACATTAATACTGAAATGAGTCTTTTAAACAAATAAACCCAGCTCAACTGAATTAATTAGCACGTTTCACTTAATGGAAATCTAAAGATCGGTGAAAGTATAATTGGAGCAGTCACTCTAAAGAAATGAGAATTATGCAATACATATCTGACGCATTTCTCAATCTCCGATTCGAATTAAAGTATACAACACGTCTACGTAACGTTCAATCTCGGTCGAACTCGTTTGGCATTTATCGAAGCAACCGGCTTGTTATATTCCTCGATGCTTTGTTTTATTTTTTTTTTTTGCAATGCTCCGTTGCAATCGGAAATCATCATTCGCTCGCTCGCTCGCTCGCTCGCTCACTCGCACATTTCACCCGAGCCAATCGTGAAAGAACAAAAAAAAAAAAAAAAAAACAAAACAACAAAAAATCTGAAAAATTCGTAAACGACCAGCTGCGCTGGCTTAAGTGGCGCACTCCCGCTCCCTCTCGGTCTCCACTGGGCCGCTGCCCCAGATTTTTCGATTCTTCGTGTAGGGTATGATGCCCATCAGGAGGCCCGAGACGATGATCCAGCTGCCGGCCATGATGAACGACAGGTCCCACATACCGGTCATGTCGAACATCCATCCGGCCAGCGGGGGCCCGAGCAGATTGCCGATCCCCTGGCAGAGGAGACTGAGACCGTACGCGGTCGTGAAGCGCTCGAGGGGTATGATCTCGACCAGGATCACCGGGGTGAAGCTGAAGTTGCTCGCGAAGAAGAGGCCGAAGCAGCAGGAGGTCACGACCAGGGCGTAATGATAGTGCGTGAAGATCGGCATAAGGATGGTGGAAATGCCGCAGGCAATAAGGCAACAGGTATACGTCTTGGTGACGTTCATCCAAGGTTGATCGCCGGCCCAGCCTAGTCCGATCTGAAAAAAAGAAGTTGGTAAGAAAGTGCTTTTTAAATAATCCAAATAAATTGCTTCGTATATAGTTAGTTAATTCAAGACACTTATTATCAACGATATTCCTCGATGACTATGAAAGAAAAGCTGTATAGACAAACAAGTTCGCATTTAACGATTCTGATTCCAGGAAGGGAATTTTCTCAAACTCAGTATAGAAGGAACGGTCGAACCGTTTCAGCATTATATGGAAAGGAGCATTTTATTACCATCCCGATGGTATTGGTGATGCCGATGTAACTGAGAAGATTCGCTGCCTTGGATTCGGGATAGCCCTGCCGCGTCAAGTGCTCGGCTAGGTAAAAGTAAGGCACGATGAACCAAGTGAAGAGGAGTATAGTTGAGAGCGACAGTAGCAGGAAGTGGAGTTCGGAGAACATCGAGAAGTCCATCATACCCTTCAGCAAGTCAACCAGCTCGCTGTACCATTTCTATAACAAGACGTATGAAGAAAATTTTCGTATATATATACGTGTGTGTCTGTATGTGTGCGCGCGTGTTTGCGTGTGTATTGATTTATAACTTCTTGGACATTTCAGGGAATGTCGGAAGAAATCTGAACGTCATAACATGGCGTGACATGATAGAAATTTTGACGACAAAAAATGTGATCAGATCATCCTGTTCTTGTCTACACTGTGTTTCCTGATTTTGCCCATTGCCTCAAGCTAAAGCTTACCACTCACAGTCATAAGCTTCGTTATTCCCAGAACTATATAAAATGCATAAGGATTGTTTATTGTAACAGTAAGATCACTAAGCAATCCTTTTTCAAAACTGAAGTGTACAAAAATTTTTATATTATGGAAAATTCTTATCAGATCTTCTGTCGTATTACGTCGCGATATGGTGGTCAGATTATACTTCGATCTGCCCTTAAGGGGATATCGAAGAGAGCTCGCAATGATTTGTAATCAAATGGCGCCACCGTGTCGCGTCGTATTTTTCAATTTTTGTCACGAATTTTCGTTTTGTACAAATTGTAACGTTATAATTTTTTTCTTTTTGGTGGCAGCTGCCTCGTTTAACAATATTTTTCTATCTACAATAACTTCCACATCGTTTAATCGGGAAAAATCTTCTTTGTATTCTGATCGTCAATTGTCACTTGGACATCCCCTTAACAGGCGATGCAGTAATGTAGTAATTATTGAACTCTATGATAATTAAAAGATTCTTAAAAACATCTTATATGTAAAATACTGCTTAGACAAATGTCTCTTGCATCTAGCTGTATATACATATGCTTAAGACCGTAATCTATGCAACAACGGACTCACATACATTTTCCGTGTTCATTCGATATTTTTCTAAGCAGACTACCCAACTAATGAAATTCGAAAGTTCTTTAAAAAAAGTATATATACACGTGGCTCGAGCAAATCTATATACCTCTTCGTTCTCTCTGGCCAGTGTCGTCATGCTGTTGCGATAGATGTCGGGACAGCTGCTCGCCCTCAGCCTGTACTTGTGTAGATTGAGAACCGCGCCTCTGTACATGACCGAGTTCCGGTGCACGCGTATGTCCTTGAAGTAGTGGGTGTTGGTGCTGAACTGACGACGCAGCCAGGGCAGCGAGTCGGTTCGGACGACGCCGGTGCCGTAACCGGGCAGATGGTGTCGCGACACCGACTTGGCTCGCTCTGCTTCCGCGATCTAGATCGACGTGCACAATATGAAATATACGGTAATTTCTTTTTAGCTGTTTGAAGATACCCTTAATTTATGTCAACTCTTCGGATTATTATTAATATGTGATTGTGCAAAAAAAAAAATAATAAAAAATACGCGGTACTGTTATGCAAAAAGAAAAATTTAGACAAAAATTACTCTTTTAAACGAATTTTTTCCAGTATATTTTTACAAAGATTTCATGATTGAACACTATCAGACTTTTGCTAATTACCAATAGGGCATCTAAATTTTCTTTTCTTTCTGCGTATCAATCAACTGGACATTCAATTGAGAGGCGTGTCTACAGTCTATATGTACATCATTCGATTAAACTTTACTTTGCTCTTTTAACATTTTCAGTATACTTGTAATGACATTTATTGCATGCAGGTAGAGTATCTAATAATAGAGTGTGGCAAACAGCCAATTAATATTCGTTATGCAAAAATTTCGAATCCATCGTAATAATATTGTATGAAATTTAATTCTATAAATTCCATCTTTATTTTCATAAGCTCGTTGATTTTTTTACTCTTACTTTTGGGATATAATACTAGATTCGATATAATACTAAATTAGATAGACGATATAATACTAAATACAATTAATTATAAAACGTAGTAACATTGAAACGCAAGGAAGGCAGCAAAAAACTAAATATAATATAAAAAGTTCTTTTTATTTATTTAAATTACTTTTAGATTAAAAATAAAAATATTCACGTATGAAAGTCATGGAGAACCTTCACGAACTCAAATTCAATAAAATGCTTTTAATTTTATCTTTGAACGTATTCAGACGGAACTGATCAATACTTACGGCTTGCGCTACTTCTTTGGCTAGTAAGGGATTAGCTTCCTCCAGATCCTTTCTCGACATTCTCCTAGTGGCAAGAACTTTGGTCGAGGCATGTGTAGAGCCTGGCCGAGATTGAGTTTTCTTCCCTTTATCTTTAGCTTGTTTTAGCCTAAAGTAAAACGTAGAGTTTCGTGTATTTTAAAATGCTTCTATTATACGCTCACAATAATAAACCAAATATTTCGAGCTATACAAAATCAAAACGTGTAGAGGGAAAGCGAAAGCCACCTTGATAGTCCAGAAAATTTTAGATTGATACAACATCTGTAGGCTTTCGTTTATCTCTATTGGATATCAAATCTAAATAATTGTCAAACCATATTTGTATAAAAACACCAACAAAGTAAACTCTAACTAATTCAAATGCAAAAATTACCATAACAATGAAGGAATCAATCAACACACAAAGTGGGGGGAGGGAAAAATCAGTTATTGCAATATTAAAAAATAACCAAAAAGATAACATGCAGTATAAATATAGTGTATGATAATTCAAAGTACGTTTCCAATAATAGTAATAAGCGCGAAATAAAAGGTGTGAAGTGGAAATAAGTGCAGGTTGCAGATATCAGACCAGTCCTGTAACCTCATCGACATGGTGACGCCGCTCTTATTGTTAACGTCCGGATTCGAGACGTCCAGCTTCTTATCCGAGGCGCTTCTGCACAATAATAAGCTTGGATAGTTTTCGAGGATGACGTTGTATAGCCGTGAATTCGACGACAGCGACTCGAGAACTTCTAACGGGACCTATACGGTGCGAGACATAAGTGCATGAGTACAATTAATTATAACGCGCGAATAATGTAACGCACTGCTACAGAATAATCATTATTTTTTGAAAATTGATATTGAAAATCCGTAGGAGTAACATTATTCGTGTTTTAGAAAAGGCCGTGAGTTCGTATTCTCGCACTTTTATGTTTTCATTTCAGATCGCTTTATAAATGTATGATTTTATACAAAAATAGTGTCCAAAATACATGGAGTAATCAGAGAATTATAATATTTAATGCTTTTAATATAATTTTAGATTTATTATATTTATTATTAAGTACCAATTTTATTGCTTAAAAAAGGAATTTAAAAGATTTTAAATACATGACTTAATAGCGTTTATACCTGTGATTAATTAAACAAATACATAATTTCTTTCGGCATTAATTAATTTCGTTAAAAGAAAAAAAAAATCATTCAATTTACTTTCGCAGGTTGACTAGCTTTCCGGATTAGAAAATTATTTTTCCCGGTTAAAGTCCTTGAGAGCATTCGGGTAAAGAGCTTAATATATTGGCAGAAAGGCTTAAAGCCGGTGAGCTTGATGCAAGGCTGAAAGCAAAGTTCGATATTCAAGGGCGAAGGCGAGGCTCTAAAATCGTCGAATAAAAGAGAGTGCAGTTCACACAAACTTACGAAGAAGCAGCGCGTCGTTGTCTGACGAACAAATAAGTGTGTATATACGTCTATACCAATCGCTTGCAATAGGAAGCGGCATTTTTATAAATGATGCAAGAGCTGCATGAACACATATAGTTAGATATTGATAACAAACTTATAATATGATAAGAAATAGGATATTTGGAAATGTTGCTGTGATACTGCAATTGAGGCGATAGATAATTGGATAAAGTACTAATTAAGAACAACAAATGAATTGGCTATATATTAGATCTAAAATATGTGATTAAAAAAAAACTAATATTTGTTTACGAATTATTATTTTTCATTTCGTATAAATATAATTTAAGAATCTTTGAGAAAGTGATGGGCAATTACATGATTAATGTTGAGCAAAAAGGAGCTGAATTCACTACGTACACGAAACAGTCCCTAGATTTAGTATAGAAGGTGCTACTCGACTAATGCAATCCAATGGAAAAGTACCAAAAGACGGCACTGCATTAACATTATGATGTTAAAATAAGCCTTGCATCCTGTACTTAAATCATAATAATTGTAGGAATGTAAAGCTAAGTATGTGTTAATTAAGAAAATTCGAAATATAAAAAATGCAATCATATCATCGTTTAAATGCAAATACGAATAGATCTGAGTTTTCTAGATATCGAAGGTTAGTATTGGATGATAGTGAAAAGATTGCTGTCATGAGAAATTGGAGTACTGTAGAACAGCGATCAAACACTAAGTAGATGAACGATTTTATTACAGTTTTGTTTTACAAACGTAGTAATTGTAATAAGATGATTAGGATTATAGTAACACTTTATACTTAATGTATCGGGCCTAATTACTGCGAAAGTAAACAAATTTTCATAAAATAATCTTTTTGTATACTCTTTGTTCGTATTCTTCTATATGAATATTGAATAAATTATGTAAACAATTTCAACTTTTTCTAATTTTAAGGCATTAAACGCGGAAGTGAATAAGCAGCATAAAGGAAGAACCAGAAATAATTTAAGAAAGTTGAATGCTAATTAATTTTAAGAAGGATTAAATTCTATTTTTAGTTTCCGAAGTTGTTAATAATATTATTATTATATAGTACTGCAATTGCCAATAGCACACGTAGATGAGTGATATTCACTATCGCTCAAAGAAACTTTTTAGCCAACAGCTGACGTATTTGAAAGGTTGCTGTAAAAGATCGCCTTGCGTAAACGTAAAACAAACTTGGACAGTTGCTGTCCAAAATAGTGCCTCTACAGTTATTCAAATATATAAACGTATCTCTCTTTGGATAGCGACCATTTCAAATTCAGATGGCAACCGTGCAACATTATAGTGTGACAACTAACCGGCGCTTTTGTTTAGGTTTGTTAGTTTGCTATCACATTATGTGCCTCACAAGAAAAGGTCACGACATTTGGATGAGGAATTTTGTTTTTCAGTGTGGGCAATATATTCTTATAATTCTGCTTGTAACCAGAATGATCGCTGCAAAGTTTTAGAATCTAAAGCTCTACCATGATCATGATATGAAACTTTCGTATTTACAACAGTTACTGAATTCTAATTGAATGGAATATACTGTGGAGCTTAAGGTTTTTTTATTAACTAAAACCCTTACTTTTCGCGATGGTTGTGCAGAAAAAAATTATATTTTATAATAAAAAAATTTTATATTCTAAATAAAAAAGTTTTCACGAACTTATATGATTTCAAAGGTATAGTATCTCGCTTATTATGGATCAAATTTAGGTCGATTTTTCAGACATCAGCAAATAATTAACTATTTGTACGAACGTGTATAAATCCAGTCGAACTTTAATCGACACTAATTAACAAATTATTTATTCGTGCACAAATTCATTAGAATATTTTACTGAAAATATTATTTTTCCTTACAATACGGCGTCAAAATTGGAAAATATTATTATAAACGATTTCTCCGGTTTTCACCGCATATGCTATTTCAATAGAGATTTGCATTATTTGCAATTTGACGATCTTGATAATGGAAAACCCTGGGTTTTGAAGCTTTACAGGTTGGATTTTAGAGATAGTCAGAGTTCCCTCACCCAATCTGTCTGAAATCCGTTACCTAAATGTCGTGACTTCTCTTTGACAATGTAGTCATTAAATGTTGTTTGGAACTCGCATGTCTATTTTTGAATTCTGTTTACTTGTAATTATTAATGTTACTTGTGATAAATGAATGGTAGGATTAATTAGCAATAATTAATCTTTCGAATTTTAATACATTTATTCAAAAATTGTAATAAAGATAATCTTTTAAAAACAAGTTTGCAATTAATATTCACAAAATCCTCAGCATAACTATTACAGAATTTAGTTTGTTGAAAAATAAAAATTGTATAGATTGTAAGCAGATATTTCATTATAAACATTATCAGATGTTTTAAGAAAACCAATAAAGTATTTGAGTACTCAAATTTATATATTCAATTAAAATAGAAATCTGTATTTGAAACATGTTTTGCTGATTAACAAATTAAATTTTTTAAGGTATTTCATAAAATCTTATATTACTGTCTTTTTATGTACACTATTAATTCTTATCAATACTCACCTTTTCGCTCTGCCTAACGAAAGTGGGCAAATTAACTACACTCCTGAAAGCCGGATTATTGTCACCAGGATTCCGTGTTTCTGTACTTGTCCGCAAATCTTGCAGCAAGTATTCTGGTGCCTTTCCGCTCTTTAATAGTCTTCTCAGCTCCTCCACTCCAGGAAATTCGTCGTCTACCGGACTGCCTTGAGATCTGTTGCCATCTTGCGATCTAGAACCAGCTTGTTGTTGTGATTTTTTGGGTGACATTAGGCCTTGCTGCTTCTTCTGCTCCAGAATCCACCACTCTGGATCCCTCATCACTGTGCCACACACTATCATGTTGTAAAAGGTGCCTGCTAACAGAAGAACACAACCCCGCCAACCGTACTCCTCAATGAAGAAAGTTGTCATGGGGGCATAGACGAAAGTGCCAATGCCTGTACCGCATGCCCCTAAGCCCACAGCTAAAGTGCGCTTCTTGTCGAACCAGAATGCGATGCTCACAACCGCGGTGACGTAGCACAAACCCAGACCCAGTCCCGCCAGCACGCCGAACGTCAAATACATTACCCCAATGCTGCGTGCAAAACTGCTTAGCACAAAACCCGTTCCAGAGATAATCCCTCCAACGATAGTCATCTTTCGACAACCATATCGGTCCACCAAGGCCGACATAATTGGCCCCGACAACAAGGGAACAGCCATAAAGAGCGAGCCAATCCAAGCCGTTGTTGCCTTGGACGCTTCAAATTCATATAAAAACTCAATATAAAGAAGACCAAAGCTGAAAGAAACGCCGTCGGCTATCATAGAAATGACTAGAGATGAAACGACGACGACCCAGCCCCATCCTCCATCTGGAATCTTTGGCTTCTTTTTCGAATCGTTATTAGTCCGTTCAGAGTTGTCATCGTCATAAATTTCGAGCATGACTTCTGAGCCACCTATAGAATCATTGCCATTACTCTGAAATAGGTCTTTTTCACGATATACGGGTGGGGAGTTGGATTCCGGCTCTGAATATTTCCTTTTTACCAATATACCTTGGGTTTTCTCTGAATTTGGTTCTTGTTTGTCTTTACCGAGGTCCTTACTATCGATTTTACTGTTTTGACGATCTTGATAAGGCTTATCAGTAGGACTGGTTCCTACAGTGAGATTTGGAGAGGTCAGATAGCTTTCAGTTGGAGTTGCCGGAATCCTATCCTCCGTGCACTCCGTACCTGGTGATTCGAAGTCAAGCTGCTTAACGTCCGCTTCTTCGTCATCGAGATCAGGATTTGTAGGAGAAGCCAACGATAAATCTACATCTTGGGAGAATGATTCAAGGCTTTTATCGATGGTTAATCCAGGAGTTGATGGGACGCCCCTTTCGTCAGCTATACTGCTCAAATTCTCAGTGTCGTCGTCATCCCTGCCGATGCCCGAGCTCTCCGAAGGCGTGCCCGATCCACGAGCAGCGACCGTAGATGTTGCCGCCACTGGTGTCGTCTCAGTTTTTGCAGAGGGCGGCGGCGACACGGAAACGCTGCCGGACACGCCATCCTCGGGCGAGCTCGGGAAAAGAATAGGACTTCCATTCTTCCAGCCTACCAGAGGCGCTGGTCCCTTCTTGATTTGCTCCTTAGTTGGATTCTCCGTTCCATTCTCCTGAGTTTTCTTCGCCTGATTAGTTAGTAAATCCTGGCTAGGGTCTT
Source organism: Sycobia sp. Sy_11 (assembly GCA_018907035.1). Lineage (NCBI taxonomy): Eukaryota > Metazoa > Arthropoda > Insecta > Hymenoptera > Epichrysomallidae > Sycobia > Sycobia sp. Sy_11. The sequence goes on along the minus strand of JACCIC010000080.1, from coordinate 1,905,054 downwards.
TTTTGGCTTCTTTAGGATAGTCGACGAACCTCTGATAATTACTGTTCTCCTTCTTGGCGTAGAGGCCTTCTTTACGCGGGGCGGGCGGAGGTGAAAGGCTGGCGGCATTGCCCTCGCCACCGGCGTGGTTATTGTTGGCAACGGGCGGTGCGACGCGCTGATGATTGGCGAATTTGGGCTGTCGATGATGATGATCGTTAATACTGTCGCGAAGGAAGTTCCGATTTCGGTCGGCCATCCCGTTAATGCCTTTTTTAGATTCTAAATATACGTATTACTGGTAGTCGATTGAGACCAGCGACGCGGCCAGCCCTTCAGCCCTTGGATCTCGCCGGGGTAATCGCCTGGGCGGCCTTCACCTACCATAAGGACCAGTGATGGAAACGGGGCGTGAGGCTCTTGCGACGGCGACGGGCGCCTCTTCAGCATGCACCTTCTTTGTCTGACGTGTCCTGCGTGGAAAAGAGAAAAATTCCGGTTAATTAAATTGACGCGAATGCTGATTTACTATTGTATGGGCATTTTTCATTTATGATTGTTTTTTTTTATACATTAGTAGATGAGCCTAATAAAATAAAAACTATCATATTTATAATTAAATTTACAAATGCCAAATGAAATATTCAATTTCATAATTTATTTATTTTTTATTTATTGTGCAATCTGAAAAAATTTAGTTTAAATTACTATAGTACAATATTTCAAAATTGGTAGATTGAGTTGGAAATAAACTTAATTGTCTTTCTTAGAAAATAATTTTAAGCACAAACACGATTTATACAAGGCAATCGAATTTAGAAGTTGAATAAAATTGGAATCAAAATAAGTCCAGCATAATCAAATTAAAAATTCTCAACTATGTGTTAACTATTGTTCAGAAATTTATGAAATAAATTTTTAATAATTATCCGTTTGTAAATGTGTATCTAAAATTATTACATGGTGCAAAATTATTACATGGCGCAAAGTTGATAAAATTAGATATTGTATATAAATGAAGGAAATATACTCAAAGCATTTCCAAGCATAATTATTTATAAAAGCATTACAAGCGGAGCTTCATTAATAATTGTCTAGTAAATAATTACTTATTTTTTATAAATATTTTTTACATCTTTAAAATGAAATTTAAGAAAAATTTACAATAAATGCATTATAAAATTATTTCGTGAATATGCTGATTAACGCGAAAAGGCATTCTTGTCAGAATCGAAAATGTCATAAATATAGAATTGCGACTCTTATTATACTATTTTGTTTTAACATTTTGTTTTAACATTTTAACAATATAAACTACCGGTTTTTTTTTCATTTATCATTTTAAAGATGCAATAATTTCATAGCACTGGTCGACAAAATTGAATATTTTTTGCTATTTATTATAAATCTATATTTACATCATTGAGTTTCCGTGCAAAATTTTCGAAATATTTTAACACAGAAGTGCAAGAATGAGATTTTGTCGATACGTTCAGACTTGAGTACAGATTATTGTGAAATCTTTGTCTGTAGAGGCGAAATAATCTTACACATACTATTCTTCCTGTTCAGAGATAGAATTCGTTCACAGAATTATATTTGTCGAGATAACGCAAGATAAAATTCAAGGTCTGCATAAATAAACTCCATTAAAGATTATTCCAATGATTAGATTTTCATAAAAAGTTTGTAGATTCACCTCGATAGAAGAAAAAAATTAGTTTTGATATTTTTTAAATTTACAAATTACCGTTCGAGTCTTTCTTGTATTTCTGTTTATTTGGTTTGTTTGTTCTCGTTTAAATTAAAATATCTCGAGCGCAGCTGTCGTGAGCGATATAAAAAGAAAAATTCCGCCCAAGCGCGGAGCCGAAAATTCCGATGATGCAAATTGTGTCGACCAGTGAAATTTATTCAATTATTTACAATTTCGAATACCTTTGCTCTTGCAGCAATTATATCGCGTCGATTATTTATAAATAAAATTAATAAAAATCAACAGCTCTTTACTCACCATTGGGGCAATGTGTAAAATGACGTTCATTCGGTTCATGCAGTCGTGATTGGGCATAGAAAAGTGCATGCGACTCCGTGTGCGAGTGCACAACTCTCATTTTGTATCAAATAATTGTCAAAAAAGAAAAAAAAAAGAAAAAAAAATTGAAAAAAAAAACAGAAAAACCAGACCTGCTGTACGCTATAATATGTCAATCTAAAAATAATTAAAAAAAGAAACTCGAAAAAGAGAGCTATGTAAGTGAGCATGCATTGGTTCGACTGCTGTGTGTATATATATATTATAAGTGGATAATTTTATATATATATACGCTATAGATTGCAAGCTGAAAATAAATCATTATATAGATAGTATCGTTGGCCTAGCGGCTAAAAAGATTAAAGTGGAAAAAACTGAAAACATAAAGTTATAAGGTTGATTAGTGCAACTAAAACATATACGAGATAAAAAAAAGCTTAATCAAGCAGTTGTATAATAAATTATAATTAATAGGCTCTTTAATATATAGTGAGTGTATTATACGTGTGTATATATATACATGTATGTGTATGCATGTATGTACATGACTGCGACGAGCATCCTACATTTCCAGTGTATAGGCCGATGTATCGACGGCATTTCTATTTCTCCCCCCGTATTGTAAAATTTTGAGAATTCCCACTCCCAACCCGCCCCTTTTCTTCGGAATAATACAGGCAGAACGAATACGGCGAGACGCTTGATTTTTTATTTTTATAAACTTACATCATCAATGCGGTTAGAATTTTAAATTTTAATGAATTCTTATCTTTTTCGGCGTTTATTATATATACATTTTATAATATATAGTTGTTGGAGATTTTTTTCCTCGAAATTATCCCGCTTTCCTCGCTGAGATCCCATGACCATCAGACAGATCTGACGACTGATCGTTTAGTACATTTAACCGAATTAACTGTTAATCATATAATTGGCAATTATATATAGGATATATTGAAACGGTCACGCGCTTCCTTGTCTGATTCTAAACGCGCATGCGCCAGAGAGGATTGTACCGATGATCGCTTATATGTATACGCCGCCCTGTAATTTTACCGTCAAGTCATAATAGGGAAAGAGAGCTTTGTCGATTTACGCTTATTACCGTATATATACTATTGGTAAGTGACGATATGCACCCACTTAATTAATTATTGTGATTTATGCCAGACGGGAGTATTGTAAATTTTCATAAAAGATACGTATATATATATATATATATATATATATATATATATATATATATATATGTATATATATTAATAATTGTATTATGTATTGATAATATTTTTGTAAGAGTTGTGTATTTTGTTGCCTATAGATGCAACAATCATTTATGGATTTAAAAGATAACCTTTTAGTATATCTTCGCATTATATGAAACGCGGACATTTTTTTTAAACACCCTCAGAAGCTATATGCGCGCGCAGCAATAAAACACACACACCCACACACGCGCGCGCATATATTACAGGTCGGGATGTCGTAAGATACGTATGCATTTATTATATATATATATATATATATATATATACATACACCCACTTCGTCATTTTCCTCTCATTATTCTTCTGGGGATTAAGTTAGGCAAACTTCGGCAGACGCCGGTCGCAGTAAAACTCGGGAGCTTTGTATACGCACTAACTGATTGATTTACCGTCGCAAGTTTTATGTGTTGCGGACCCTGTACTTGCGAGTATATATATATATATATATAACGTGACGTTTGACGCGCGAATTTCAACCGTTTTTGTTTGTCGCGCGTATTGTAGGATAATATTGTAAATGCCGCGGTGTGCGTCAGTACGACGCTCACGAAAAATCCCTCTCCTTATCTATCTATATACATTCAAAGAGTATGCGATCTTTTAATATTATATACATGTATACACTGACGATTAGAGCCGAATACGGGATTCTGGCGTGTTTTACAGCTCTTTCGCTTCGCCCAGGCTGGGGAGTCGATTTATAATCAAAGCCATAGACGTCATGAAGAGCTGTGAGACCCTGTGGTCCGAGAAGGACTGCGGCTAGATCAAAGTCGAGACGAAGAAAGCAAATAGTTAGCTTTTACAATGAAATCAATTTAATATTATTGCATTGAAACAAATTATTCTTCAAAACCGAGAATGGCGCACTGTATTTCGAAATGAATTGCTCAGCGAATTTCCCGAATCTGAGATTAATTGTAAATTGATATTTCAACTGTAATGATTAATCGGCTTCTTTCGTTCATTGAAATCCTCCGAGGACGTCGGGGCCCTATTACACCCGGGCCTCTCTAACTTCTCTTAAACGACAGCTCTGAACCGAACAATTATTATGCAATTATAGATACCGACATATACCGATATAATCGTGCTTTGAATTGTAGTTTATAGAACGGTTCGGCACTCTTGCCATTGATTAGCATGTGTCTGATAAAGTTTAGACGAATGGTTAGAAAAAAAAGATGTTTCGACTTGGAGAATTAACCGACTGTGAACAGAATTTACGTAATAAGTATACACATGCACGGTCTTGGCCGATCGACACGAGGACCGCTGTAATAATTTACATGCTCTTTGTTTATAAACACGTCGCAGACCACCGTCGCTGATTAGCCACGGTATTTGGAAGCACAAATAGAGGGACGCTTGATAACATTGAGAAAAAAGGACTAAATTTTATCCAATTGCTAGGTGTCTTAATATTGCAATTCTCTGTTACAAAAAAGGTGAAAAATTGCAGGCTACCGAGCTAATTAGATTTGCGAGCTCTTTATTGAAACAATATATACGCGTGGCTCGAGCGAATCCATATACCTCTTCGTTCTCTCGGGCCAGTTTCGTCATGTCGTTGCCCTAGAATTGCGGAGAACATAATTTTTGAATTTAAGATTTTATCCTTTTCATTTATTCATCTGGTTTCTTTTTACGGAACAAAATATTTTACGGTTAATTAAACAACAATTATATGGTTAGCCGGTAACGAACGTATTTTTACCAATTGCGGAAAACAAAAAACTTGACATTATGTAATACATGATTATTTAAGTGTTCATTGCACAATTGATGCAATGCAATAATAAATAGAGGCACTCGTTCGGTTTTATTTTAATCAGCTAGCACAATTTTCTCCATTTACTCGTGTTTCACTCTTTGCGTACTCTCATGTGTAATCACTCAATATTTTCTAAGAAATTATAGCGTAGTGTTCGCAATGGCTCAGTTAAATCTGCAATCTGTCGCTCAACTACGATTGTCCACGAATTCGAAACAATTTCAAAGCTTTGACCTTTGATACAATAGAAATAAAACTTATGTTATATATATATATATATATATATATATATATATATATATATATATATATATCGCAGCTTAGAAAGCATATTCAATGCGAGAGACAGAGAGAGAGAGAGAGAGAGAGAGAGAGAGAGAGAGAGAGAGAGAGAGAGAGAGAATAAGAAAGTAAGAAGAAATTGCATGTATGATGCCTGTGAAATCGCTAAAGTATAATATATATATATATATATATATATATATATATATATATATATATATATATATAATCACACACTCATTCTTTCTTATCTTATTGGATCTTGCTGCTGCTGATTTGCCTTAAGTCAACAGTAGCCATATATTAGAGACAGAAAAATGTATAATAATAATAATAATAATAATAATAATATAATATAATAATAATAATAATAATATAATAATAATAAATACATAAATAATAAATAAATAATAATAAATAATAATATTAATCAACATTTTACATCACGCATCACGAGTGTACATACGTAGGGAAGAATACGGTAGTTCCTAAGTAAAATGTTATTTTATAACAGTCTCGGGCGTATGTGTCATTGTCGGTGCGATGAACGTATTTTAACGAGTAACAAAATAAGTAATCAGAAATTAGTTCTCTCTTTCTCTCTCTTGGACGCATTATCAGTCCGATGTATCGCCCCTGTCTCCCGTTATATATTTGTATATATATATATATATATATATATATATATATAGAAAGCAGACTTTGATGATTGTTTGAGGAAGATTAAAATTTTGCGATTGTCTATAATGGACTATATATACTGTTATGCTTCGATTGTGATACATTTTTTCCCGTCACAGATTGTATAGCTTTACTTTTTTGTAAATTTGAACGCTTCGCGGCTTGTCATATATATATATATATATATATATATATATATATATATATATATATATATATATATAAGATATAGGCGCTCAGTTCGGAATTCGAATGAGAATTGTATAGAATATTTTTCATATAATTTGGTCCGTCAATTCAGATATTATTACGCATTAATTAAAATAATTGCATTACTATGTTCTCTTTTACTATAACAACTATATAATCTATATATATAATGTTAAGGTGGTACGAGACAATTGAAATTACTGTTACATTATGTGAAATTAGCTTAAAATATTTGAAAGAATAAAACTATAGATTCTTAAAATCAATCAAATGTGCCGGTCGAATTTTTCTTAAAAACCGTTTTTAAAATAGTACTTATTAAACACGGATAATGTATCCTTATATAGATATGACAGTACATAGTTTTTTAAAAAGGCTTATTTGGAAATTCAACATTTAGAAGAAAAGAAATGGAGTATTAGTAGTTTCATTTTTTAACTTTTGATTGATACTTTCGGCGATACTCCATTCTGCTCAGTTAAAATAAATATTTAATTATCCCTTTTGAAATTGGAATATTTTCACGATTTAAGGTTAAATCTTATAGTTGTGGAAAAATAAAAATAATATCGTTGATGTTATTTTAATTGTAAATGGATATAAACGAAAAATTTTATTGCATTAATTTTTATATATTATTAGAGCTGCGTATATTAAAATCAAGGTAAAAAAACATATTTATTTTTAATCAAATTTTTAACTTTGGAGTCGTGTTTTAACAACCTTAAATTATTTTTAAAAAATTTGTACTCCTAAAATAAAATTTTAATTTTTCTAAAAATTAAATAATGCTCTAATTGTTACTGCTCTGACATATTCGTATACGTTAGGTCTTTTTGCCCGCTTTACAAATGGGTCACATTATCATAATTAATTATCGTTAATTATTTGACAATGTAAAAAAAAAACAACAACGACACAAAACAAATTGACTACCTTAGTATTATCGGTATATTTTATCGTACATTTGTATAGACAAACGTACTATCTGTGTAATATGCATTAGTACAGTCATTACACGCCGTGCGGTGATTAGACAGTCACAGTAAATGTAAAATACTTCCGAGCTCGTTCATGTGACACTCAGCAGTCATATTCGCTATTCGTATTTTGGTCTGCTGAATTCGAAGCGGGATCAGTTTCGTCCCGTCGCATCGGGATCAAATTTATTTCAAGGTCAGCCGCGGAAAAATCCATAAAAAAGCAGAAAACAATCAGTATATGGGCGTGCGTTTTTAGGTTATTCTATATACTCCGCCTCAGTCGTCAGGGTCAAGCACATGTGAATACAAATTTGATTTATCTCATGCAAGAGTGCGGCAACAATAAATGAAAATTGCAATGGAATCGTTATGAAATGACACGTCGGGATCAATAGACGATTTTCCCGCCACTTAAACGTACTTTTATTTTCTTAACTTAATCTCGGCTCTTTTCCGCGATTGACGTTAGATGAATGTTTCCGGCGTAATCGGATGAAATAAGTCCTCTATTGGGATTCTGCGGCACCGCGAAAACACGCGCACGCACATAGTGGCGCGATATAAGGTCGTTTTATCCGACGCTTCAATTGAGTTTTTTGCCAACGTTACTTCGCCTTGATATATGGCCCTGACCCAACTGCGGTATCGGAGGTCCCACTGCATCGACCACCCGATTTCAGAATTATAGAGCAGGCGAAAATAACTTTAAGGTATAATATCGTGTCAAGCAGTCGTGCTCAATGAATTGTTATAACAGATGGATTGGCTGTCAAAGGGACGACCGTATTTTTAATTGATAACCACTGCGTTTCCATACTTCGTAACCCGGCTACCGGCGTATTATACGTGCTCGGTCAAAACAGGTCATATAATATACAAAGTTACTAGCAGAAATGGCGAAGAATACGATCTGACAACGCCGCATCTGCGAAATCAGCCACGGCTTCAGCGAGCACCCGTAGGGATTCTAAGGGTATTTTATGACAGCTATATTTACGGGCTTCAGTTTTTCTCGCTCTTAAAAGAGTTTTTTCATTCAGATAAACCGAGCTGATAGTGCTGCGCAAAAGGAACACCCTTACTTTATCTATCTTTCGGCGTTCTCGCTTCTTCGGTCAGCTATTTCACAAAACAATGAGATTCCAGTTTATTAAAAATATGTAACGATCGATTGCCAATTTTTTTTTGCTCGAATGTCAAAAAAAAAATCTACGAAAATCGATTTTGTCACGTACTTTAAGACTTTTTAGAATCCATCGATAGCGTTTGCATTTACGAGTTGTGAGCCAATGGGCATCTTATATAGGTAGTAAAGTCGGGTCGAATTTTCTTAATATGCATGTATGCATGTATATGTATGTATACATATGTGTATGTACATGTGTGTTCATGTGCGTGCGTACGTGCGTGCGTGTGCGTGTCTATTTCGGTAGAAAATCTGAAGACACAAGATGAGCTGTACAATACGTAAATCTGATTATTAAACAAATTTCTGAAATAATTCGAAAAGTGTATAAGATTAGACATAGTAATGTTTCCGGTAATTTTATGAATTTTTTTCATTTCTTGATGTAATACAAAAGTATGAGAAAAGTATTCGTATATCACACATGGACGTAATTTTTGAAAATCGTAAGTATATCCACAGAATTATTGTATTCTATAAAATTGGATTTTTGTGTTGACACTCTGCGCGCATTTCTTGCTTCCGATCATCTGCCGATGGCAACGATTTGTGCCCCCAATAACTCCACCATTGATTTCTCTTTGGGTACTGAGCAGTCGTATTCTACTATATACAGTGGAATTTTTAGACGCTGAACCCGAATTCGTCAGATTTATAAGTTGGAACACGTTGGAACGGGATTGAGATATTCAGGGGCCAAATAACTGTTTTTGTTCTTTTTTTTTGGCCGCCCGCAGTGACTCTGTAATCGAAGCGAGCAGAACTTCGACCGATTCCTTATAACAGTTCCCAAACAACTATTCAAATTCAAAACGTATATGTGTATACATATATGTATAGGTAAATACGTATACGCAGCATCGCAGCAAATTTCATTTGGCACGAATTATAACGGCGCTGCACATTTCTATGCCATTAATAAATGGAATATCTGAGGATGGCGCGGTGAATTATATCGTGGGCGTCCATGCAAGCCTTGGGGGGGGGGGGGGTACTCATCAATACGACCCTGATGGTAGCCTCTGTCGTTTGGAATTCGGGAGAGTCTCTCTCTCTCTCTCTCTCTTTCTCTCTGGAGGGGGGTGCATATATATTAAGCGAGCGACTAACGCATTATTTTACTTATTCAGAACGACCCGCGATATTGGCGCGGATGAAAATGCGATCTATGTGTATGTGTGTGTACATGTCATAGAATACTGGACAAGGATTCGGGTTAGGTTAGTAGTTCATGGATTACGCATGTGTATATAAAATATGTGATATATATGGCCGCCAAACCTTATGGGACGAAGGCCAGCCGAAAGAAACAGAATGTGAAAGAAGTAAAGTTTCTCAAGGAGTGGAAGCTTAAATACGCGCGCGCGCGTGTGTATGTACGTGTGTACATACGAATGCGAAGTGTCAGGGATCCGCCAGGAAAGATGCTGCGCACTGGCATTGAATGCGAACCAGAATGAGAGAGAGGAAGGAGAGTTGTCGGGGTAGTTTTATTTTATATTCATATTCTGATATATATATATATATATATATATATATATATATGTATGTATGTATGTATGTATGTATGTATGTATATGTATATAGTTCAGAACTAAAGTGCAAGTTTCATTGGATATGTTTGCGTCTTTTTTATTTTTTGCAATTTTGAATTCTGTACAACAAACTGAAAATAAAAGTCTATATAATAGAGCTTTATGAGATATTTTTATAAAATATTCCGATGATTTGATCATAGACTTAATTATTTCAATGATTCGCTCATTGCTTACTTCCGCTTTCTCCTATGAAAAATTCGTATACAACAAACAAGTAATTGAATATGTGCTTCTATACATGAATAGATATGTCGGCGGCATTCGGCTGTGGCTGAGCCTCCAACGAATTAGAATTGTTAAAGTCCACGCTTTTGTGCATCGAATAAAAGTGATAAATAACTTTTACATATTCATTGCCATATTTCGTGCCCGGGGTTTATTTGGAAATAAATTTTGTTTTCGATAGAATTGCAGTTTTAAAGACACGTTCGACAGATTACGTTCATCTACTATTTTACGCAGCGGTGAATAACGAAATAATTTGCTTCACAGATCGCATACTATATGTGGCTCAAATCAATTACACACACACACGCGCGCACACACACACGCACAAATGAAATTAAAATTAAGATTTTGTCGGTTTAATTTATTTTTTGAAATAATTATAGTGCAGTTGTTTTTACAATAGAACCGGACAATTTACTTTTTAATAATAGAATATACGAGTACATAAAAAGCAAGGGGATTAGTACATAAAAGGGGATAACGCGAGGTATCGATCGCTTTGGAAATTCGGCTTATGATTATATCGACACATATAAGAAACTGTACACGCGAATATCATTCGATTTTACTTTTACGGGCAGTTTCGGCTTTTATATATATATATATATAAATGCATCGTCATATTGGGATGACGATGAATTTTGTTTTCTATATATTCTATTAAATTGAATTTTTTTCTTCTGCTTGAACTCGAAAGGACAATATTTTTCGTCTTCTATAACGATATCTTCATCAATACATATATATTGAACGAACGATTTATCCCGAGCAGAAATGGTCCACTCGACATTCTTACATTTCTTGCGTAAGCTACGTATCTGAATATATATATATATATATATATATATATATATATATATATATATCAATCTTATTATACAGTATAGCAAATTCATTCTAATTCGTGAAAATTAGGTTTACAACGTACTGTTTTTAAGCTGACCCCGAACTCTCGAGCCGCGCCTTCAAAAAGCAGGAGAGTTCTTAGATGTGGCGGGGGAGCGGCGGGGTGAGCATTGCATGGAACCTTGTGAATTTTGACCCGCCAATCGCGGGCGATTCGACGAAACTATCAGGCTTGGCAATGATTCGAATGGGAAATCGATGTTTATATATATATATATATATATATATATATATATATATATATATATACACTTACTTTTCTTATAGATTTTCTGGCAGAAATGAACGCAATATAACAAACTAGCAGTGCTACATATAGCGTAACTTAACATTGTAATTAGAATTATTTACAATTTTATTAAAAAAAAAAAAAAACACAAGCTATTACTCCCTTTCAAACTTTCATACAGTTCCCGTGCCGATATTTCCCCGATTCGGATTCCGAATCGCTGACCGACGACGGTGACCGACATCCTATACATACTCGGACGCTTCGAGGGGATCCAACAGCTCCGGCAAAATCGCACATGGACGAGACCTGGAGCTAGACCGAGCGCGCGGCAAAAGCTGAGCGAGACAGGAAGAACATGCCGACACCGAGCCTCTAATTCCAAGCTGCAAATTCCCTAACCGAGATAATTTGTCGGAACGTGCAACGTCCGCTGTTGTCACGATTTCGATGATGTTAATTATCGGTGAGGAGGCGATGAGCCCTCGGGAAGACGCGGATTTACAGACTTTCCAGACGCGCAAATGTATACGCGCAAAAGACAAATTTTTAGAAGAAGAAACGCGTAATCTATAATGAAAACGAGGAAGAAATATCTTAACATATTACGTCTAAGGATATTTCATTTCGGAAACAATTACAATTAGAGAATTGAATTCGGAGATTTTCCAACTGTCTTTCATTTGGAAAATCCGCTCGGAGGGGGGGGGGATATCAGACGCTGAAAAATTTTGAGTTTACGATGTTCTTATATATGTATATATATATATCGTACAAAATTAGCTTCTTTTTCCCTCGCGAAATCTCTCGAAATATCACGGAGCTCTCTTTGACATTCCCTAATAAACTCAGGCGTATATATACTACATGCTACCACTGGTGCACACTCGAGTCGGCTTTGCAATGCGGCAAAATCGATCCTATATAGCTTTCGTGCGGATTGCGTGCGCGCATCATCATAGCGAAAGCAACAACGGCGGCGGCAGCAGCAGAGGTTTACCCGGACGTTCAATGACGGGACGAGTTTAGAGGAAAATTTTGCGAATGGCTTCGTGAAACAAAAGTTTCGAGACAGGTCGTGTGAGACGAAGCATGGGGATTATTTCACGATGTAAATTTACGTATGCGGAGGTTAAAGTTTAACGAGATGATGAAAATAGGAGAAAAAGAAACAACAACTGAAAACTAAGCATAATAAGAATTACGATGCGAATATCAAATTTGCTAATTTGTTTTATTAATCGAAAACGAATTTATCGAACGGTATCGAGCCATTACCAAGTCTTTACTGCAACGTATTGTCATACGTCTGATATATTATCATCTATATCGTTGAATTCCTATTCAGTAACAATTATAATATTATTCATCATTAATCTGAAATTTCCAATTTGTTCTCCGGTTTGTGCGCCGGTAACACTTCACGGATTATGTACTCTACACGATCAATTTTTACTGTGGCACCCCATAAGATAAAGTATAAAATTATAATTGAAAAAAATATTGTTCTTCTTCTTTTCTTTACTTTACACGTTAATCATCCATTGATGTCGTTGTCGGTTGAAAGTTCAATACTTAATATATTCTATTGTATGCAATTTTTTATACGTCGCTGTAAATAAGATAATTTAAAATATTGCCGTTGAAGCCACCTCATAGTATAACCGAAGACAGTCACATAAGATGATTGATTATAGCGAACCTTTATTGATCGCGCAAAGACCCTATGTATATATATATATATATATATATATATATATATATATGTGTGTGTATGTGTGTGCCGCATCTTTCACTTACTTTCTCTCTCTCTCTCTCTCTCTCTCTCTCTCGCTCACTCTATAACTCCCACTCTATTTTTATATATCTTATGCGACGAAAATTCTCCTCCCTCCCTCCCTGCCCCCCAACCGAAAAAAACTCGTGCGCAGGGGTTGGAACGCTATTATCCAGCTCACGTGAACAGTGAATTATTTTCAGCATTCCGGTGAAAAATAGAATTTCCATCAAGCCGCGTGCACGTCTCTCGCTTTATTATTAAGTATTTGTTCAACTGTGTCCTATCTGCTTGGGAACGGATGAGAAATAATTTATTTTTTAAATAAAAATACGAAAGAAAAAAAAGAAGCTACATTGCGCACGTTTGGTATTTATCAAATCGGGAAGTAAAGTGTGCTAAATAATAATAAAAAAAAATTGTATTAATTTTGTAACGCAATTTCAATATACGGTTAATTTAAGCTTTAATTATATAACTATAACTAGTTATTTAGGCGTCGATTTGCATTATCGAACTTACGACTCGTGAAGGCTTAGTACACAGTTCCATCTATGAACGATTGAGAAAAATGCGTAACGTATCATTTACATTTAATTAATAATATAATTTACCATTAAATATGTATATATATATATATATATATATTTCTGCGAAAATTACGATTTATTGAAGTTTAGATCTCAATCCTCTGTCCAGATCCGATTTAATTTCTGTATTATATAGCGTATACTTGTCAATGTCAATTGGCTCGCCGGCGTTTCCGACGGCATTGCACGCTGAACGGTTACAGCAACGATTCCCTTACACAACGGATATATGTGTAAACGACTTATCCGCAGATAAACGACAATGACTACCGAGTCTATAATGTCAAGAGTCTTGTACGACTGATTAACAATTGAAAAACAGGAGGAAAAGGAAAAAGAGAAACTAAAAAACAATAAAGGAACCGAAAAACTTACATTATAAAAAACCGTTACGGTCTCTGATCTTTTTTCTGTTCAGCGATCGCGTGTGCGCGCCCTCGACGGAACCTCCCCCCCCTCCCCTGCCCCGATGATGAATCAATGATTCCGTGAAATAAGACGAGGGGCAAAGAAAACAAAACATCAATACTGCACCCTCTAACGAAACACACGCGCGCACACACACACACACCTATCGTTTAACCGTGACAAAGTCGTAAAGTACAAGTCCTTGCGCAGTAGAGAGCGCACAGCTCCGCAATATAGCCGAGGATACTTAACATTGCTCGGCTCGTTATGGGATTTTCGTTGATGGGTCGTCATATACTCGTACAGAAATTCCCTCTGTTTATATGTGTGTGTATATATATGTATATATATATATATATATATATATATATATATATATATATACATATATAAACATATAATTAAATTTCGAGATACCTTAATCCGATTAATTTGTTCAAGAAAATTCAGGATAATAAAACGCATCGACCGATTATTAATTTACGAAAGTCAGTAATGGTATACAACTAATTATCTGTGTGTGTGTGTGTGTGTGTGTGTGTGGGGAGGGGGGTGTAATATAATGTAATGTTACATATAAGTATATGTTATTATGTACGCGTTTGCGACAAAAGATAAGAATTATAACTCAATTATTGTAATTTGTAAAGCGCAACAGCGACGAAGCTCGTGTGTACATTATTTCAGCGAATAATTTATAGCCTTAATCAACAAAATTCTGATGCTTTCCGCTCGACGAGCAATTAATCTTCTACGCGCGTAACAAGTGCGTATAGATAGGCTATATTTGCAATTAATAATAATAATAATAAATAAATAAATAAAAAAGTCGGTTGAGTTAAAAAGTAAACTTGTGACGCGTTTATATGATCATGCAATTCTATAAACCAAGTCCAATCTTTTTGATATATATATATATATATATATATATATATATATATATATATATATATATGGTCGACCAAATTTTGATCGCAAATGAAAATCCGGGAACAGTCGCGAGAAAAAATTTAGCATAATTTTTGAAGCGAACGATCACTCGGGTACTGTGATCGAATTACTATGTAGATAGTCCCGATTAAAATGCATAATGCTTATCACTTTTTCAGAACTACGTCCCATTGGGGTCGCGATTACTTGACACGGTATATAGAGCTCGTAACAAAAAAAAAAAAAAAAAGAAAACAAAGAAAAATCCAATTATCACTTAGTCGCGTGGAAGGTGGTAGGCTGAATTGAAATAAATTTAGCTCCTCCGTTTGGGAGGTGAATTTTTTATAGAAAAGTCCCATGGGAGCAGCTAAAATTGACGACCCGTCGGATGTTCGAGGACGACGAGTTTCGGCGCTCGCGCTATAAGGCCGCTCGAAATTTCCTTCCACAAAGTGCAGAGAACGATCGGACTTCCTTGCTGACTTTTGCCGATGGAAAAGTGGTCTTGAAGTTTTCAGCATTTGCAAAATTTACCTCGCTAATATCCTGTACCTAACGGTATAATAGCCAGAAGTGTTATAGGAGCTACCGATGTACTCGGCTGTGTATTGGATGGCGACGTCGGGCAAGGGGATTTACCCAAGTTCCGTGCATGTTAAATGGAACCCCCGTACTGATAACAACCTGTTGCTTCGAAATAATATTAACATACACACACACACGCGCGCGCGCGCACACACACACACACACACACACACATGTATAATTGGGATTATTTTTACAAGAGAGATAATGAGGCTTGAACATTGAGCCGAGTACTACTGTAACTGTCGTAATTGTCTTTGCGAAAAAAAAATCCTAAGAGCTGTCTTGAGGGGGGGTGCTTCACTCGTTCGCAATGACAAACCTCAATAGCATATATTGCTCTAAATATCTCAACGCTTCTTTCTACTGTCGCTCATTCCTCCCGTGGGATCGAAAAAATTCACTCTCGGTGCACGTGCCCTTTCTTTCCCAAGTCTACCACCTCCCCCTGCCCTGACAAGAGCAGTATAATCGACCCTTGAAAATCTTAGTTCTTGCTCTCTCTCTCTCTCTCTCTCTGTCCTTCTCTCCTTCTTGTCTCTGCTGGCGTACAGACAACGTCTCGGGCGACCGTTCTCTTTCTCCCGTGGCCTATATATATAGTAAATTATATACGTGCTTGTGTATATATATTATATCCGAACACGAAGGAGCCTTTTCAAGTCGAATTAATGTATGTGTATATACGGGAGAGAGGGCGCACTCCGCCGTATATAGCCGCAGAGAAGTGGCAGTGAGAGGGGCGAGTGGAGAGGGTGGAAGGCCGGGATTACGTCATCGGGCCTGTGACGTAGAGAGATCGCTGTATATATATATATATATATATATATATATATATATATATATACATTGCTATAGACGGAGGGAGTGCGCTCGCACTCTCGCACGCGGGGAAGCGATGCGAACGCGACACGAGCGCGCGACTCCCCCGTCGCCATGGCGACCTACCGCGGTCGATTCTTTCCTTCTTTCCTTTTGGCATTAAGGGTTGCGTGCGAGGGGTGGGGGCTGCCGCTACGCTGAGCGTACGCTTGTCTCTGCGTTCGTGAGATGTCTCTTATGCGTCTGATGGTATAGTTCGTTATATATATATATATATATATATATATATATATATATATATATATATATATTTATATATATGTGTGTGTGTTGTGGTTTGTAAAGAAAAATTACATTACGACTTATGTGAACAATCTTTCGATCACTACGATGTTTACTTGAATATCCGCAGACTATTTAGTTGGTTTGATTTATCTCTTTATCTTGGAATGCATGTGGTGTGTGTGTGTGTGTGTGTGTGTGTGTGTGTGGGTGTTTGTGTGTGTGGGGCGTCGTCGTAGTAGTAGTAGTCGTAGTTTACGAAAAATCTCGAACTATTTTCTCGGGGACCAAGTGTTTTTTTTTTTTTTTTTTTTTTGCAAAATCATAATTCCAGTTCTATCGATTAACATTTCAGTCTGCACATGAAAATAAAGCAGAAATGACTAAATTTCCACGCTCGACGACGTATTTTTGCAAGTTCCATTTGAGTTTTCGTTACTTCTTTAATCTTTAGACCGCCGCGATTTGCACCTCCCGGCGGCCCTCCGAAGGTGGCCGAATGATTGTCTTGCATCACGCGTCGACGATATACGAAGTTTATGTCCGAGGTCGAGCCCGTGCATAGGCTTGCCGACGTTCCAAGGGTCGTCATACAGCTGAAAATTATCGCAAAGTCGTCGAGGCTCCCCTTTGATCGCGCACATTTTCTATTTCACCGGTCTCGTAGGTAAAACGCCCCCCCCCCCCGATGAAAATGGCGAAATGTTTGACGAATCTGAAATTAATCTAGGCCAACTTCTTAAAATATTAACGAACTATTCAGTACGACGATCGTTTATACGGAACAGTTCAAAATAGTATTCGTACATATGTACAATAAAATTAAAAGCAGCAATAATGACAATTAATTCGCTGCTCTTACCATTATTATTATTATTATTATTATTATATTATTATTATTATTAATAATTTTGTCAATTTTTACACTATCAGAAACGGAAGGACAAGGTAATTGAGAAAATTTCGAAGATTTCGAGGAAATTTTAAGTGCATCGAACGTTTAATGAGTAAAAACAAAAATCGACATTAAAAAAAATTTCGACAGGCGTAAAATTTTAATATTCCCCCCCCCTGATTTATTTTAATCGCAGAATATTTATCGCGCAATCGACAGAGGCCGAGATATTTCCTTTACGAAAATTAATTTTCTGTCCTCCAATGGCAAAATATCGAGTATTGGCGTAGGATAGACGGCTGTGCGTGAAACAGAGACAATGTGCGATTAATCAACAATACTTTTTCGTCTATAATTTTAAGGTTAATCTATGATTACTCATACCTAATGCGACGAATATATATATATATATATATATATATATACATGTCGACCTTGGATAAAATCGGATTATGCTCACCTAGCCCAATGCGGATCGTGTGACTAATTAATACGAGTGATCGTATACCCTTGTAGTCGCTCAGTGAAATCAATTATGCAATAATCGATCATAGAACGTGTGCGCGCGAGGTAAAATTTTCCGTATCAAAAGGCAATTACTATGTGGACGTTTAATTTGCAGGGTGGTAAATTTTACCTGCATAAAAAATTTTACTCTATAATCGAATATTAAATAATTCTTAATATATAGCTCTAATTTATTGTTATATATATATATATATATATATATATATATATATATATACATCGAAAATTAGTGTACCCACATAGTAATTTTTAATATAGCTGTAGTAAAATTCGATGAATTAACTCTCCGTGTTGGTAATTGAAATGGTAATTTTTTGATGGAAAAAAAATTCCCCCTCCCCCCCATTAATATCAAATTCGTTATTGCCCCGGGCGATTCGCTCGTATTTTTTCTTCGTATGAAAATGTCAAGTCGGCACGTCGAGCCGCCAATGTTAACGCGCCGTTTCGCCTAGATCCGTGCAGAAATCAGAAAACTCGAAGCAATTTTCGCCGTAACTTTGGAACGGCTTATCGGATCACACCGAGTGTCGACGGCCACCGCGTCAACTTCGTAAGCGCCTATCGTTTCATCTATTCTCTCTGTCTCTCACATTCTTTTTTTCTTCTTTTTCCTCCTATAATTGCCGTGCGCGGTCGCGATTGAAAAGACAGACGCGTAGAGGGGCGCGCGTACAGCAATCAGCGAACGGAATTTTTGATTAGTGACGTTTTCATTTTTTCGTTCTCTTTTTTTTTTTTTTTTTTCTTTTTCTTTTTTCGGCAGCCGACATTACGCACAGGTATTGTACTAGGGTAAGATCTGTGCGAGCGCGCGCGCACGTCTCTTAATCATATAACACGAAGCGTGTATGTCTAATAAAGCAAACACGAAGAATCCAACCGAAATTGCTGCGCTTTAGATATCGTTTTCTCAGATTGCTATCAAACTGTCGGAGTAATAAATAATTCACGGTGTGAATAAGTTTTTACCCTTGACGACTGTGTGTGTATATATATATATATATATATATATATATATATATATATATATATATATAGATTTATAATTTTCAACGCGCATCATTTTCATAGTTGGTATGCAGTTTAATAAGCTAATCTATATGCATAAATAATATTAGTAAATATTAATGATTTATAGACACGTGACTGGTTGGTTTGTCTTTTTAATTCGTGATCGAAAGTGATATAACAACTCCATGCAACTCCAACATATTAAGCTAATTAATCGTAAAATCCTTCACTTTGCGAGGTCGCTGAAAACTTTCCATATTATTGTAACTCATTTGGGATTATGCAATTTTCCGAAATAACGTAAAATACTCATTGTATAGAATAATCGTTTTGTATTGTTCTTCGATTACTACTTGGGTCAACACATCGTAAAAAAATAAGAACAGCAAGGAAAAAGAAACATGAATTCCTCTCAGTTTCAGATCTTCGTGGGGCGATATAATTCGAGGTATAATTATAAGCTTGACAGTCCAGTGAATAAAATTTCATATGGGGATTTTATCAGTTATTTCCTTGATTTCTTCTCCATCATAACATCAATTTAAGAAGCGTATATGTAGAATAGATGAATTACTGTAGTTAATTAAATAGAAATTCACACAAAACAGAAAATTTTTTCTACAGGAATGTATAATTTAATGCTGTAAAATTTAAAGAATATTTCTGTATCTGTGTGTGTGTGTGTGTGCACGTAAGAGATTTTATGTCAAGGAAGATCAACACATAATTATACGGTATATCAGATGAAAACAAGATAGAAGACATGAAAATAAAGACGAAATATACGAGAGGCGCGATAAGATATGAAGATGAAACCGAGCAGGTGGGAAAATTTCAGTTAAAGACGCGATAAAAAATAAACATGAGAAAAAAGAGGCTCGAGTAAAGGGGAAATAGCTAGAATGACGGAGAGATCACGAAGAGTACGTTGGAAAAAACCGGCGCGAATTAAATACAATCGTGAAAAATGGACAGATGTACGGGGGAGAAAAAAAAATTGCGATTCGGGAAAGGAATGACGAGAGAGGGAGAAACAAAAACCTAGAATTAATATTATAGAGGATCCAGAGTATATCATTTTTCCATAAAGTTCCGTGTACCCAGTATAGTATCTACCGAGCAATTGAACAGCAACGATGAAAAATTAGAGGTTTTAGAAAAAATAGAGTTAGAGATTTTAGAAAAATAGGTTTAATATTTGTTAAAACATTTATATATATATATATATATATATATATATATATATATATATATATATATATATAGTAAATTTGGGAATGTATCGAAATGCAGGTGTAACGTACGACCGAGTAAAAAGGTATACGGCGGATAATCGAACAGGACGGGCCGGAGGAAAAAGTAATCGGCAAAATCGAGCGAGGGATCAGAGCGGCGAAATTCGAGAACGAGAGCGATGAAAATGTGAAAAGATGCCCGGGGGAGCCGTGAGAAGTAATAAGGATTGTAATTCGATGCTCGAACGTAGTTGTAGCGACGAGTACGAATGGATTCGGTGATAACAGCAGCATTAAATGAATTTGGGAAATTAAAAAAAATAAAAGACAAACAGAAACCAAACGAAATATGGAGAACAGTCGATGGAAGCCATATATATATATATATATATATATATATATATATATATATATTTAAGATTTAAAAAAAAAAAAAACAAAAAAACAAAAAAACAGACGTATCACCTTTACTGAATGTGCACTTTTTCTTTTTGTAAAACGCCCAAAAGATTACTGCTAAATGTTGCATTGAGGCCAATTTCTAAATATAACATCGTTATTTTCATAATTACAGGCAAACAAATGGGACTTGTTCCCATTATAAGCGATGTGTATATATATATATATATATATATATATATATATATATATATAAATGGAAAAATTATACGCGACAGCGCTCGAAATGCGTATACGCCGCGCCGCGCGGGGATTAAAAAAAAAAAAAAGAGAAAAAGAAGCACGATCAAGTAGTATAGTCCCGCGCGAGTCTGACGACGAAGGCTTTCGGTCTCGAAAAGCAAGGGGTTGATTTATTGCCGCAGTCGCGACGAGCGCGCTCTCTCTCTCTCTCTCTCTCTCTCTCTCTCTCTCTCTCTTCGTCTCTCTCACGGCTCGGCGGTGGCTCTCGGAGCGTGCTTGACGAAAGATAACGAGTAAAAAAGCGGGGGCAGTCAGGGGAAACGAAATGAGAGAGAAATAAAAAGGGGGAGGCACTCTAGCCGAAGTTCTTGGATCGGAGCGGTGGGCGGTTGGTGGCGGAGACGGGAGGGCCTCGCTATTGTTTTCCCGCTGCGTTCGCGACCCGGCTCTCGGCCTTGACCTCGTTTTCCTATATATATATATATATATATCATGGGGAAAGCGTGTATAGGGAAAACGAGAAAAAGAAAAGAAAAAAAATAACGGGCGCGTCGCGTGCTGACCGTATATTGTACGATTTATGCGGGTATACGTGTATGGACACACACACACACACACACACACACACACACACACACACACACACATATGTTAATGCTACTTTGGCGAAGCCGGCTGCACTCGCTACTATCGAATATTCGACCACGCCTTCGGTATTTGCCGTTGATTTAAATCGAGCGTCAATACCGCGGAGTCTGGACACGCGTTCGATTCGATTCGCAGGCCAAAGTTATCATTAAATTTGTAGAGATCGCGCCGTTCCCTAAAATTTATTGATACGACATAGATTACACAACGTTATATATTTATTGCTGAGCAGTGAAGTAAGCAAAATCTTAAAATGACATAAGCAGCTCTATCATTCTAAGAGAATCTTAGATTTATGTACGAAATTTATATTTAATATTTAAACGGTCGGCATTTTTATTAATATCACTTTTCTAAACAGCAAAATATCATCGTCATATTATGAAAAGAATGAATTACTATAATAGAAATTTAAGTATGACAATTACTTTCAGTTTGTCAATATTTGAATAATCTTATTGATTAGTTTTATTTTTAAACAGAAGTTTTTGAAAAGCCACCTAATGATCATAATTGTTAAATCCTAGAACATGTTATTTTTTAGAATTCAAATTAATTGTAATTGCAGTGCTAGATTTTGAAAATGAAAAAGAAAGACGATTTTCCATTATTAAAGACAGATCACTTAGATGCAGCTTTTTAGCTAAAGCCATAGAATGCAACTGAATTTACCTCAGGTATGATTTTATCACTTTTCGAGGCGTATCGTTCAAATTTTGTTTTTTGTTTTTTTTTTTTTTTTTAATCGTATTTCCACAAAGATTTCGGTAATATTATAATAAGAAATAAATCTTCATTCGGTGTAAATAACTGAATTTACATTAAATGGATAAAATTAACTTAATTTACAGATAATATTTATTTTACGCGGGGAAAAACTGATGATCGAATTTTGGACCTACGATGGGACAAAAACTTAACCGACGTTCAGTAATTCAAATATTGGATTATTTTTCAAGAAGATAATTCATCCAAGAGCAAGAAAATATAGCTGAGGTTTTACGCAAAGCTACTTTTAAAATCGGAAAATACATATGACGCTAAATAAATGCTAAATAAATGAGCAAATTGAATCATACTTCAAATCGCACAAGATATTCTTATGAAAAAAAACAATAATTGAAGAAAAATCATCAAGACTTTAGCAGTATTTTTGAGGTTTATTTAAAATGTTTAAATTATATGCGACCTTGAAAATTCAAATGTATACGCATGTATATATATATATATATATCATAAATCCTTGAATATATTTTAATAATTTTAATCCTTATTATGTTTTCCTCTTAAAAATATCGCTAAACAAAATCGCTCACGCAACGAATGCACCAAATTGCTCCAATTAAATTTGAAATTCAGATTTATTCAATTTTAATATATACACATTAATTCAAAAACAGAATGCGTTTGTGTGTGTGTGCGTGTGTGCGTGCGTGCGTGCGTGCGTGCGTGTGCGTGTGCGTGAGTATGTATATATCGATTTTAAAATCAACCTTAAATCCAAAAGGAGCCACTCCCTTTCGCTACGAAACGACGAAATCGCCGGGGTATTACTGACCCCTTGATCCTCACCTCCCTTTTACACTCGCTCCCCACGTTCCGCGCGCAACTATATATATATATATATATATATATATATATATATATATATATATAGTTGCGCCGCAAAGCACGGGCCGCGCGCACAAGTGGTCGCGGACGAGGTTGGTCAGACGGACCGCCGGCAACGCCGTCAGTACCACTGATTATCGCCGGGGTCGCCCGCGCCGCCGCCAAAGACTCCGGTATTAATAATACTCTCCGACGCGCGCGCGCGCGTGCGTGTGCGTGCGTGTGTATAGAAGGATCGATCGGGAGATATTGCGCGCGTGACGTTGCTTATCGGACGGGAGGGGGGTGGAGGAGGCGGAGGGGTTAAGCGACATTATTTATAGCCAGGCGCGTTTCTTAAATACACAGTCGCGTACTCTTAATTCCCGCGTTTTCTCTCTCACTCTTTTCCGAATTCTCGCCTCACGTCCTTCGCGTTGCTTGTCGCGCGCCCGTTGAGCCGGTAAAAAGTTTCGAAAGAGGGCGAAAAAAACCGGCTCGTAACGCAAAATTTTCCGACCGTACGCGGCGCGATCAATTTACGGACGAGATTTCGCCGTAGTTCTCCGAACGCGCCCCGTAGTTTTTGAGGTTTTTTTTTTTTTTTTTTGTTTTTCGTCAGTCCTCGTTCGATTTTACGTCGAGCGCTTCGGCGGCCGACGATTGACGACCTCTGCCCGCGATAATGAGCGACGAAAGTTTTTTAAACGCGCGTCGCGAGCGAATAAATTGTAAATAATTGCAGGCTGGACGAAATCGCGACGGTCGCGCGCGCGTACGGGCCATGGGTCACGCGAGCGCACGAGTGTACACGCGTCAAGCGCTCTATTTATTCCTCCATTTTTCCCCATATTATTATTATTATTAATATCATTATTATTATGATTCTTTTATTTTCACGCAGTATGTACTTTAATATACAGTTAAGTTTATAATGTGTTTCAGGTGGTCGAAAAATCGTTGAGAGAGGACGAATGCAGTGAGAAATCTTCTGTAGCGATTAAATGTTAAACTTTAAAATAATTGATGCTCTATTTTTCACTCGCGCGCTCACTCTCCCATTCTCTCTGCCACATGCGCACAAGCGTTAGATTATTACGTTCAGAATGCTCATGAAATTCCGACAGAGCTAAATCACTCGTTGAGAAGGATTTTTTACTAAAAAACGCTTATCGTGGTAAATAATCTAGGAGTTTGAAAAAGCAGTCTGCTAGAGTTGCCGTTTACTTGGACATATTGGAACTTGGATATCCGTTGTATAAATGCCGATTGAGATTCTGCAATTGCGAATGTCGTTTCATCGGTTAATTTACCGTTCAGATGGCAATTTTTTAAGGTGGCTCGGACGAATTTTTGGATTTTTGGAACCAATGACTCATCCTCTCTCTCTTTTTTTTTTCTTAATCAAATTGTACGATTTTAGTCGACTAGCGATAATTCCAGCGTACTCTGAAATTTCACTGGATAAAAGCAACGATATCGTGAGACTTGTCGATATCGATGTTGTCTTTCGGTAATGAGTGTCTTAGATTGTGTACGCCACTTCATAAGTCCCATATATGATTCTGAATCACTGTCCACTTGAAATCGGATATTTTACAGAAAACACACACACACACACACACACACACTTATTAATAATAGCGTATAAAAAAATATTTTTTAGTAACCCGTAGAATATATAACGCGCATAATTTCAAAGTTTGGAAAATTTACTCAATAATCATAAAGAATAATCAAAAAATCTAAATACATACATACATACATATATTTATTAATTTATTTATTTATTTATGCAATTTCGCCTAATGGACGTGCTTCTTATAATTGCAAATCAGCAATAATATACAATTTTGAAAACTTTATTTCCATCTTCTTTTAAACTATTCGTCAATTACATGGATGTAGAAAAATGGACGCTTACTGTACGTTTTACGGGACATAAGTAAACGTCTAAGTATCGATGAGAGTGTAAATTAATCATTAAAGCGAACGTTTACTTATTCCAATTAGAAGCGTACCTTTTATAGGAAACCCTACCGCCTCTCTACTAAATGTATATATACATGCATATGCACGTAGACATTTACGACCAACGACCGACAGTACAGCCGCTATTTTATTTCCCAACTTATATATTATCGCCCTCGATTCGTCAGTCAGATAGGAGGCGCGGTTCTCCGGCGCGTCCCGTCGCGCCGGCACGCTTCGATTTAACAGCGGGAAACTTTTTGCGAATTCAAAAAAAAAAAAAAAAAAAAAAAGGAAAAAAATAAAACAATTTTCCTGCGTTCGCGGGAAGACTATCCGTCATTTTCCTCTTCTTCTTATTCTCTTCTTTCTTTTTTCCGACGGACGGTCCGTGTAATTCCATTAGTCCGCGCGCGTATGTGTGTGTTATTTTACGCTCGCGTATATTCAGAGTCGTCCGGGATAATAGCGCGACGTTAGCCCCGGCAAGACCAGACAGAGCGCGCGCAAAAGCAGAGATGCGAACGTGTGGGAGAAAAAAAATTGCCCTGCGTCAAACCCAAATAATTGAACGGCGAACTCGTAAGCCAAGATATTCGGGTGCGTGTGAACTCTGAATTTATGCATCGGCATTGTCACGAATTCGATGGTGTAAATTATGGGCGAAGAAGCACATTCCGGGGATATCACGAATTTTTCGAATCGAAAGTAAAACAAAATTAAGAATAAATTTTTAAGAAATGGAAATTTCATGGTTTAAGAATTGAAATATGAAGGAGACTTTATCCGAGACATTATTAATAATGATATTTGATTTTGGAAATAATTAGAATTACAAGATTTCAATGAGACTCAAAATTACGAGGAACGCCTTCGTAAAAAAAAATAAAGAAGAATCCTGCTTTAAACAAAAATATGTGTTTATCTGAGGTGAAAATTCCGATTATCTATCTAAAATCTAATTAAATTAATTCTTGCACGATTATCCAGGCTCGTCTTGTACAAACGAGCGCTCGTTTTTCGACCCTCGCGATCGCGATCAAAGTCGTATTAGCGCCCGTCAATGCAATAGCAACGATCCAACGATTTCAGATAAACATGCGTTTATACGGAAAATTTAGTTGTTTTTCAATGTTAATCATTCATTGAGTGAATATATAATTACGTATGATTTATACTCTTGCAAACGGTTGCTTTATAGTCAATAAAATTCTGTTCCTTTTTCTCGATTATTTTTGGATTGTAAAATCCGAGGATAGGAGTTCAGGAATAATCGACACTTATTGTGTATATATGTATATGATATCTAAATTTTGCATATTATTGAACATTAACCATAACACGTTTTAAAATCTGCCTCATTTTAAAATGTATGAATTAGACGACTGATTTTAATATCTATGCTATCGGGAAAATATTACTAATATACTGGATTATATATATTGCAATATCGAATTTATTTTATATAATATTTTCACATAATAAGTAGCTTTTTCTTTAGATGTTCTATAATAAGTAAGGCATAGTATAACATGCATATATATATACATTATCTTTTGAATAATGCTTCTAGTAAAACTATCGAAAACAGCTTTAAATCCGATTATATCGATTATATGAAAATGCAACTTCTGACGCACATGTTAATATAAATATTGTTAATAAATAAATATATTATACGACAGCAATGTGCTCATATTAAAATCTATAGTAGACAGAAAATGATAAAAGTCTATGAGGAAACTTTGTGTGTGTGTGTGTGTGTGTGTGCATGCGCACGGAAAATATTGAGGCACACTGTTAATTAAGCAGAGGATATATGAGTAAGAAATTAATTTGTTTAATTAACATCGTTAGTTTTGCGGCCGGTTTCGATCGATTATTAATTTTTGTTTCTTTTTTCCAAGCTCCGAATGAAAATAGCAAATTCTCAATTGAAACACTGAAACGCATGCTCAATTTTTCATACGGTCGATTGAGAAATGGAATAATGTAAGCTCGGCCAAGTCATTTATCATTAAGTTAATCAGTATTATAGAGTAATAACATCGTAGAAATAACATTTTTTTTTTTTGATTCGTTATGTTTCATTCCATATTTTTATCAAGAAACAGTAACTCGGCCCCGTGTGCGACTTGTATATATTATACACTTTATAAATATTAACCGATTATTGGAGTAAAAGAATGGAACTATATATATGTAACGATTATATGTGCGGATAATGATTTTATTTTCATCTGCCCATTTACTTCAGAAAGTTTAAAGTTCTGCAGTAAAAATCCGTGGAATATTACGCGCATGCAGCTATATATATAGTTCATAAAGAAAATCAATCTCATACATCTGGCTGTGCTCGCGTGAAATTATTTATTCACCCCATTTACTGGAATAAATAATATCCATAAGCTCTTATTCTCTAATATACAGCAATAACGGACGTCGGTATTTATAATGGAGCACGATTCGAATTTAATTTACAGAATTTTCCGATAAAAGAGCGTAGAAAGAGATAGAAAAATTTCGAGTCAAACCTCGAGCAGTTGACCGCGCGCGTAGATTAATCAAAAAAACAAAAACAAAAAATAACAAAAAAAAAAAAACAAAAAAGTAAATAAAATAGAAACGTAAAAAAGAGAATAAAACAGCGCATGGGAGCGGCGTACGATCGATTCCGATATATTAAGATTCTAAGATTCGTTCAAGTTTAGCCATCGGCTTAAGGTATCCAATCTTTATATATATACACACTGATTTTCAATTTTCAAACACGTAACTGACATAGTTCCATTGTGTGTATATATATAACTTTTTACCTGATTACCGAAAATTCAATAATAATCAATGCTGAGTCGAATGAACCATACCCACGTTATATATATATGTGTGTGTGTGTGTGCTTAAAATAGTATTGAGTCGGTTGAAATATTGTAGTTTGATGGATAGAAAAAAACGCTTCGAAATTTCATTCAGTTAGAAAAAAAGGATACTTTTTTGTCAAAATATATATTTTGGCAATGCAATTGAATAGACTCGTAGGCGAGAATTGCCGGTAAATAAATATGAATCATATCATTATCAATTTGAAATATTCTATATTTCATATAAACTTATATAATTGATAAAAAGTTTAATCGGAGCTTTATAGTAAAAGAAGTCATACTTTATACAATTTCATCGCGTAAAATTTGAGAAAAATTCCAAAATTCTGAAATTCATCGAATCAATGCTTTGTATATGTAAATAAAGACATCCATACTACTTCTAACTAAAAAAAATACATACATATATAAGAAAAGTTTTTATTTTTCATTAATAAATAACAACTTCCAATCACGCACAGATAATTTAACTCAAAATCGAACGGCCATAGGAATGAGATTAAAGACGACCGAAGGTGTAAAACAGATATCGATCCGAAAGATTAACTGCGCTTTTATCTAAACTTTGCTCTATTATGGACGAAATAACGGAGTAACAATATCGCTACGAACACAGTGAGTGCGAGTGTGTATGTGGGTGTGTGTGAGACACAGAGAGTGAGAGAGAGAGAGAGAGAGAGAGAGAGAGAGAGACAGAGAGAGAGAGAGAGAGAGAGAGAGAGAGAGAGGAGAGAGAGACAGAGAAGGAAATCTTAAGTCAATAACAATATACGTATGCACTTAGGTTTTCCTTTTTTTGTCGCCTCTTCTTACTGAACGCTGACATTTTGGCCATTCGATATTATACTCGTACACCCCCATTTCCCCTATTAGCCGTGACTTCGATCTATCCCTCGTATAGCTGGAGGGGGTTCTCATACACTCGCCTATTGTTTCCCGCCTCCCCTCCAGATTTCTATATCTGTATTTCTGATCGAAGTATCCGGCAAAATCCGGTAAAATCCGGTAGGCGCATACGTTTATTTGAAAACAACCGTGACGGACCACCGGAGTAATTCGGTTTTCGATCTATATATATGTATATTTATTTATTTATTCATTCAAATCAATTATTTAGTTTTATCTCGAGGGCCATTGCAATAGAAACAAATTGGTCCATGGATTCGGCATTTCGAATGGAAAAAATTATTGATTATATTTTATAATTATAAGAAAACACGATTTTAAGAGCATAATTAGGGAATTCTAACGCGATTATAAAAGTTGCAGACAAGATTCACAACATTTTTATACGGAGGACAAGAAAGCTTACACGAAAAATATTTAACATTTCACTACCGAACAGCATGGAGAAAAAAATTACTTTCTTATTAAAACCCGCGAAATTACCTTGATCGTGAAGTACAGCGTAATTATAATCATATTTATACGTTTAATATATAAAATATGTATGTATGTGTATATAATTTCATTGAAACAATTTAAATAAGGGAAAAAGCGGCAATATCGAGAATAAATACACAGTTAGCTGACGAGTAATAAAAAAAACAATTGCCTATTAATAAGCGAAGAATAAAGTGTTTATATACAGAAGAATAAAACTAATAAAAATAATAAAGCAAGGAATAAAAATATAACATTTAGGCAGAATTAATGGCAAGGAACAGTGTCTTGATCATTTACTTATTTTTCTTTTTTATCTTTTGACTACAAAATCTATACGTTGGTACACTAAAGAAGAAAAAAACTGCACTCGTCTTTAATCAGCTGAGAGAATCCGTGGCGCGCGCGCGCGCACACACACACACACACACACACACACAAAAGATTGGACAAATCAAATTTAGATTGTGTATCTGTAGATCGACGAAAAAATTGCAGGGCTCGAGCGCAGAGGAGGTAACCCCATCGATTACAGTATGAGCGCCTCCTATAGAATGATATCCCTGCAGCCCCGTTTCTTTCTCTTTTCCGACTTGACAATCACGCCGCGCACACATATTAAAAATATTATAGATATATTAATAGACTACCTCCGTTCTCTTATATTAATTATTTACTTTAATGAAGCGAACGAGCGCCATACAAAAATTTACCCATAATATATATATATATATATACGAGGTGTGTTCAAAAAGTAACGAGAATTTTTAAATTTCGCGGGTTTCAAGAGTACGCCTGTATAAATTTTTTTTTATTATGTTGGTACGCATGCCCCTGACGTACGATAAAATTTTCAGCAATATTCATTGCTTACTTTTCTATGTGGCAGCCGCTAACGTTAGATGTATTTTTTCGAACTCGGTGATTTTCGTTTGCAAAAAAAAAATGGAGCAAAGAATTTGTATTCAATTTTGCGTAAAAAATGAAAAAGGCATATGGTGAGTCTGCTATGAGTAAAGCAAGGATTTACGAGTGGTATAAGCGTTTCCAAGATGGCCGCGAAAACGTTGAAGACGACGAACGACCCGGACATATACCCGAACGCCCAAGCACATCAACAACCGATGAAAACGTGAAAAAAGTGAAAGAAATGGTTGTGAACGATCGCGGAATCACAATCAGATAAGTCATTGATGACGTTGGCATATCAGTTGGCTCGTGCCATGGAATTTTTTCGGATGTTTTGGATATGAAACGTGTGGCAGCAAAATTTGTTCCAGAATTGTCGAATTTTGAGCAAAAACAGCGGCGAATGGAAGTTGCTCAGGATTTGCTAAATGAAGTTAATAACGATGAAGAACTACTAAAACGTGTTATAGCAGGTGAGGAAAAATGAGTTTACGGGAATGATTCCTGGAGTCAGTGGAGGCATTCTGCAAGACCGAAAAAGGCTCGACAAGTGCGATCGAATGTGAAGGTTATGCTCACTGTGTTCTTCGATTTTAATCGCATAGTGCATCATGAATTCTTGCCAGAAGGTCAAACAATCAATAAGGAGTATTACCTACAAATTCAACGCCGTCTGCGCGAGCCGAAAAAACGCTCGCATTTGTGGCAAAACAATGCATGGCTTTGATAATACCATGATAACACCATGATAATGCACCTGCTCACATTTCATTGCTTGTTCGTGAATTTTTGGCCAAAAACAAAACTTTAACGATGCCTCAGCCTCCATACTCGCGAGATATGGCTCCATGTGACTTTTTTCTATTTCCAAAAATAAAGAGAACATTAAGAGGCCGTCGTTTTACAAGCATAGATGGCATTAAAAGCGAATCGTCGAAAGAGATAAAAGCTATTAAAAAGATCGAGTTGCAAAAGTGTTTCGAGGATTGCAAAAAGCGTTGGCACTTGGAAACACAATCGGAAAGTGCATTTTATCCGAGGGGGGATTACTTTGAAGGGACAAAATAGATATTGATGAATAAATAAAGATTTTTTTTCATAAAACGAAAATTCTTGTAATTTTTTTAACACACCTCGTGTATATGTGTGTGTGTGTGTGTGTGTGTGTGTGTGTGTGTGTAATCTTAAATGAAACGAAGTATGAAGCATCAAGCGCGGCAAAGAAATCATCACCTTATCATCCTTTATATATCGACGTCGCCTAGTCGGTCGATCTCTGCGCCACTCCGACAGGGCGTCGCCGTCGGTCGGCACCGCGCAGCAATATGCAGTCCCATACGGCCCGACAACCGTATTCGCCTACACCTGCGTGAAACGCGTACAAAAACAAAAAAAAAAAAAAACGAAGAAAAAAAACGAGGAAAAAAAATAGACGAGAATGAAAAATATTTATCTATATCCGTCAAAGTATCGGCGACCGATCCAGCCGCGTACGTCTCGCGCCGGGCGAGCTGCTCGGCGGCCGAAGTATCGCGAGGCGCACGGACGCGCGGCACGTTACATGCACGAGACGCGGTACGCGCTCGCGCTGCCGAGTGCGGAGAGAGAACGCGGGCACTCGCGCTCCGCTCGCGCCGCGTCTGAGCTCAGCGTGCGCGGTCCTTAGAAACTTATAAACCTCTGTCCTCCACCCCCCCCCCTGCCGCGCTCCTTGAGGACTCCCACGCAGCGGGAGCGTGGCGCGGGTAGGGGAGGGGCAAGGACGAGAACGGCCGTTCGGTCTAATTTTATATATATATATATATATATATATATATATATATATATATATATACATATATACACATACATAGGTACATACTCAGCATAGAGGAAAAGGAGGAATGTATGGTGTACATTTTATATATGTATATGATAACATACAAGGTCATGCGCTGGTCGAATGTCTCTTTATCGTTATGCGTTGAATTATAGAACGCACTAAGAATTGTTATGGATAAGAATATTATTCTATTATTTATGACAGATGAGAGATTTGACAATGACTAACTACATATGAGAGATCAATTTGACGAATTTGAAACGGTCCTATATATATATATATATATATATATATATATATATATATATATATATATATATATATATATCATCAAAATTGCGAAGATTATGATACAGTTTTTATTAATAATTTTTGCAAGGTCAATTGGTAAGTTTTCGACTGTTCGTTTAACAAATTCCGAATGGAAAGCAAATTATATTTTTTGCTTAAATTGTAAAATCTACATACCACCAAATTGCTAAACAACATTTGTAATATATATATACACTACAAAATTTCCACTGTGCAATTTATCTGTATAGGATGATTACTTATCCTTGACGAGTCTCGGGTTGGAGGATATATCCTTCGTCAAAATTAATTAAAATAAAAGCGACATCGCAAGCTATAACTTCTGTTTACGTTTAACTTATGTTATACATGTGGGCGCAATAGTATACGTGGATCTTTATGAGTTTTCATAAAGAGCATAGAGAATGCTCATACAAATTATCATCATCGATGAAATTTTTTTTCTATATTTCATATACATCATTCTGATGGCAATACGACATCGCTAGCACAATTTCATGCAACGTGTAAATATATATATATATATATATATATATATATATATATATATATATATATATACTAAAAGTAACGGAGGATCATATTAATGACATAGAAGCTTTCCGGGAATTCGTTAAATTTTTATAACTTTTGGAATTGAAGCCCCCTCGGTAATTCAGCCTTAGCCTTACGATTATAATAGCACTGTAGGGGCGCTTTTTCACGAGAAGGCTATATATATATATATATATATATATATATATATATATGCGTGGGCGAGTAGGATTGTCGTAGCTGATCGAAAATTCGAAGAATTCTTATGGAAAATTACATTTCCTGGAATGTATTACGTTATGTTGAGATAATAGGCTTTATTCCGATGGCAATTTCGCGCACTTTGGTAAAAACGCAGCCATCCGCTCAGAATTTTTGTAAAGGGCTTTTGCCACATCACTTACGGAACACGCGAGTCTGGGTTTAATTTTCGGCTATGATTCATCATCGATCCCATTCGCGGGACAATGATAATTGTGACAATTATCCGTTTTATCGGCATTGCAGTTCCCGTCGCGACGACGCTCGCTCGGCGCTCGGATCGTCCATTGCCAATCATATTATCCATCCGCGGTGCAGCGACAGTCGTAGCAATTTTATAACTCTTTTTTTTCACGGGATTTTACGGGGGGCTTATTGTAGAACCAGGGATAAGTCAGTCCGTCGTTACGAAAGATAAAAGATGTTTCTCGCGCTCGTAAACGAGCGAACGGTCGTCAATAAGTATTTTTTTTTTTTTTTTTTTTGTTAATTTTATGCTCGTAATAAAAGATTACGCGGGAATTTCGCGACGGTACCGAATAACTTCCGCCGATCAATTGACTTGAAAGCTAATTAATACGCTCGTTGCGCAATATTAAAATAATCGAAACTCGTCACATGGGAGTTTTATTAATATTTATTAATAGTTCGATTCTCGATGTATTCGAAAAAAATATATGAAAACAGAATTAATATTAAAAAAAAAAAAATTTTTATCAATGTCATACGGAGGAATATTCAAAATTAGTACCCATAGTCCGGATGTTTTGCCTTAGTGCGACTGGCAGGGCTCATCGGGGATAATCCGGTTAGAACTGAACTCGAAAATCATGCGCGAAAGAAAGTTAAGATAAAGAACGAGAAAGAACTAGAGATAATGCGTGCACGTGTGTTTGTGTGCATGTGTGAAAGAGAGAGAGAGAGAGAGAGAGCATAGTAAGTCCAGGTAAATTAAAGCATTATTCCGAATCTCATCCGCGTACATTATTGTAATTAGTGTACAATGACCCACAAGCGGTCTCGGACTCACGTAGTATTAGTCGCTGGATCTGAGCCGCTCTCGAGCCTTTTGTCCGGCCCCCCGGGTTGATGTTTAAACGAAACGAGCGATAGATTCGAAGGACACAATTCGCTTCCCATTGTCTATCCACTCGGGGCAACAAAAAAAAAAAATTCAAAATTAACGAATACGGTTACATACGGTGGAGCACATCGTGGGTAAAAGAGAAAATTTATACTTCGATCGCTGAATCTTCGAAGAACGGAAACGCGTT
This sequence comes from Sycobia sp. Sy_11, assembly GCA_018907035.1. NCBI lineage: Eukaryota > Metazoa > Arthropoda > Insecta > Hymenoptera > Epichrysomallidae > Sycobia > Sycobia sp. Sy_11. The sequence continues at coordinate 1,870,398 of JACCIC010000080.1, read as the reverse complement.
AATGGGCCATGAGCAAAAATCTCTTATTTTTCCCCGATGAACCGTCTAAAGTCTCCAATAATAAGAACGAGCTCGACAATGAATACGAAATAACGAAATAAACGAGCCCAATATTAACAAAATTGTCGGAAACGTAAAATCTCTAATTCAAAAAAAAAAAAAGGAAAAGAAAAGGATACCCTCCACTATCGGTCCTTGGTAATCTTTTTTTTTTTTTTTTGTTTCGACGATTAGAAGCCAGTGTCACGCGCGTTTCGTACCAACGTATCCCTGCTACGCCGTTGGCACGTTTAAAACGAGCAACGGGCTAAGAGAGCGGATTCCTCGCCGCCGCGCAGCCTCCGCGCGATTCGCGACCGGGACACGCCGCGAAGCCGAGCGCCGATCGGCGCGTTCGC